>QUSF01000055.1:1228707-1306097 GCA_003676055.1 Chloebia gouldiae
CCGGGGCGCTGCTGCCGGCCGGCCCCGCGGGACGGCCGCGCTGAAGTTTGCGCTGAGCATCGCTGCGGTCCCCGCAGAGCCGGCCCGGCCGGTGCGAATCGCCCAGCAGCGCCCGGGGAAGGGAGATGCGCGCTCCCGGCGCCGGGCTGCTGGGAACAGGTACGGGGAGCAAACGGAGCAGGAGGAATGAAGCCCCAAGCACTGCAGGTTGCACACTCATTCACGGTTTGCTTCGAGCCTGAAATTCCTAGCGCATGACACGGAACGGTCTTCGTGAGACAAGTGTTAACTCCGGCCAACAGTCCCTGCAGAGAATAGAAACTTTACCCCAGGAAACATATCCTTGTACACCAAATGCAGATATGAAGTGTTCGTTTGTACCAAAGCCAGCAGCAGTTCCATCCTATGTGGTTCCAGGGGCACAGCCCCCTCCTGGGAATCCCACCACCTTCACAGAGGTGGTCTGCGATCTTTTCACTGCCCGCAGCATGCTTTGGTGTCAACTGCTTTACCACACGTTCAAGCACAGAACTATGCTCAACACCTATGAATATTTTCCATTTCACAAAGACATTCAATTTCCAGAGAAGCCAGACCTCAGCAGTCTCCCACAAGGAGTCCCATTTGCACAGTACCTCTCAGGCATATGGAGCATGTTACCAGCTACAAGAATGACTATTGTTTGAGGCCGTTATGTCTGATTTCTTGAAGGTTACTTGCAACCCTCAAGATGCTTCTAATGTGCTTCTGGAGCAGCAGGGGAGCCCACCTGCAGCTAATCTAACCATTATACGTTCCCATAGGTCGTAATGAGAGGCTGAGCTCAAGTGCTGAAGTTGCCTGAGTTGTATTTTAATAGCTAAAAGCACAAATCCTTTAAGCAATTTACTTGTATTAACTTTGTTCCTATCAAGACAACAAGAGATTAATTTTCCCCTTTTCTTTGAGAATTAAAACCACAAACAATTTGATGTAGACCATTTAACTCATAAACTAAAAGAAAAAAATACAACTGAAAGAAGAGACCAGCCATATAATCAGGCTTCTTAATTCAAAAGTAGGGAACAAGCCACCTTGAAAGCGCTCTGCTCACCCAGTGTAGAGCTGCAGTCCCTGGCTCATCCTGCAGCTTTCCAAGGTCACACGAGAGCCCAGGACACAACGGAGAAAGCCAACACGCCAAAAGGGCTGAGCCCCAGCAAATCCAGAGCCCGTGGACACCAAGACAGGTTATACAGGCAGCAAGGATGAAGGTGCACACACACACAGGAACAAATCAAGGTGGCAACAGGTAGATTAAAGAGAGATGAGGGAATAATCAGCAGCAGTGACAGAACAAATTAGCATCATAAGGCACCGTACCCCAGCTGCCAAACTATTGTCCAACATGTCGGTTTATGAATCCAAGGAAGATTAACAAGTTGCCCCCACTTGCATTTTGTTTAACCTTGGGCCCAATCCTAAAAGACTTTATTCAGACAATACCCCCATTTGACTTCAGTGGGAGTTCTGCCAGAAAAGAAATGGCAGGATGATGGATCTGACAAATAATTTACTTGACAAATAACAGCATTATTTGGCATATACGTTATTCTATGAATAGCATCGAATCAGTCCTGTGTAAGGGCTTGAGGCATTTAATTCAGTGGGGGTTTTGCTATTGTTTTCAGTGGGTGGCAAATTCAAACCCCTAGTACTTTTCTAACATGATTTTAGTGCCTCATCTTTGTATGATGGGTGTTCTTTTCATCACCTGTCTTTTTAAGTTATGTCACTTATTTGTAATTGGGCCTCATATTGTTAGCAGAGGGCAGCCCATTACATCATCTCCAGTTCCCCTCCTTGCCTCAAAATCCTGCTAAGGAACCAGAATTATTCCTGTGCCCAGCAGAAAACTCAGTGAAGTGGAATGTCCATACATGTAATACTGGTTACTTCATTACATAAGGAAACATTTACATTTCTCATCATTTTGTGATATCTATACTGAGGAGCATTAAATAAAGAGGGATTGTTTCAGGCTGGAATTTAATTTCCTTCCCCCCTCTTTCAAAAGAATAAAAGTAGACCCTTCCACACACTGCTCAGGTGTATGTTTTTGCCACTGATTATATCCATAACAACGAGGTGTAACAATGCAATAGTCATTATCACCTGAGCCGCCCCAGGTGATGTGCATGCACACAGTCCACAGGAAAATGCTGCCCTTGCATCCCAGGAGTGACACTTACCTGTCACACCTCCTGACACTGCTTAGGTGACAAATGAGAACCTTCTGGCACCACTGAGCATCCAAGATCGCTGCTTAAACCCAGAAAGCGAAAAGTGTCTGGCACTTCAGGGGTCCGTCCCTACCAAGTGACCCTCAAACCCAGCGTCATGTTTGGCTTCTCAGAGGACTGGGAACACACCCCACAGGCATGATACAGTAGGGTCCTTGGAATTTAGTCCCCATTTCTTCAAAACACACACTCCACATAGAGCAGGGCAGTCAGACTGGCTGCAGTGGAGGTAGGCAGGTGCTTAATGGCAAAGACACGCCTGAGTGCTTTGCTGGAGCAGGGCTACAGAAAACACGAGAGCTGTTCAGCCAATTATTGTACACCACATTCTACCACACTTGAGCAATTTGCTTGGAACAATCATAGTTTACCTTGTCAACAGGTGTCCTGTATTTTAACAAATGAATATTTATCAACTGTACATCACTGAGAACTGTATCAGTACTTCTTACAATGAATGGGCACATAAATCTGCCCAAACAATCCGCTCAGCCTAATCCTGCTAAAGTGACCACAGTACTCAGCATGAGCTTTGGATGTGTAAGAAAAGCTTGGATCAGGCTTAGAAACAGGGTTTTGTGTGCCTGCTGCCTCAGCCCTTCTCTGGTTGAATATAGCTGGAACTGTGCCAGTGAATTAAATGGAAGCTGGACTAATTCCCTTATGTTTAAAATAAGCTCCATCTCCAACTGGACTTTCCACCAATGGGACTTAATGGGCACGAGGTCTGCTCTTGCTTCCAGAGAGAAGCCTTGCTGTTTGTGTCTCAGCCATGCCAGGAAAGCCAGCAATCCAGGCTGTACAGCCTTATTTTATCTTTGGAGGTCCAATTCTTCAGGGTACATGTTTCACTGAAGCACCTGTAGAACTCAGTGAAGAGAAGTAAAATTAAGGAATCTATTTGTATCATTGGGATAGACCCAAATGACATGCTGATTTTCATTTAAAAATAACTTAATCATCCTCAAAAGAAGTATAAAGTCCTCTATCTGTAATTAAGACTAGTTTCCTTTTTCAGGGTTTTATAATTTTTTGGTGTTTCTCCTTTTAGGAAAGTTAAATTTATTTTCTGAAGACTATTTCAAGTCAGAGCAAACTTTAAAGCTGTGTATGAAATTTTAAATATAGATCTTAATAGTAAAAAAGTCATACATGAAATATTCATAAATATGCCAAGACTAAGAAGCACTGCTAGAAAATTATTTCTGGTGATTTTACTCAAAATTTTCTCATCCTGTTAAATGACGAACATATGAACCGATTAGAAAAAATTACCAGTCTATGCCTGCCATTTTTTTTTGTTTGTTTGTTTCGTTGGTTGGTTTTTTTGTGTGGGTTTTTTTTTTTTTTTGGGTTTTGTGGGGTTTTTTTCTGGTTTTTGGTTTTTTTTTTTTTTCTTAGAGATCCTATTTCCTTCTCTTCTCCTTCCCTCCCAGTACTGAGCACAAAGAGAATGATCTTGCTGCCACACCATGAATTGTTTCCCATGCTGCATGGACTCCACACAGAATAAATGTGTATAGCCCTTTTTGATGGTCAGAATGCAGTATTCCTGTGCCTCATTATTTCAGGGATGTTTTTCACTTTACCAGACCTATTGAAATGCACACTTTAGAAGTGCTTGTGGTATGTTTTTTTTCCCTTGAAAAGACCCATCATATCTGAAAAGCACAGCCATTAACTGTACCATAACACTAGTTTTGAAAAAAAATATTAGACCACCAACTAATCAAAGATCTATGGAAGAAACACACTTGATGTGACAACCCAGCAAGTCAGGACAGCCACTAGTTAAGAGAAAACACCCTATAGACAATGCTGAAGATACTTCCACGTTTTCATCTTTTTCCAGTGTTTCAACAGTTTGAGAACAATTATTTTGTATCAGACCAAAAATCCTTCAGCCTCTTGACTTATCTCCTGTGGCAGAGATCAGACCTGCTGTGCTTATTTAGAGATTACATCGTGTACAGCATATCAGAGTTCTCCCTCTCTAGATCTGTTCCAAGCCCCATCCTGGCCCCCAGAGACTGCTGTGAGCTGAGAACACCAGCCTAAACTCCAAAAACAGCAGATTTTTGGTCATAAAAAAAACACCCTGAGAAATATTTATCTGAAAATCTCACTGGAAATGTAAAGGAGGAAAAGACACTGATTTTTAATGACTCAGAAAAACAGCACCTCCCAGGGCTGATGAGTGATACAAGCCAAGAGGAACACCATGGGAAGGTGACTGCATGGTATCAGCCTTCCCATCTCAGTAGTACCAGCTCTTTCAGTCTGAATTCTTCCTCAAGCATCCTGGTCACCGAGCAGCTGAGAAAATGAATATACTCTTTGCCCTCACCTGCATGGCTCAGCATACAAATTAATTTAACTGGGACAAGCAAGAATATTCTGAACTTTCTCATGTGAGAAGCTGCCTCACAGCCCAAGGGAAATCAAGAAGATTACTCAAGGAGTAAAGGCTGCATAACAGCAGCAGAAGTATCTAGCTCTGGTTTTGCTTACTTCAAAATACTAATAAGGGAAATAAGTTTCATATTGAAAAAGTCAGACTGGATACACAGAGAAGAGGGATGTGTGGACAGGCTGTGACAGGGCATTCAGGCTTCTCTGAGCAGTTGTAATGCACATCAGCCACCCCCTCACCTCCCACAAAATCTGTTCTTGGGGCTTCCATTGTGAGACACACATCACTTTTAAAGTGCTGGATTTAACTTCAAAATATGTATCAAAAGCTGCTGTAATTTCTGATAACCTTACAAGAACTCCTAGCTTTTTCCTCTCTGACAGGTAAAGAGCACAACATGTTGGCTGCCTATAATTTCTGACAGCTGTACAAGAACTCCTGACTTGTTCCTTCCTGACAGGTAAAGACCACAGCATGTTGGACTTTGTTAACAGACATTGTTATTGAATTCAAAACTGCTTCTAAAACTTCCATTTATTCTTCTTAGAAAATAGTGTCGTTATTCAAAAGCTTATGGTATGGAACAAGATCATCTTCCAAAAAGTACTATTTCATAAAAAATTTAAAAGATCACATAAAATTTATAATAGAAATGTGAGTAGCATCATTATAATATTTGTAATAGCTTTTTCAAGCAGAACAAAATGCCCCAACTTCCACTTTTCTAGCTGGGCACTCAGAAGAGCTGATTTTTAACTATGTGTCAGAATTTGAAGTTAATTAAAACTAATTGCCCACTGTACTGTAAGTGATGCCACTGCATTTTCAAATAGCTCCGTTTCCATGGGATGATTTACTTAAAACTGATGTCTCTCATTGACTGAATTCTGGGTTTGCCTTAATTGTATTGTTCAAGTTGTTTATCTTTGCTTTCTGCCTTGCAACTTTACATGAAAGGTCATCAATAGCAAAGTTCCTCGCTAAGATTGACACTTTATCAACACGAGAAAAAGCATCCTAGAATATCAACTAGTTTAGCAAAGTAAACAAATTCCTTTGCCATCTCACATTACCATTCCCACCAGCCACCACTTTCTGTCCTCAGAATATTTGTGTATGTGCTCAGCTTTGTAGCAAAACTTCATGGCTCAGAACCACTGTATTCTACAGCAGCATTCATTATCCTGCCCAAACAGGGGTAAATTAAACCTCTTTAATGAGAACTTGTGCACACCAAGAGCTTTTCTGCTGCTCCCAATGCCACTGGCATGCACACAGACCTCTTCAGCCTCATGTGTCCAGAGTGAAAGTCTCTATGTGCTGGATGACACAAAGTGGTGACACCTCCTCCTTCATGGGAGGCTGTGACAGGTAAAAACTCAGAGTTAAATAGGGGCAAATGCAGCTGCCCTCCAGCACGAGGGGCTGCAGGACTGCAGCAGAGCTGGGCAATTGTGTCTGTCAGGCATACAAGAAACAGGGGAGGAGGAGAGTGCTCTGGACTTCTCATGTCACAGGTCAAGCCTAGTGAAAAAGCACAGCCCTGCATGCAATGTGGCAAAAGCAGGGGTTGCCACACGCTGATGCACAGCATGGCACATTCATGTCACCTGCTCATTCAGCTGATGGCAGCACCTGCCTTCAACTCACCTGCTTCCCACCTGACATCTGCTAAGAGTGCTAGGACCAGGTTTCCAGGGCAGAGTCAGCCTTTGGCATTCCCACCTGATGCTGTGGGAATGCAGGCTGCACGGGAAGCCCTGGCACAACAATCGCTCCTTTCCCTGTGCTTTGGTTGTGGCAATTACCCCAGGAGATCCAACAAGAACCCAGGTGAAGTTCAGCACACGGCCAGCACACGGCACCTGCCCTGAAAATAAAACATGTTCCAGTCAGCACACACTGGCACCAGCAACCAGGAGGGAGCTGGAGTAGGTCCTGAAGATAACTTTTGTTGCTAAAGAAAATGTACTATATAGAGGATCAGATGCTGTACAATTATATTTTCCAGCCTAAGAACATGCCTTCAAAATTAAATTCAACAACCACAAACTCGCCTCATTCCCTGAAGTCAAATCCTGCCCAAACCCATCCCAAGTGCCAAGACCCCTATTGAAGCCCTTCTTCAGAGGTCAAGTGGTGCTCAAATGAGACAGGCAATGGGCTCTGCAGACAGCCTTCAGCTTGCCTTGCATTCTGGACAGGAGCCTCTGCAAAGTCACTCAGCACAAATCATCCACGATCTGCATAGAGACCTGCTGGGTGTATGATGGGCTGGAGGGCAGGACTGTGTTTAAAATTGCTGGCATGGAGACAGACCATCATTTACCACTACAATCTGCAGTGGAAAGATGTACAAAGTGAGAGACATGAAAAAAGCACCACATTTCACCAAGTCCAACTTCCAGATGTTAAATTCATACAATATTCCTAGTCTATTATGAAGGGCAACAACAGCTTGATAGCCTAGAGACTGGATCAGGAAGAGCAGAACAGGCACAAGTCACTGTTGAAATATGCCTGGGAAGTTTGCCTGTGCTGTCTGAAGCACATTTGGTTAAAATATTCTATTCATAAAAAATACACGTTGTGAAGAGCTTTTTCTAATTGGCATTCACTGTTGTCAGTTTTAGACAAACACTCCTGCTTAAGATCTCACTGCAGAATACTTTGTGATAAACATTTCCAGCAGGAGGATTCTAGAGTGGAAGTCCACATTCAAAAAAACTGCGAAAAGCTTCCTGTTTCCCCAGTGCTGGCAGCAAGTCCCACAGTTTCTTTTTGGTTCAGCAACTGCCCAGTGCATTCTCTGCAAATGGACTTGTAGAGGTGTCCCTCAGAGCAGGAGCTGGAAATGGTGGATTTGGGAAAGTCTCTGGCCTACCTTCTTCTGTAGGATCATTATTACTGCAAACACTCAGCACCTTTGCAAACTGGGCAAGTGTGCTACAGAATCAGAAAAATAAAGAGTAAGCACACTTGGTTACATTTTAATGTATGCTATATGCTACATATACCACTGTGTTTTTTAAAAACTATACTTAACCATTGGTTTCTTTTGTTTGAAGATAGAAAATCACCTTTTGCTGCTTTCCCATCACACCACAAAGTGTAGATATCACACCATAAACTTGTAGATATAATGCAACAAGTAATCCTGGAGCTGAAAATTGCTTTTCAAAGGGAGAAAACCTGGATGCAACAGCTCAGTTAAACCCTGTGTGTGAGTGCAAAACTTTTCCTAGTTGGTTCTGCTCATGAGTAGCTCAACAATTGCTGCAATTTTTTACATAAGTAAAACAGGGACATTCAACCCCTTTAGCTCTAGTCCTGCTGTGGGAACAACCCTTCATATCCACCAGTTTCAGTTAAAGTGTTTTCCCTGTTGGAAAAAACAGGTTCTTGCCAGCAGATCAGCAATTTCTATTGCAACTCATCTGAGGACACATCACTGCAGCTTCTTAATGCCATGAGTTTCGTGGTGCTTTCATTAACAGAGGGTGGAACAAAGAGTGGCACAGCTCCTCTGTTTGGGGCCAGGCTGCTGGCACCCCTCCCTCAGCACACACTGCTCTCTGGGAGGCTGAGCCTCGTCTGCTGGACACCGAATTTTTCATGCACATGGCTGTAATCTCTCTTCTCCAAGAGATTGCAGGAAAAGGCAGATGAGCCCTAAGCAAGTATAAATTAATGCTGACATTTGCTGGAATAATGTACTCTCTCGAGCCTCTGCATCTATGACGCAAATAGAGGCTGCTGGCGACACGAGTTTATATGCAACTTTCTGCTAAATCAGAGCATCATCTGCACAAATCAAGCACTTGGGAGACATCCTGAGATTTGTGATGGTCCCTAGAGCCATAGCTGAGTTCTGAGCCATCTATTCTCACTGACTGCTGAGATTCCTTACAGGCAATTTCTAGTGACAGAACTGAGGATAAATCCCACCCGTATTTCACAAAGTAACAGGCAAGCTTTGTTTGACTTTGAAGTACAGATTACTCAGTACTGATAGCACTACCTATTCCACACTGCTCATTTTCTTTCTTCCAAACCAAATCCAAGGCTGGTTATAAGTGAGTTTCTGCCCTGCACAGTCAATCTGGGACAAATATGCACCCCAAGGCACGTTATCCCAAGTTCTTCACACAGTTGGAGAGTTGAATGATTCAGGATTTTGTACCTATGTGTGTGAGAGAGCCAAGACTCCTCAAAACCATTGCAAAGCTCCTGTGGCCTCAGTGAGCTTTGGGACAGGTCTGCTGTGGCCTGGTGCTCCCATACAAGCTCATCTCTGAGCATGCAGAGACAAGGGCTGGTGCCATGCTGTGACTCCCAAGGATAACACCCATGTTCTGCAGAACCTCTGCCCTCCAAGGCAGCAGTTCCAGCTCACTGGGGGGACCTCAGCCTGAAGCTGAGGGTGTCAATGTTTCCTTAATAGGGTTTCTATACCTTCCATCAAACAAAGTATTAACCACAGCTCTTCTCAATGACTGAAGGCAGCATGCAAGAATTTAGCCCTTTAAGCTATGACTTAGGGGCATAGATCTATCCAAAATAAAGCCTTAAAAGTCATAAACTGAATACTAGGACTAGAGATATACTCACAACCAGAATTTGCACTTTAAAATACTGATATGAAGCAAGCTTCTTTGTGAAGGAAAACACAGGGTATGAGAAAGGGTTTTTTTTTAGCTCTGATATACCACTTAAGCTGTGGCATGCTTCATTTGCTGAAATGGAATATAATATGTCTTTGTATTGAATTATACTTGGGTTGCTTATTAAATGAAAACTATTATTCCATTATAGCCATAAGAAATGGGAGTGCTGCATATGGCTGTGTGCAATCCATTAACTGGCTTTTGGAGCCCCAGACCCTTCAGAGACCATTACAAATCCATTCCATGGCCCTCTCTGCCAGATTTTACACTCTGATATCTGCACTCCAGGCAAGAGGCATAAGGCTCTGTAGAACCACTATTAATCAGTCTTTATACACTGTTTGTGCCAGCACAGACAAAGAATATTCCAAGCTTAAAGCTATTTCTCATGTATTAAAGCTATTCCTCGTGTATTGTTTTTAGGTAAGTGTGTGATGCATGGATACAGCTTCCCTGTTCCAGGCTGATGTGCTAACCAAAGTACACCAGGCTGAAGAGTTCACAAGCAGCTCATCTGCACCAATGCCCACCTGAACCTGCCTCTTGCAAGGCAATCATTAACAATACAATAATTAACAAAACAAGGCAATAATCTTGCACTATGGGGATATTTTCCATGGGCACAAAGTGAGAATAAAAAGGAGAGTTGCCTTAATTGACTAACAGACAATCTTCCTTAATATGCCTTCTCGTGGCTGGGGTTTTTTTATGCAGAACTCTATTTTCTGTGTACAGAATCTTTAATATTAGAGTTATTTACAATCATTCAGCAAGATCATTTGTTTTTGCAATGTTCTTTGAAACAATATGATCATCCAGCTATGAGTCTGCATGGTTTGTGTTTAAAAAAGGTCAAACTTACAGTGTGGAATAGATCTTTTGTAATTTCCTTTGTATCATCTAATGTGGCAGGGCAGCTTGGATTTAAAAGACACCGAGTAAATGACTCCAATAAAGATGCTAGCTGAAAGCAAAATTTGATCCAAGTTTTAACTAGGAAATTAGCCTTTCCTTTTGGTTTTATTTGGCTAGATGAATTTTCCAAGCTGCCTGATACAATCAGTTCTCTCGTTTCTCCATTATCCATGGCACGCTCACCAACTCAGCATCAGTACTCAAACTTTTACCTGGAAATGGTGATGACAGAAGGAGGTATTGGCTCCCTGTGAGTCTGGACAGGACTGGTGAACATGTTGATACAGAAGTCCCACAGAAAACGGTTTGTCACCAAAGCCAAAGGGGGATGTGTTCCTGTGTGCTGCAAGTATCCAAAAACCTCATACACAGCAACATCCAGACCAGGAGAGCACGGGAGGGAGCCCTCATTAAAGGTGGTGACATGGAGACAACAAATCCAAGCTGCTGTAAATGGACCCCTGGCTCTTTCTGACCCCATCCAAGGCAGAACTGCACATCTCTTTGCTGATGTTCAGGAGGATGTCTCTTACTAACATGTAAGAGAGAGGAAAATGCAGGAAAATGCTCAAGAAAGAGCCAAGCAGGGATTGGGAGGTGCTTGGAGAGCAATGGCATCGACAGCCCAGTGTGTTAGCATCTCACTGCCAGAGCTTTGAAATATGCCTTTACTTAAGACACACACAGTCTTATGTATTTAGTACATTTCTGGCAATAGAGTGAAAGCTGATGTGCTAAAAATGCATGACGCATGCAGGCTGTTAGATTTCATTTCCTCCTGAGGAAAGACAACTGCTCTTGTCTTTGTCTTAGGGCCAACATTTTGGGTAATCTACCTTTGACACTTACAGCCCTAAGCCAGCTGGGATTTCTCTCTGGGCCAATTCCCAGTCCCTCTTAACAGAACAAATGCAAAAAGCTGATGCAATTCCTCAAAAGGGTGAGGTGGCTGTACAATGGGTGTGGGCTGCCTCAGCAAGGCAGTAATTAATTGTCTAATTAGCTGTTCTGAATCACTACCACTGTGCACACAGGGATACACAGGTGAGCTGTGACAACCAAACATCTTTTTGGCAAACCTGTTATGATCTGTCATAGCTCAGCACAGGAGTTGAGACAACCCCACCTCTGAGATATCCAATGTACTTTACAGGAACGAGCTCTGAACTACAGGAGACAGGAACCCAAGGGGCTTTTTTCATATTTTTGTTGACCTATTGTTGCCAGGGTCAGAGTTATTTCAAATTACACTGCACTCCACCACCAGGAATTTTCTTATGGACTTCTTTCTTCATTCAGTACATTCATTCAGAGGAGCTGAGAGCAGATGCTTACACAGAGGTGATAGAAGAGGGAAACCTGCCCAGCTTGGCAGCATCTAGGAGCATCTGGTAGCAATAACACATCAGAGGTTGCTATTTGACTTAGAGAGATTCTGTTCCTAATGCAACAGAAAACCCTTCCCACAACTGGCAAGAAGAACTTGACAAATTCCTTTTCATTCTATTTTCCCCACCATTTTCAATACCATGCCAAGCTTGTGGCCAGAAGGGATCCTCCTTTCTGTACCTCATCAGTAGAGCACTTGCCTTTGATTTTTTCTTTTTTTCTCCTTAGCACCAGTGCTTTTGAAGAAAGGAGAACAGCCAAAAATATCCTGAAAATGTTCTCAAGGGAAACATCTTTCTGGAAAGAGGAATGGGAGATAATCCACCCTGCTAACTGATGTTAATGGCAGATATGCTCCTTCTAGACATTTAAGGTCCTCCTAACTATTATCCAATCAGTTCAGGCTTTCAAGCCCCTTCCTAGAATTTCCTGAAAAATCTAAATGTATTTTTGAATCCCAAGGCTAAAAATTCAGTGAGCTACAATCACGTCCACTCCAAATTCTTCTGATTCAAGTATTTCTTTTATTAGGAAAATTCCACTATATTGATACCTCAGCTCACCCATGAGAAAATAGTGCATGAAGCACTTTTTAGGTGCTACATTCCTTCACAGGACAAGTACAAAAGCATTTTCTACATGAAGATACCTACACTGAATATTATTTCCTCATTTTATTTCCTTTCTGGAAAGACACCTTCTCCCCTTTCCTTGTTTCATACCAAAGGGAAGATGAACATCTACAGACATTTGCAATCAGGACTTTCACAGCTGTTCACTGGAACAGGGAAATCATACAAACAACTCCCTCCTGTGCCCCTTGTTGCACCAGGATAAATCTGCATTCCCCTGCTGCAAGAACAGGGGGGTTCATGAAGCTGAGCCAACAGAACCAGCTCTCATCCTCTCTGTCTGACTGCAAGGAAAAGAAAACCTGCTTTGGCAGAGCACAGGGGCCTGGAGGTGTCAGCAGGGGCCAGGCATCAGTGGAATTGCAATTAGCTGACAGAAATGGGCACACAAGGACTGCCTCTGGTGTTCAGGGTGCTGCCCTCTTCAGAGGAAGCCTCTCTCTGTTAGGAGGCACCCTGCAGGAAAAGGCACTGTCACTAATTTAGAATTCCACCTGAAAAAGGGCAGGAATTTCATAGAAAATGTGAATTTCATCAATTCTAAGATTTCAACAAGTTGGGGCAAATCTCCAGAGGAGGTAAAACTTCAAATAGAAACATAAAACTTACTATTAAAGGCAAAGGCAGATCAAAGTATTTCATATGAAGAAAAAAAATCAAGCTGTAAAACCTTGTATCTTCTGAGGAGCACAGTCCTCTGTCAGTTGTGGCAACAGCTGGAGGATGCATTTACCCCTCAACACTTCTTGACTAAGGAATCATTTGGATCAGATAATTTTTGAGGAGGGTAATCTCTCTGTGCAGTGACAGACCTGGCCTCAGCCATCAATCCCTTGCACTGCCAACTGAATGCCAGGGTCTGTACCAACAAAAGCAGAACTGGACTGGAGCCAAAGCCCTTGGTACTACAAAGTTCACATTTTAAACATGCTATTTTACTCCTATTTAGTACTATAACAAGAAGGCAGATTTTCCCCCAGTTAAAAAAAAAAAAAGCAGCAGTATCTCTGGCTGGGTGCTATGCACAAATTCTTGAGCATTTCCCATTTTTAGAGAATGTCTCTGTTTTCTATTTGTTTCTTTTCACTTTTTTGGTAGTTAATTTTTTTCATTTCTTAAGCCAAACCCTCTCTCCAGATGACAAATCACTATAGCTAATGAAATGAAAATGATATATAAGAAAAGAAACCTCCATTCAGAAGAGTTCTTCCAAGTGGCTGGTGAAAGGCATTCTGATATAGTAAACATATGTTAGAAAAAGAACAGAATTTCTGCTTATAAAAAGACAGTTCTCAAGTGTTAACCATTAATTTCAAATTAAATCAGCCTAACAATATTCAAAGGTAGCAATATAGCTATGTAATCTCCCCATTAGATTTTGTAAGTCCTTTTGTGGGCACCAAGATGACGTAAACCCATGATATACAAAAAATCAGAAAAAAAAAAAGAACTACTGGATATTTATTTTCATAATTTCTCCGAGGACACTGAAATTTCTCATTAAAAGAGGGCCTGGCTGCAAAGAACAAATCCATATAACAAATTAATATACTGGTGATGAAACATGTGGAATATATACAGCAGGATTATAAATATGGATTTTATGCATCACTATACAGAATATGCAGTGAAATCTCCTCTTCCCACAAATGTAATAAAGGAGTAAACATGTTGCAGGAATAGATTTATTGCACAAAGTTCCACATTTAAGAGGTCTCCTGAGCTGCGCTATATGCTAGGTAGGCTCTGATTGATAGCAGCTTCCAGTACAGGCCCCTTTATCCCCCACTATATCTCCCTGGCACAGCTACAAACTATTTTTTTTTCCTCTTTGTCTTTTTCTTCCATTCACAGACAGTTGAAACACTTCTAAACAATGACAAATTTTCTGTAAACCCTTTCTCATATTAAAAAGGCTATACCCTACTAAATTTCTAAACCATCCTCGCTCATGAAGTGTTCTTTGACTCCATCCACCAGTAAAGGATATCCTTTTTAGGATATCCCTCTCCCCTTTGGGGTTTCCCTGGCCCTTTTGGGGTCTCTCCACCCTTTTGGGGTGTCCCTGTCCTTTAAGGATCTCCCTGACCCGTTTCTGATACTCCTGACCCCTTTATGAAAATAAGTGACAAAAGACTGACTTTTGCTTCTTACTAATTTATATAGTATGATTACATTTGTTACAAGCTGGGATTGAGATTTCCCCCGTGCTCCTTCGGTGTAATTTATGTGTTGACTGTTTTTAAGGTATGTTTTGGGGTTTTTTTGAATTTGTATGGTCTTTGTTGAGTGTTTGTTTTAAAACAAGGTTTATTAGGCTTACCCTCACTGCAGTTCTATGGGGTAAGGGGTACTGGATTTCTTGAGGATTTGTCACTGGGTCCCCCCACACAACAGGAGAGACCTGAACAGTCTTTTGAAAGCTGCCTCGTGTGCAAGGAACCCCAGAGCTGCCTCTGACCCTTCCCATTAACAGCCATGGGAATTTCCTTACCAAGTCACACAATCCACTGCAGATCATCCTGTTTGCCTCAGAAGAAAAGAGGCACTGCCATTTAACAGAGAGCTGCACAGAGTGCATCCTGTCCTAGGGAAGAAGGAACATCCCTCTGCAGCTGTGGCTGAAGCTCACCTGACAGATCCATCAGGAAAAACAGCAAGGAAGAGATGATCAGCCCTGGGCCACTGATTTTAAAGAAAATCCCCCTTTTGAAACTGATAAAAAATAAGTCAGTGCTATCTGAACAGGGTTGTGCTCTGGGTTTTGTATTATTTTTACATGTGATTGTCAAATCAATCTGCAATGCACCTTCATTGATAGGATGAGATTGTTTACAAACATAAAAATGAAAGTCTGTCTGACACCTGCTCATTGAGGATCCTGTTACTGGCTTTGGAACCATTTCTGCTGCTTGCAAGGCTGAGCATAAATCCCCAGGCCTGCAGAGTGGACAAATTCACTCACAGTAGCTTTCAGACACACTGGATCAATTTATTCACCAGTCCAAACCAAAATCTGTTCTAACTTCATTGAATCAGCCTCACTTCCTTTGAAGATACCAGTCTTATGCCAAACCCTGGTAACTGAACATCATTTGTTTGTTGTCTGCATTTAAATGAAGTGCTAACTAGTACATCTCCTGGTAAAGAAAGAGTGGCATTGAGTAATTCTAATCAGTTCCTTTATGAGAAAGTCTGTTTCCCTTCTGCCCATGTTTGCTGTCTGCATGCTAATTCACCCCTGCTTAAACATGCAGTGTTGTCACCACTTATCCAAGTAAATCTAGATTTTTATTTTTTTTTTATTATTAAACCACATTAAGACAGGTGCAGTAAATGATTTATGCATCTGGACTGGATTGTTCCTGAGACAGAGACATCCACAGACACCATCATAAGTCAGTGTAAAATATGCACTTGCTTTAGCTACACTGTTCAATTACCAATTCCCTGCATGTCTAATAGTTTTTGTATATTCTGTCTCCTCTATCTTGGGCAATGTGCTGCCATTTACAAAATTCACTAGAGGAAACCTATGGCCTACTGCCCTACATTAAAGCCCTGCTAATTAATTACAGATATTCTTCCAGGACTGTGTTCTGGATCAATGAAAGGAAAAAAAATGTGTCCCATACTTCCCCTTTGTTTTTCCATTTCCACACCACATCTAATGGCTCTTGTATTGAAACCCTATGCTGAATGTAATGAGATGCAAGACTCTTCTGCATCCATGGTTACTATTTACTAACAAAACTGATGATGTCAGGAATTTAATTAGGTTGTTTCTAGCACAGAGGTTTTAAACCATGAAATCATTAAAGTGTCTAATCTTTTCTTTGTTTGCATTTTATAAAAAAGTAAACCCCCAACTAAACACCATTCCTGTCACAGAGAGCTAAGCTTCTCAGGGTTTGCCAGGCATAACACACTAACAGGTTTAAGAGTAATTAACACAAGCTAGTCCACACACTATTATTTTTTCAAACTACACCACAGCAGCACTGCTGGGCTTCAAGGTAGTACCAGTGTTTTTAATACAGATCCTTACTTTCAAGATTTATAACTTGCCTGTAAAAATGAGCTTCAGGCTAAAATTCGGCATACATGCTCCAGGAATTTGTTTTTAACACCAGAATTGTTGTAATCCTGCATAGAGTTGGGATGTGCTGGGATACCACTACACAGAGAAGTGGGTGCAGGGGCTGTGGAAATATCCCACATCTCTATTGAATCCCTGGGCACCCCCTTGCATGGGAGCCCTCCCCTGCCTGCCCCACTGCCAGGGGCTGGGCAGCCTCTGTCAGAGCTTGGCATCAGAGGGGCTCCAGCCCAGAGGTCAGGGGATGGAAGGACACACATCTCCTCACACTGCTGCCCTGGCAGAGCCTTTCCAAGGTCCAGCAGTTTCTCAGGGAGCCAGTAATGAGGCCACCAAGAACAAGGCAGCCAGGTCCAGGGATCCATCTGTGGTCTGAGCAAGGTTCACTTTCAGGGTGTGATAAAGTGAACTGCAGTCAACCACCCACATGCTTATTTATGCTGGTTTTGGGGTGGTTTTTTTTGTCAAACCCTTAGAGCCCTCAGAGATCCTTCAGGAGGAAGACCCCCCTGGCATGGTGCTGCTGCCACAACAGCTCCATGGTAAAGGCACAAGGATGGGAGCACACAAAGCACCCCCACCCTGCCAGCTCAGCTCACAAACTTGGAGCTCAAACTTTCACCATCTCAGCTCACACTTGGGACCCACAACACTCCCAGGTGGGATGATCAGAGGGGGCTGTGCAGCAGAGATGCAGCCTGTGTTCAACCAGGGACAGAGAGCACAGATTGCCAACAAGAAAGATACCTGTTACCTTTTCTGCTGTAATCTAAAGGAGAGCAGCACTGAGCATGGGCCTTGTCCCTGCTTTTATACACTAACACACCTGCAACCCAACAGAATCAGAAAAAAATTCTTCCTGGAGCAAGACCTAATTGAAAACAATTAACATTTTTTGCATGATGTTAAGGTCTTGCTGCTCTGAAGGTGGGCTGGAAATCCTGCTCTCCCCCACCAGCATCACACTCATACCAAATTCAGGGCCACCTATGATGTGTCCTGCTTGTGCTGCTCACCAGCTGAGTGGTTGTGTATTCATCTCCTCTGCAGGAAGCCCACGCTGCACAATGCAGCAAGAAAATAATATTCATTGCATGATATCAAGGAAGTTTCCACTGATGCTTAGAGAGGTTACCTGGAACAGAGAGAGGCTAGGCAATGTTAAAAGAATAAAGTAGGGATTTATTAAAAAGGCCTTCAAAGGATTCACCTTGGGCAGTGCAAGAGCTCGGTCAGGGCTCCACCCAAGATGGACCCCGGGGCATGAGTTTTCACACTTTTATAAGTTTTGGTCCATTTCTGTATTGGGGTTAATTGTTCAATTCCAGCTCCAGGTTATACAGTACCATCCTCCCAGTCTACTCTCCTCAATTCCCTGCTGTTTGCCCTTTTTGGGTCTGAAGCTGCAGTGGTGTCCTTGGTTCTGGGGCTGGAAAAGGATTGTTTGGTCTGACTGAGCTGTGAGGAGAACTTGCCAACACTTTACATGGAGTTCAGAATCTGAAAAATCTAAAAGCTAAAACTTAAGGCATGCCCACGGGCTGCTCTGAAGGTGGGCTGGAAATGCTGCCCACGCTCCTGTCGAACTCTGGGCCACGTGTGCTGCGTCCTGCAGAGCTGAAGGCCGTGTGTTCCTCTGCCCTGCAGGGAGCACACACTGCCCAGTGCAGCCAGGCTCCCCCAAGGAGCCCACTGCAGCACACACAAGTGACAAACGTGAGGATTACTGTAATGCCCTTGGGAGAATTAGAGCATGCCAGGAAAACTCAGCCCTGTTCATCTCTACAAAAGGGCTAAAACTGTTCTTTATCACTATTACCACCAAAGCTTCTTAATGTACAAAGCCAGAGGTAGCCTGTCAAAAAGCAGTAGGATATCAGACAAACTAAAGAATTCCATTCAACCCAAATTTCCCAGAGTCATGTTTCTGGAGTTTTGACAGCTTCCTCTTTGGCATCAGGAACAGAAATCTCATGAAAGTGTCTGAAGTTCTAAGTGACAGGAATGTGATCACACTTAAGAGTAAAAAAAAAAAAAAAAAAAAAAGATAAAGAATCAAAGGTATACCTTCAAAAGAAAAATAGGCTAGAAGTCAAACTCAAATAAATCAACACATGGAATTGCTAAAGGCCCTAAATAAGCATTTTCCTGAGCATATCCTTTTGAACAGAAAGCTGTTGAAAGGTAGATTGGAAGAAGATCATTGCATTGGAGTATAAGATAGTTTGGCTTGGTTTTCTCATGTAAGATAAAAGCAACTCAGATTTTGTGCTGCGTCACATAGCAAAATTCTCATGAAATTCAAGATGAACATTGAAGAGGATTGCAGTGGGGTAAGAGGGTTTTTACTTTTGAATGATTAAACTTCTCCTAACAAATGCTATGGTGGTTTGGTCAAAGCCTTTTGCTAATCTTAGCAAATTATTTTGCTTGCAGAAGAAACCTGAGGTTTCTTCAGTTCGAACCCACTTGTTTTCTGTATTATATCCTAAACTTTCATTTGAAGATTGGAGTATTTAACAGAGGTTTTTTCAAGTTGTTGTTTTGTTGGTTTTTTTTAAATTTCCAGCTTTGAAAATGAGACTTCATTGAAGTCTTCAGTTGAAGTTCATCATACTTCATTTTTGAATCATGAGAAGTATTGATGGAAATAAACTAAACCAAAGATGTGATCATCCCACAAAGACTGCATGGTTGCCCCTGAATAAGCTGAATTAGCATGTCAGGAGTGCTTGTACACTTGAGTTTGGACCAATCTGTCTCCTCAAGTCCCTCTGTGTGAATGGTTTGTGAAGCCAGTTCTGTTGCTCAGAGCTCTGAAAACAGAGAACATCTCTGTAGAGCTCAGTCTCTAAGCTTATTTTAAAGGCCAGTCCCTGACAAATCCAAAATCCTTCATGAAATTCCTTCCCAGGCTCATGCCAGTCCTCCACAAACAAGAACAATCTGTTCCTGTGAAAGTCAGGAGTAATAACTGAGGGGAGATTTGGACAGAGGTGGGGCTGCCCAGAGTCCCTGCATGTTCAGGGAGGCAGAAAGGGTGGCACACACATACAGAGGGTGGCACACACATACAGAGGGTGACACACACATACAGAGGGTGGCACACACATCCACAGGGGGTGGCACACACATACAGAGGGTGGCACACACACACACCCTACACTCCTGAAACAGCTCTGCACAGCATTTTGCCATTCAGATGTTGCTTCCCCCTTTTTCCAAGGCAAGGCTCCCAAAATGAACCAAGGGGACTCCTGTGTGCCACCATTTGTGGATGGGGCCACAGCAGGGCTTTGACACCAGAGCTTTCTCACTCCAGGAGTGGAGCCACTGAGGTGCTCCAAGGACAGCTGGGAGAACCTGCAGGCAGAAGACTTGGCAGCAAGCACTTCTCCAGACATGCTTTAAGGAAAGAGATGCCTCATTGCTCATAAGTCACCTTAGAGCAGCAGGCAGAGGGGACACTTGAAAATGGATCTGAGTGAGCAGCTATTACTTAAGTGAATGACAAAGGCTGTTCTAACTGAGCATTTAATTACTTTGACCTTGTAATAAAAACATCCCCTTTATATTTGTTCCAGGTTTGCATAATCAGTTTCTTTCCTCTTTGATCACTTAACCACATGCAATTCTCCTGCACAGAGCTTTGCTATTGTTCCCACCAGACTCCAAAATGCCACTGTGCACTGTTATTGCACAAAAAGCAGAAACAGCAAGTTTGGGCATTATGCCATTGCCATTTCACTTATTTTCATCTTAAGTGCAAAATGTTCTTTGTTTGGCAAAGAATAAGATGTGTGTGTCACAGTGGGGAGGGCAAAAATATGAGCTGAAAGTCAAGCAGGGTACATTGTACTCACCATGCTGTGTTTTTGTGGGCTGAAAATCACCCATGATCACTGGATCCAAAACTCACTATGGAAAAAAATAAACCAAATAAGAATCAGAGTAAAAACCCTTGGGAAAATCTCCCAGCATCACCTCAATACATACAGATAGTGAAGAATTACCAAAACACCCTGGTCTTTATTTACTATTGGAGACTGATCTTTTAAGCACTGGTTTTGTCAAAGGACAGAGGAGCAGGCAGAGCAAAGGGGAGTTATCTGAAAGAAAAGTATAGCTTTCAGCATACCTGTGTTACTTCCTGCCTTCCACCAGAGAAATTAGGATGAACACAGGTAAAAGTATAGGAAGAAGCAGAAGGGTCAGCAAAGAGAAATGGCTTAAATCTGTGGTAGCTGGAAGGTCCTTGAAATGACTGCTCAGTTGATGTGTTCCAAAACCAAAGTGCAGGGCAAGGGCCTGAAGCCAAAAAAGAAGAACACAGCTTGTCCCAGCAAGCAGCAATTGAAGACTCCAAGCTTCCCCTCCTGCTGAGCCACAGGAAGAATTGGTAAGTGTAAAAACGTTGCAGATCCGTAACAAACCAAGTCTGAGCGATTTAAATATTTCTTCCACTAGAATGATGGCACAAGGGAAGGCAGATCATAATTTCAGAAAGGAGGCAAAGCAGCTGCAATTCATTTCAGCAGCAAAGAATCAGTAGCAAGAGCAAAACAAAGAAATACATTTGTGTAAGTGAGGAGTCTCTGGGGAGGCAGTGGTAACATGGCCCAACTGTGGCTCAGAAGAGATAAGACTGATCTGGAAATTCACCCTAGAAAGATCCTAAATGAACAGAACTTCCACAATATGGCCTAAACAGGAGCCTTAGAATAATCTGGGGAAAAAAAATCCCTTTTAATTGTTATTTGGTAGGACATTCTCTAATTCATCAGTAGAAGTTAATCACCATTAGCAGTCACTGCCAACAATTTCAGCTAAAGATTATCAGTCCCATCTGCCAAGACACAAAACTGAAGTACCAAAACTAACATCCAAGCCTGGAATATATGAGATCTGCATTCAGTTTGTGGCACAGCAACAGACCTGAGGGCCCATTTCAAAGAGAGAAGCAAGGAACAGATAAAAGTAGAAGAGTATCTTCTGCTATGACATACATTAAAATGTTGTTTTAGTTTAACCCTTTTAAATCAAATCTATACAGACCTCAGTGAGAATTTTAGTAGTTATAGAAAGCTAGGTGTCATCACAAAGCATCACTGCTTTCAGTTCTGTGGCACTTTTTGCCTGTTTGTTAACAGAGACTGACAGGTAACAGTTCTTGTCATCCCGCTCCTTTCTCACCAAACTTTGCAGCACAAGCTCTGGTCAGATCAGAGTTCAGTGCCTGGTACAAAAGGGCTCTGAACTCATCTCAGATAATCAATAACACCCACAGATAACCATCAGTAAGATAACCCACAAAAGCAGCCTCTAGGATGTCTGTAGCTGTACAAGAAAGCCTAAAACAACACCCCTTCTGCCAAAATGCAGAGAACTGTTTAGTCACTAATGGGACTGCTGGTCCTAATGATTAATTTAAACAAAAAAAATTGTTTTATGATCTAAAATTGGTTCATGCATGAAGTGTGTTGGATGCCACACCCTGGGAAACTGTGTTCTCCTTTTCTGCTGTAAGGAAAGGGTGTTCTGTCAGCAGCCTGGCTGCAGACTGTCCTCCAGGGCCGAGCTGCTGCCAGCTGCTGTGGACTGTGCTTGGAGAAAGGCACAGGCAGAGCTCACGGGGGTCTCACAGAGGCAGCAGCTCCAGGGCCTGCTGTTGGAGAGCACTGCCTTTCACCTGGGGCTGTGGAGGAGCTTCCAGAATGGAATGACAGAACTGGGATTGTGGGTGTGGAGTTTGAATAGAAGTGTGTAATACCACAGGCTGGAAAACCCAGACTTTAAGGTTTTAGGATATAGTAAACTATATAAAGCAAGATGGAGGTTTTAGGGTGGAGGCTGCTCCTTCTTCTTCACTTTCTTCTCTATGAGTTTGGTTTTGTGTGATTGGATAAAAAAGTCCCTGTGAGTCTGTAGGTTTTATGTTGGGTAACTTTTTGAGGGTTTTTTTTTGGTAGGGGGAAACTTTTTTGACATAGTTTTTTGTTACGAAATGTAGATGTTTAGGACTTTTTTGGTCTTTAGGTTTTTGTTTTATTGTTATTTTATTATGATTTTAGTACACTGTTTGTGCTTAGACTTTGTATGTGTGAAAACAGCGCAAAAATGGTTAACAAACTTGTAAGATCTTTTAAAGTTTAATCAAAAATGAAACTACTTAATTAAGAAGTGACACTTAGATTATTTCTCTTTCTAACTTAATAACTGACCTTTAAAGACTTGCAATGTGGATTTTTCTACTCAGTTATAAAATACCACCCAAACCCAAGAAGAAGAAGGAAGAAGAAAGGAACTCAAGATAACACTCTGTATTTTTTAGTTTGTATTTATTTACAATAGACTAAAAAAATCCTAAAATCTAAATTTTTTTGTGACTTAATAAGTCACTTATGTGACATACTAAGTTGCTCTCTACAATTTCTACAATTTATTTCACACTTTTGTGGTCTCTAGTTTACCTTGAGGCTCAGGAGGCCTTCTCCATGAATGAGGGTCAAAGTCAGTGTTTTCCTGGGAGTCAGAGCACCCCAGGACAGACAGGGGGATATTCCCCTTGCCCTGGCTTCCCACAAGTCCCCATTGTGGACTTGGAGGGATTCGTTACGGGGTTAGAAGTGAAACTAATTTAGGTGTCATTTCTTAATTGGATAGTTTAACCTTAAAAGGCTTTGTACCAAGAGAGAGTTGGCCATTTTGTGCCTTGTTAGTGAAGTGTAGAACTCACTGCTGTGAGACTGTAACACTGATAACAAATAATAACCACCTGAGTCCAAACACGAGCTATCAGCTCAAGTGCCTTCAATGCCGACCTCAGCAGAGGTAGAAAAAAGAAGCCAAAAACCAGCAACCTGCCACTCATACCTGTTATGGTTTGGAATAGGAGGAAAATTTAGAAGTTTTTTGTGTAATTGACAGTCTGTTTAACTATTGAGGAGCTGGATACGCTCCAACAACAAGAAAACTGTTTTTTCCTCTTGTAAAAAAGTCTCCATAACCTTAAAAAGAAAGACTTCTCTCCCTAAGTAAACTGAACAAAGACTATTTTAAAAGTAGTAAACTAACTAAAAATTTTAGGCTTTGTTTCTTTACACTGTCAGTAAGAAAGAAAAGGTTGTGGGAGAGAAGGAGTGTTCTAAAGGGTTTATTTCCCCCCTCCCTTTTCATTTATTTGCCTTTAATAAAATATTCTTTATACCCTTTTAAAGTCTTAAACCTACTTTACCTTTCTCCAAATCCTGTCTCACAGCAAAAAATACTTATAAAATAAAGTAAAAGTGAAGTTAAAATAAGCATGAATAATTAGCCAACACTAAAATGCACCATACTCATTAGTGCATTAATTAAAAAGATGTCAAAATTTAAAAATCTAAAATTAGCAAACAAAAACCACTACACAAAATTAATATTTCCACCCAATTTCAAACTAAAACAGATACAATACCTAAACATTTCCTAATATCTAATATTAATCTAATATTCTAATATAATAAAATATCTAATGTTAAGGGTAAAGTATTTGAAACTTTTAGGAGGAGGAACAGGTGGAAGTTCATCTTGTTTTTTAGTTCTGCTACAGATCATCACACTGAAGGTCTCTCTGGGCCTCTGTGGGCATTTCAAAATAGGAATAAATGCCTCCAGCCACGTATTTTTAGCCATAAAAGCTCTGTACTACACACCTGACTTAATGTGTTACTGTCCAGTGTGAGAAAGATGCTCAGCCCTGCAAATGGAAGGGTGAAATAACAGATTTTTTGAGACATCCATCCCTTTCAAAGTTTGTCTAAAGAGTTTCCAGAAATACTGAGCTATTGCACAGAGTCACAGAATCATTAGGATTGGAAGGGACCTCTGGAGGTTATCCAGTGCATCCCCTGCCAAGGCAGGGTCACCTAGAGCACAGGAACACATCCAGGTGAGCTTTGAATATCTTTTCAAATTAATCCTTTATATTCGAATGCATCAAAACAGATGAAAGCGAAGAAGAGAGAGTCTGTTTTTCTAGCAAGAAGGCCTTGAGTTTCTGTAAGGTTCTCTGAAGGACTGAGACAAACATGAATTGCTTCTCCATGTAATATAACACTTATTCCTTGCCTCTTGATCAACAGAGTGTGCTTTCCACAGGTCCTAATTTCACTTACAAGAACAGTTCCACATCATACTTTGCACAGGCTACTTTCAGGTAAAAACAGAGTGCAAAATAAGTAGATATAAGATTAAAAAAAGCAAAGGTTGTTTAAAGTTTGTCTGTTTTTCTCAAATCACTCTGTGCTTGCTGCACTCATTCTGAGGCCCTGTATGCTGGGATGTTTAATGCATGCCTCAGTGCTCCCTTGGTTACAGCACCCCACTGAACACAGGGAAATGGGATGGCTCTGGCCTCCAGGGCTGACCACAGCCCTCCTCCCTGCTGCTGAGCAAGAACTCAGAGCTGCCAGGGCAGCCTGAGCTTCTCCAGCCTGAGTGCACTGGATGTGGCTGGCAGTGGAGATCCAGCAGAACCTCGGCTCCGCAGAGCCTGGTGAACCCCTGCAAGGGGAGAGGCGGCTCTGAACAAGCTGGGCTTACCCTGAGCTGCCAGCACATCCTTGTCCTGTGCCCAGGGCTGCAGGAGGGCTCTGCTCAGTGACACTGAGGGCTTCCCATGCCAACGACAGCAGGACACAGATCACTGTCCAAGTGTCCTGGGTATGCATGCCAGGTGAGTGAACTAGGCTGAGAGCACTTTGTGCTGACTTGAGCAGTGTGAAGAGCCCGAACTTCAAAAGCTGCTCACAAATTCCATGGCCACGTGAATAGGCAAGGACTGTTACTGATTGCTCCAAACACTTATTTTGCCACCTGCTGAAGTTAAAATACACAGCAATGGACCCTCTCTCTGGCAGCCCCAATGCTATCCACTTCTTTATCAAACAGGGAGAAAGAAGCTTTGTAAAGCTATCTGTGAAGTTTTCCAATACTTCAGCTATGGGGTTACAGGATCTGCAACCCAGATGGGTTGCTGCTATTCTCAGTGAAATATACTATTAATTAGCTGCTGACAGCACAAACCAGCTTTAAACTGTACAATTGGAGGAGGGTGGGGGAGACATCAAATGAATCTGATCTTCAGGGGACAAGACAGAAAGGTAACAGATGTTGGTGTGCCCTGACCTTGGTCTCATCACTGTTCCTGTAGGACTAAGGTAAATAAAATTTAACAACCAAAGAAAAAAGTGAAAGGGATTCATCTGTAAGAGCTCCCAGCTATGCTCTAGCACTTTGGCAGATGATAAAAGCAAGGGTTAGGTCCTCACTTAGCATGTGCAAGTGCAGCTGTACTGAGTGCCAGGTGAAGATCTCCAAGCTCACAACACCGGCGTGACCCAGTAGCAGCAGTGCAGCTCTGGCAGGATCACACGGGAGGCAAGGACCTCTCATTCCATCTTTCACTGGCAATGGAAACAACACACTCGAGAGAAATGAGAAGACAGAGTGCCCTAAAGTCATTAAACAGCCCTGGGTCCCTGGGTAGCACAGGGCTCTGACACATGCATGGCCTCAAGCCTGGCTCCCTCATGGACAAGGAAATGTCCTGTGCCTCTAACAAGTCAGCCTGGATGGTCAGACACAAATACCACCTCATCCTTCTATTTCTGAAGTCTGTGAAACAAAAACTAGAATTAAAAACAAACAGGCAGCAAAGATGACTGCTCAGACTGCACCTGCAGCAGTGAATATCCAATACACAAACCAAACTCTAAGGTACCTACATATGCTTTGGGCAGGAACCATGACATAAATCCACAAAGTGTCTAACAGAAAAAGCCACTGGGACTACCACAATCACAAGAAGAGCTGAGAAAAGTGACTGAAGAATGAGAGAAGAGGCTGAGAAGCAGCAATAGAGGTCTGAGATTAGGGAAGGTAGATATGGGAAGCAATAAAATGCCATTCAGTTGGCAAGAATTGTTCTGCTTGTCCACCAATCCTGGCTTATTTATGACTTCAAATAAATTAGGCTCATCTCTGGATGCCCAGCACATCACCAAGTTGAGACCTTCAGAGCAGGCTCTTAAAAGTAGCCGTGATCAGACCTGTAAGACTGAGAATAAACAGAAGGACAGTGTACTGCTATCACAAATTCCCTTCCATGTGACTAAACAGAACAAGCACTCCTGGGGCAGGATGTCACAGCGGATGAGTCAGGCAGATTATCAAGCACAGTTTGTGCCAGCTGATATCAGGATAAGCTGATGGCTTCTGAGAGGCTTGGTGTTACTCACATCTGCCTTTTGTGACACAACTTATACTGGGAGAGGAAAGAGCTGAAGGGTTCTTCACACTGCAGAACCTTCAGCAAGAGGAAAACAAACTCCTTTCTGATGTCAAATCCATTCTTCTACTCTTCAGCCTTCTTGCTGACATCCAGACATCCAAAGCTATGTGCAGGATGAGATCATGTCAGTGATCTCAATCTGAGTGCTACCACATGGGTTAATTGTTTTGCTGTCCCCACACAGAGTGGTTTAAATTTCCCACAACTTCAGCAGTCCAATTTAAGAAGACAAATATCCCAAACTTTAGACATCAATCTTGGGTACAATTCCAGTACAATCAGTGAGTCACAAGATGGAAAAAAATGGCAAATTCTTTTATCTCAAACAAGACCAAGGTTACATGGGCTACAGAGAGAAAAACTGCCTATTTCTTAGAAGTCAAAAATAAAACTCCACATTTGACAAAGAACAAAATCACATAATCCAGTGCAAATGCCACCATTTAAAATGTATGTGTCAACATCTCTCACAAAGATCAAGGAAACAGTAATGTTTATGTGCTATCAATAAAACTTCCAGAATCTCTTTCTTGTCTGAAGTCATGGTCAAACTCAGCTTGTCACAGATGTAATCCAAAGGTGTTTGAATTTAGACACTGAGGTTTTTATATATAAAAACTGACATCTGCAATCTGCATGTGTGGACACAAGAAGGATAAATAGCTTACAGCCATGAACTCTGTGTATGGGTAGAAATGACAAAGGGCTGGACTCAAAATACATCTATATATATACACATACATATACACAAATACATATACATTCTATATACATAGGTTATACACAAAGACTGGACAAATTCACTCCTGACCTGGAAGTAAAGCACATCTCTAGGAACTAGAAGGATGAAGCCCAGATTTGCAAGTGTATTTAAAGGACTTAAATATACAGATAAATGCTGAATGGATTTTACAAAAGCTACCTGAACGTGCTAATATTTGCCTCACTGAAAAGCAGCCTCCTTTGTTAAGCTGTGTAAATCCCTGGTAGGAATTTACCCGTATTTAGCTGCTCCAATGGCTTTATGAATCTGTTTCCTTATCTTCTCCCCATTACCTGTGTAGGCTCAAAGCCATCAGCTAACTAATGGAACAAATCTGAGTAAAACACCACTCAGAAGATAAATAGGGAGAACAACTTGCTAATGGATAAAGCAGGAGATTATTTGAAGAAAACCCAAATGATTAGTGTGGACTGAATAAGCACATAATGAACAAATGGTTAGAAACACCATCAGCACAAGGACAGAGGAGGAGGTGATCATTTTATTACAGAAAAAGGCAAGATCTCAAATTGGCAAAGCTAACTTTGTGTCACATGGCCTACTCACACATCCATACTATGGATTGATGAAGTACCTACTTACATTCTGCCTGCTCCATCCTCTTCACAACACTGATATTAAACTTATCACTGTTGCCCACCCATTTTCTGCAACAACCTTCCCCCTGCCAAAACCTGCTTTAATGAAATTTCCCTCTAACATCTGACATGGCAGAGCTGACTCGTGCTTCTAGGCTGCTTATCTGCTCTAAAAACAGCTTCAAGTTTTCATCATCCACTCACTTTTCAGGCTGAGGTATCAGCAGTATGACAGCCTTGACTGATCTCATGGGATTCCCATCTGCAGACACTCAGTTCCTCTGTTAGGAATCCAGATTCATCCTAAGGCAAGCAGGTAAGAAACCAGTGATACCTTAGGTTTAAGTTTTTTTGTTCTGTTTTGGTGTGCAGCTTTTAGCTTTATATTAAGCATTACTAGGATCTTTACACAGGGTGGTGAAGACAAATCAATCCTGTTCTAGCTGGACACTCAAGGAAAATCTCTGCAAACTTCAGGTCCAAAGCATAAACAATGTGAGGAGAGTGGGAAAGCAAGCAAGGAGGATGAAGCTTCATCATTTGAAGCTATTAATTGGACAGTTAACTTCTATATGCAAATGGACTAAAACCATAAAAATGTGAGCTCTCATGCCCAAGCCCTCTTTTGCTCCCACCTTGGAGTCATCTGGACAGAGCCAGGACTGTGGCTCCAGTCCTGCCAGGGTGTGGCCTTTGAAAGCTCTTCAATAAATCTCCACTTTAGTGCTCTGAACTCCTCTAGCCTCTGCTCCAGCTCCTTAAGGCATCACCAGAGTACAACTCTATCTTAAAAATTGCATTTTCAGATCTCAGTCAGTAAGCAAATAAGCCAGAAGCCTATCAAGGAAAGGTTAGAGGTAACTAGAAAATTAAATCACTCTTAGGGCTTCTGAGGTTTTGTATTATTTTGGCTTCTCTACTTTGCATATGCTTCCTTACTAAAAAAAGGAGACCTTCAAAAAACGGGAAAACCCCAAATAATTACCTTTGCAGATGAAGCAAGAGTTATAAGCCATGCAGAAAATCACTACAATAAAGCAACAGCAACCCAGCTTTGTGTTCTTTATAGGCATGTCATCAGGTAGAAATTAAATATGTGACTGTAGGTGGGCAATCAGGCACTCAAATCCTCACTGAAGCCCCTCTGTCCGCTGCCAACAATGAGTTGAAAGAGAAATATTTAGTTCTAGAGTCTGACCTAACATGTAAGCAAATTTATTTGAACATCCAATGACATTTTGATTCAGGTGATTAATGAAAAAATATAAAAGGTGAAAGTGGAATGGTGGGGAATATTCACAGTGAGTGAAACTGCAACATGCCTACTGCCTGCAACAATTTGGCTACTCATTATTAAAAGGAATAGTGTGAGGAGCTGTTATATAAAGTGACAGGAGCAACTCCCATTGAGGGAGAAAAAGAATGAAGAACATGTTGGAAAATGCTATTCATCCATTCTCATTTGTGCTGTTTCCCCTGCTCTAGAGGAAGCTAACACTAAAAATAAAAAACCTCCTCAGAGTTTAACTAAGATTTTATCATCTGGTACCTTCCATGTTTAAAGGAAATGCATCTGCTAAACTTGGAAAGTAAATAGAAGGCAAAAATTATGGAGGACCCAATTTTGCTTATAACTTTTGCTCAATAAACACAACTTCCCAACTGGTTGCATCAAATATGATGGCACAAGGTTTATTTGGCAGCTTCTCTTGTGATGTTGTACAGGGAACAACTGTGTGTTGTCAGCAGAATTTATTGGTTTTTGGAGCACACAGAGAAAGCCCAGTAATAACCCAAAAACCAGAGCAGATGCATTAAGCAGTACCTCAGCTTGCAGCAGAATGTTGTCTCAGATTCTCCCTCACACAATTTATTCACTCACAGCAATTGCAGCAGGAGATTACTGTGTACATTAGGCAGCTTGCTCCAAACACTTAAATACCAATTCTGAAGAAAAACGCAGAATCCTGGAGGTCTATACCTAGTTCTGAAAGACTGGGATCCATACAACTAAATTACAAAGCTTCTCATCTCTTTAAAAACAAAGCTTATTTCTAGCCAAAACCCCCCTTTCAAATGTCACCAGAGCAACTTCTGGGAATGCATTTTCCTAAGCATGATCAACACTGGGATGCCCAGAGTAACACCAGGGCTTGTTCCAGAGCCATGACCCTCAGGTGACCAAGGGAAAAAGGAGACACCTGGCAGGAGGGCACTGGATGTGGCACAGAACAACACAAGTGCTGAGATCAGAACCTGGGCTCACTGCTAGAGCTGGGACCAAGGGCTTGATTTTTTATGGTCTCACTTCTCAGCATATGAACAAACCATTTCATTTCTCCCCTCACCTCCAGAAGGGTTCAGGTCCAGTTGTTAAGGTGTATACAACTACTGTTTCCTGGTATCATCTGGTGGGTTTAAATTAAAGGTATCCTACTGGAAGCAAATTATGTTCTCTTTGGGACGTTCAAAATCCCTCATGTTTCCCACAAGAAACACCTCACAGTAATTTTCAATTCATTCTGAAGCATAATTGAACTTACACAAAGTTTATGAAGAACAGGGTTCCACCTCACACCCTCCTGCCCTTCTAAATGTTTTAATGGTGATAATTTACTTAAAAACTAAGGCCTAAGCTTGGTCTTGGTCTAAGACACTTTCCATACATTCAAGTAGATACTGTCATTATCAGATAAATGCTTAACACTACTACCAACAGACAACATAGTTTTTAAAGGTGTATCAAGAGCAAATCACTCATTAACTTTTGCACACATACTTTTTTTTTCTTCCACAAACCAAAGGGCAAACCATCCATTATTTTCTTCTCAGGAGACTGGCCAGTAAAAGCCACACTATTAAAAAGGCCAAAGGAGCATGTTTGAGTCACATCTTGAAAGCCCTCTCAGATCCTGAGAGCTTGTTGCTGTGTTAAAGGAATCAGGAGAGCTGAAACAGAGACCACCTGACTCAGTGGGATCCCGATTTAGGATGCTGTAATCCTGGGGGAGAGCCAAGCCCGTGACTCAGATCTTTCAGCCAATAACCTACAACACAATTATCTATCATCTCAGGACAGAAAATATTTTTCTCTGACATATCAAAACCCTCAGATTCTCCTTGGTGGCATATCGGGCCTTTAACATAAATATCAGCAGTGTCAGGGGAATAGATGGTAACGTAAGGGTGGGAGAAAGGATCAAACTAAGGAAGTACCTCCATCAGAATAAAGATTAAAACAAGACCGGAGAGCTCAGTCAAAAGTGGAGATGGTTGCAGTGCCTTCAGCCTTCCTTGAGAAACCTGTTATCTCTAAAGCTCTCAGCTTGCAGAGCAGTTTGGGCTTTACCTGCTGTGTCAACAACTTAGGAGCTTCATCTCGCAGAGCTTCACAACTATTCCAGGTTGCTTCTGTTTGTACAGACTCCAGTGTAATGAGGGAGCTGATGTGGAATTCATCAAATCACACAAAACCAAGTTTATTCACTTTCAATCTCCTTTCTTCAGTGGGTGTGTGCCCATCCACTGGGGGCATGGCTATCGATGTCTCTGCAGAGAACTCCCCTGGCTTTTGAGGATTTAGAGCCAAAGGGAGTCCAGGGGTCACAGCACAATCTTGCTTTAAGCTGCTGGCTCAGGTGCATTTTCCCACCACAAGGCAGCAGCAGGTTCTCAGGTGCTGGAGCAGAGCAGACACCTGCATGCAGGCTTGCAACTGGAAGCAGCCCTCTGAATTGGGACATTAATGGTAATTTGATAGTTGGTTGTGCTGCAAGACCTTTTGGTGCTCTGACTATACTGATAACACAACAAAAAGGGAAGTGTTCCCAAAATTATATGTTATTATTCCTCTGGGGATGTCAATCTACCTGAAAATTGTAAACTTCTCTTAGGGAGTACCTTCCTGATAGCTTAAAACTCTCATGGATCCAAGGAAATTATTAAGAACCTAAAGGTTAATGTCATTTGGTTGCTTTCATATTAAGTACACAATAATTTATTATCAAGACAAATTCCTCACCTGGTGTAAAATACAATAGCTTCTGCATTTATATTTATTGAGGTTTCACTTCATTTCAGATTCTTTGGAATTTGTAAGATATTCTTTGTCTGGTAATTTACTCCCTTCTCACTTTACCACTTATTTTCAGAAATAGGTTTTATAGTTCTTGGTTTTATGCTTGCAGTGTCCCCTTTACTTCAATTTGCCTTGAGACAAATGTAACCATGTGTTTGCTTACTAGAGCCACAGAAAATCTTTTTTTAAGGATTGAAAATAACCTTGCAATGTTGTCCTGCCTTCCTGAGAAAAACAGTGTCCTGATAAGTTTCTAAAGCAAGTGCAGCTGGACTAACTCTGGGTGGGAATTTTCCTTAGGGGAGCCTGGCTTCAGTTTTTAAAACTTGTGTTGGATACCTCAGAAAATGCCTCCAGTTTCTAGGAGCAAGAAGAAAAAAATGCAAAGAGGCAAGAATGCAAGCCTATAGAGTGGATAGAGAAGATGAGAGCTATGAACATTTTGTCCAACTTACTTCATAAATAATTGGCAATAAAAACTTCAGAAAATTTAGCCTGCACACACTGCTAATTGGAAGATCTTCTGATAACAATTGAGTGCAAAAATGTTTACTTTAGTCATCTTATTATTTCTGGAACCATCACAGAGCCAGTGTCTGATCTCCTCCCTTTCTCATTCCATTGCCTGATAGCAAGCACACAATAAAACAGAGAACGAAACATTTATAGGTAACAGATGCAAGACTGAAACTTCCTTATTTGTTAAGATTATTTTTCATGATTAACTGTTGTTACTAATTCTTTACATGTGGCATTACAAACAGCAATTAGAGTATCCTCAGGGCTCACCCAGTGCTGTATTTTGTATTACACACATGGAGCCTAAGACAGTCAAAGCTGAACAGATCAAGGCCCTTCAGTCTCTCTGACCATCACTAACACACACTTTGGGATTAGGAAAAATAAAAGGAAATGCTCAGACCTAATAAATCTCACAGGTATCAAGCCTGACCTGTCCAAACACCTCTGGTGATTTCCAAGTCCCCTAAATGTGCTATATGCCCTCACCATGAAACTTCATAAAGGGACTTCAGCCTGGACAAATTGTCAGTGGCTTTAAACAATTAATTCCTGGCCTGTAACCTGTCCTGGATACACTGGAGTAATTTGCTTCAGCATCAGGGTGGGTTTATTGCCATTGACGGTGTATTTTGGAAGCTACATATGAGATTTATTGCAATTGCTAGAGAAGTGGTGGTCCAGTTTCTAAATAATTCACTACAGTATATCAGGGAAGAGCTTACAGGAAAAAAAAAACCAAGTTGCTAAGTGCAGGTAAAAGAAAAGAGTCAGCTCTATATCATTCACTAAATTTATTCTTATTTCAGGCTAAAGTCACAGAGAGAACTTTCCTCAAGGGGTTCATCTGAAAAGACCCCTAAAGGATGAGCACTGGAAATGTGGCTGCCACCTCACTGAGGAGGAAACGTGGCTCTGATCATTGTTGTTATGTTGGGAGTCCTTGCTCATTTTCAGAGATTATTTGCAAAACAAGGTTATTTTGCTTCTTTCCTCCCACCTTTTGTATAAGCTACCTAAACTACCTTCTTTGTTGAGCAGCTCTTCTGTTCCAGTCCTAATTACAGCACAGCAGACTCATCTCAGGGCAGCCTTGATCTATAAACTACCCTGCAGAGAAGTGCCACTATGAAAACCAGAATATTTTCATTTCTTGACCCAAGTACTCAAGAACTGTCATTTACCTGTCACATTCACAAGATCTTTTTTTGCATGCAATTCACTTCATAACTATAGCTTTCTGTACAACCAGAATTCTAAAGGACTGAAATAACTTCTCACCCTACAGTCTAAATATAGCTCTATAAGGAAATGTGATTTTAAATCTTTTACACTCTACAGGAACAAGTAGAAGAATTTTTCTCTGTGAAAAGAAGCAGTACTTTGTGCCAGGTTGAGTTAGGTGTCCATTAATAATTCCTGTGGTTACCTTACCAAAAGGCAGTAACTGGTAACATAGTTCATGTTCTAGTGAGCATTGTTTGACAACCATTTTTTGAGCACAGGAACATGAATTGTCCTCATCCTCATTTTAAAGGGTAATGCAACTCAGTATTTAACTTTCCCAGGTTTACATGATTATACATCAGCATCCCAAAAGTGAATTTGGAGGTCACTATCACTCTTCACGCCATACTAAAAGACAGGTTTGGTTAGGCTCAGAATTAGCTGTCCTATGATTTTACCAGCACCAGTCCATCAGGACTATAACCTACTACAAAGGGGCAATCTATAAAGCACCTCATTTTCTTTTCACATTCATTTCACCAAAACATCTGCCCAAGCAGTTTTTTGCTCATGGGAGACAGGCTTTGTGCTGCTCAGGCTCTGGACTCTTCAGTGGCTACAGCCAAACCCCACAAACAATATCCTACTCTTCTCTAGAGAGGGAAAATCAATCCAATTTGAAAGCTAATCACTTACTAACTCAGCCTGAATACAGCTTCTAGGAACAACCTGCACTTGGATGCACTGCCTTTGTTCCTGCCTTGGGCCTCTCTCAGCTCCGAGATGGGATCTCCTGCAGCAGAGGTCATTCAGCTCTGAAATGACAGAGTTACACTGAAAGATGAACTCAGCATTACTTCACTGGAAAGCCACCTTTAGAAAAACCCATCAAGCAAGCAGCTGTTATACATCTGATCCTTAGCATGCATCCAACAAGAGCAGCCCAGATTTCCAGCACAAAGTCAGTTTTACTTTCATTTAGGAGTTATCATGGCAGCTGTGGATAAATGTGCTTGCACATGGCAAAAAATGATTAAAATAGGCTCCTTAGGAAGATTTCTACTATAGGCAGAAATTTTACCCCAACAGTGCAATTAAGTCAGAGGGGAACTCCACAAAACATTTAGTGCTTCAAGTTATAAAAACATAACATTTCATTTATTAATATTTTAAGAGGGAAAGCAGATTAGTGCAATGAAAACGCTGCACTTCTGAGTTATCGAGGTAACCCTACCCACTATCCCAAACACACTCAGTAACTTGTTTCAAGAAGCTTCTGGGTGCTCCAGGGCAGAAACAGAAGTTCTCTGTGTACTGCCATACAACTGGCTCCCTTGCATCCATGCAGCGTATCCATATTTTTGCCACATCCCATGTCCCAAAGTGCACTACAAAGAACCATAGGATGGATTTTTCCTTCATTTCCATTGGCCTGGCTGGACTGGCACAACAGGAATCTGCTCTTCCCTGTGGTCTCTCCAAAAGTGCAGCAATCCAGCCTCTTGTAAGAGTAGCCAATTGCAAAAACCCCACAGACCCTGGGTTCATCTGGAGCCATCAATACATATTTGTGAAGAATGTTCAGGTTCCTCAGCCCTAAAGTGTTGAACAATGTAACAACTAGAAAGAACACATTTTTAAGTGAGCATTGTATAAACATTATTTTCTGCAGTCGTCTGCATCTTTTTTCTGCTGTAACCACACATACTTCAGCATGACTCATGCCCATGACAGAAGCCTGAATTCCCATGTCCCAAGCTGTAAGACAAGACAGCAAGTTATCCAGTTTCCACAGTCTTCTCCTGTTTTCAATCCAGCATTTCCTCTCACCCAAACCTCCCTTCTATATAGCATTTTGCATTCCAAGAGTTTTAGAGACAGCCTTGTCCTCCTCTTCTGTTATTTTTATACATGAAGGACAAGCTGTGGTTGCCCAACTCATATGGATTAATGACCATACTTCAAAACGACCCAAAGATGCAAGGTCACCCCAACTTATTTTGGAGGCACTATAGTTTGGAGGAGTTTTTTTTTTACACACACACATATAAACTGCCCAGCAGCATTGCTAATATCTGGACATCTGCTGTTCCTGCAGTAAACCCTGTGTTAGCTCATTCCTTGAGCAAGGCAAAGAATACGATCTATGGAGTGTAAGCAATTTAAGAATATCCTCTTTTTGCCCACAGAGGATCCGTGTTAGGGCTGAATCCAACCTGCAGTGCCTGCTGCTTGTTCCAGCACTCACTGTGCCTCTCCCCTCATAGCGAAAAAGGAATCAGGAGATGCATTACAGATGCAGACAAAATCTTCCAAGCCACATTCAATTTGGTTTCTTTATCATCACTTAGTCCAGATACCATGAGATGTTCAGCTGCACAAAGGCACAGACTCAGATGTTGTATTAATGTTATCTATTATTCTGTGCCTCTGGGAGGAGGAGGGGAGCTTTCCCTCTCACAAACTGCATATTTTTAACATCTGCTATTTTAATGCAATTTAAAAAAAAATTATTTCTGAGCTCTGGAGCAATGAGATTATTGGATGGCAGAGTCCTACAGAGTAAATTAGGTGTTTCAGGTCACAGGAATCTCTTATTTCAGCCTTTTTTTAGAGGCACATAATACCTGGGGAGAAAGTTCAGCTTGTTTGCATCTAAGAACACACGGTGTAGAAGAATGAGGATTTATTTAAAGCTGCATTTTATACATTTCAAAGAGAAGATATGACAGTTTAAAGACGTTGAACACCAGCTGAATGCGCTTTTAACCTTTTCCTGGCTGCGTGGACACAAATCTGCAAACCAGCCAGAAGGCTTCCCCTAGGAAATCTCCCCTGCCCCACACCGGGCGCTGAGGGTGAAGTCTCTGGCCCGAGGCTCGCCGTGCAGAGGGGCAGCGGGAGACGAGCAGGATCCCCGTGTGGAGCGGGCACACGGGCTCGGGGCTCCGCGCGGGGACAGCTCTGCCGGAGCTGCGCCCACACGCGGGGCGCGGCAGGCGGGCCCGGGCAGCCCGCGGGCGCCGCCGCCCAGCCCGGCGCTGCCCGGGCCCGGAACCCGGCCCGACGGGCTAAAGGGGCCCCATCTCCTCACTCCTGCTAGAACTGCACGGCGCCATCGCCCAGAGGAGAGCTTGGTCTGCGGCAGCTCCTCGGAACTGAGCAGTTTCTCGTACAGCGAGAGGTTTCCCTTCCCTGTACCTTTCCCCGAGAGAGCTGGGAGCAGGAGACCACCGCAGAAGGGATTCCCACAAAGTCTCGGTTCCCCTTTCAATGCCCCTTTAGAACAGAGGGCTCTCCAAAATTCTCAACCGTGTTCGCTTTTTGTCCTAGAAACATGGACTTAATCATGAAATCTGACACGACTGAAGTCAGTGGTTTTGATCCCATGGCTTGTTTGTACACTTAATACAGAAAAGCTGTATCTGATTTTGTTGGTTCCCGCTAACAATCAGTGCAAAATGATGAGGTATCGATGCTATCTGAATTCCTTCCTCATTACATCAAAGTTCAGAAAACATGCTGTGGCAATTTGCACTTGTGACATAATGAGTGTCAATTGTTGCAAAGGAAGCACAGACAATCTGAGAACGAAGGGATGTGAGGATTAAAGTGATTGTCACAGGCACTTTTGTCTTAACTAGGAGTAGTCTTGCTATAAAATTCCACAAGCAAGCACCACTCAGAAAAACTCGGTTGGTAGCAGTGCCCGATTTCCCACATTTTCCAGTGCAAGGAGGTGTTCAGAGGGTCTGGTTCTCCTGAGGAAAGCCCCAGGACTGTCGTGTCCCTTTTCAAACACTGACAATAACCCCCCACACAGCATCAAGGAAAGCTGAAGCCAGCTTTTCCAGCTCGCCAATTCACCACAGTGCTTTTCCACTTCCCCCATCAACTTTTGCATGCCCCAAATTTTCTCTCTGATTGCCTCTGCCTTCTTGGCCATCTCAGAAGCACCCCTTTAGCCCAAGGCTGCTGCCCAGGTGTGCTGGGCCAGGAGCACAGAGCTGTCTGCAGCTCTCAGCAGCACAGGGCTCACCCCACAGACCCCACAGGTCTCCCCAGGAGCCTGGAGCCATCTGCCTGTCCTCACCTGCTTGGTCGTGGCCTCCAAAGGAGCTCATTCAAAGCTGGCTTGGGTAAATAGAAATTGTTCAGTCTCTTGCTGTGCAGACGTGCCTAATCCACACCAGCATGAGATTATAGATCAAACACTTGTTCTTGTTTTGCTATGGGAAGCAGGCTGTTTTTAAGGGGAAGAGGTTGGAAACCTGTGCCATTTCCAAATATATTTTAGTTACTGATCTAATCAAACTAAGAATGTTTCCTTAATTTTTTCCCTATCACTTAATTTTTGTTTTGTTGCCTGTTTTAGTCTCATTTTGTCTTTGAGATCATTGCTTTCAATACATTTATACAGCACCAAGTACGAAAACATTAAACATATGTGTCTTTAGCATTATCAAAATATAAATGCATAATCATATTCTTTATCTCTATCCTACAGAAAACAGAGTTAGCATAGCATGCAAGAGTCCTGGGGCAGGACTCCTTCCACTCTGCTGCATTCTGTGCAGGAAGCCAAAGCCTAAAATTAAGATTTTTAGGTATATAATTCCCAAACCTGAAATCTGACATTCAGAGGCATGGGCTCCAGCTCAGTGAAGTGCTGTAGCTGCAGGATGCTGAACAGTAACCAGAGCATGTACTGGTCAAGACCAGATGCAGGCATTGATGTGGTTATTCCCACACTTTTTTTGGTCCCTGAAGTCTATCTGAGCTGGATGCACTGTAGTGCAATCACCCTGACACCAGAGCAGCTCCAAAGAACTCCTCTGTGATGAACCAGTGGGACTTGGCTCAGCTCAAGCAGAAGCCCCCAGCTGCAAAGGTAGAGCAGATACAGATGATGCCAAACTGACTAGAGCTAAAAAAGGAGATTATGTGAGTGCATTTGCTCTTGCCTTCATTCCTCCTGTCCTGCAAAATGGGCTAAAGCTTTGCCCTGTCAGAATCTGTGTGAGAAACAATGTGCTCCACTGCTAATCTTGTTTTGCTGCTTTTCCTGCAGTACAGTGGCTTCCCAAGCTAAAACCAAGGCCTCCAGATCCCTCACCCTGTGTGTCTAGAGAAAGCATTATTAGCCTGAGCACATAGGTGGGGAACAGACAGATTAAACACTTTGCCTCCAGATTACTCAAAAAGTCCTGAGCTGAGCCCCGGGCTGATCTTAAGAACTGTCTCCCAGCCAGTCCTTCAGACAGGCTTTTCTTGTTTCCAATAGGATCTGTAGTTATTCCACTGAAAAACCATATAAATTATCTGTTACCATTTCTGCACATAAATGTCCACATGAGGTTGACAGAAGGAAGAAAAATAAGGCAGTGGGGAGTAAAGTCAGAGAAGGTAGCAAGTGATAGCTGTCAAAACTGTTCAGGGCTGATATTCCAAGGTTTTTACACCCAAGGAACCAAGTCAGCTTCCTCCCAAAATTTATTGGGATTACTGGCCACTTCCAAGGTCAACATGTGCCAGACACTAACATTACTTAAAACAGCACAAACAGCTTTTATCAATCATGAAATTCATCATTCTCCAGGTGCTGATAAGCCTGTTCCTAGTCCTACTCCGAATTTGTTATTTTTAATAACTTACTCTGGAAGGATTTGGAATGTGAATTCCATTTTCCATTCATTCCCTTCTGTTATTACAGTCAGGGATTCCAGCAGTTGGTTTTAAGTGATATTTACTACTAAAAGCCTGTCAGATGTGCTGACTGGTAAATATTCATTACACTGAAAAAAAGAAATCCTTCTTTCTGTTGATGCACTGAATTTCTGCTCCCCAGGTGGTCAACTGCACACCACACAGACAATTTCAAAACTAGGAAAAATTTTGTTTTGAATTCCAGAACTTCAAATATTAGTAGCAGCAAAGCAAATGAGCACCAAAAATGGTGTTTTCAGTGACCTACATAATTTCCCTCAATCAGCCAGCAACATTGTTAGCCAGTAAATGCTGAAGCCTGTAAGCCCCAACTCTCATTTGTTGTATCACACATTCCTGCTAAGCTTTAATAACTCACCCTCTCCCTGTTCCACGTCAGCCTGGCTGGGGAGATCCTGCACTGGGACCTGAGGAGGGGACACTGAGCTCTCAGGGTTTGTGCTGGTTTGTCACCTGTGCACCCTTCCAGCCCTGCCTGCCACAAAACTCCAGGGGCGGCCCAGGTGACCCTGCTGGCCACAGCAGCCTCACTTGGGCACTTCAGGAGGATGGATGTGGTCAGCTGCTCTGACAGCAGCCCCCTGTAAATCCAGGATTCCAAGAGGAACCTCAGACTATGGATGTGCAGAGCCTCAGCTGGGAGAAACCTCTGAACCAAATGCAAAGAAAGACCTTTGCAGCATTTTCACCCTGGGAAAAGAAACCAGAGGAAAAAAGGCTCCCCAGTCCTTCTCCCATTCCCAGATTTCACAGCTGGTGGACAGAAAAGGACAACCCAGCTTTGTGAGATGTTTGGGGCTTATCTGTGCACACAGCACTCAGGTTTGGAGGTCAGAACAAATGGAGGTCTGAAAGGTTTTCCAATGTGCCAGACTGACATAAAAATCTAACTGGTGGCAGTAAAAGATGAAGAACTGAGTCTAGATTACAAAACCTTAAAGTTTTCAGTAGTTCAGATGCCGTTCACACTGTGCAGAACTATTACAAAAACATTCCTCCAAAAGCTCTTCCCAACATCTGCACTTTTTCAAGTCACAATTAAGGGCCGCTGCATGTTCTGTTCCTGCTGTTTTTTCCTAAAAATCACGTCTTGGCAGAAAACCCAATGTGACATCTTTCCTGCTGCAATGTTCTTCCTATGCCAGCTACAATGCCAAGCATTATTTATAGCCACATAAAGCCAGGATGAGCTTATACAAGAGTGTCTTAGCAAACCCAAATTAAGAAGGAATTGCAAAAATATCAACTTCTTTGTGTAGTAAATCTGTTATCACAAATCTAGGACCCAGAGAACTGCAAGCCTGCATAACAACACTGAAGTTCATTGGCTGAGTCCTGTCGTCCTCCCTTCAAGCAGAATCATAGAATGATTTAAGTTTGGAAAAGACCTTTAAGGTCAAGTCCAACTGTTAAACAATCAGTGCCAAGCCTAAGCCACAGACTAAACCCCTCTGCCCAGTACACCTCCATAAAGCACTGTGAAACTGTGCAAGCACCACCAGGCCTCCCTACTTGTCATAATTTTGCATTCCAGACTTTCACAAAATTCACCCTGACCTACACCAGTGTAACCTCATCTACACTCAGACAATTATTTCAAGATAACACAGCAGCAGTTTGGAGAATTGGAGAACACAGCAAACTGGGAACAACCCAGAGGGATGGTGTCATTGAGCACCAAAGAATAGGTGATGTGACTCCTCCCATTCCTGGGTATTTCAGGGTGCTAATTCTGGCTCAAGAACAGCTGTGAGATATCAAGGTATGGGAAGAGTGGGGCCTCTGGAAATGATGGGCACATCTTGAGAATGAGACCTGCATCAGACTGCAACACAGAATTTCAAAGGGGAACAAGTGAAAACAATGAAAACAATGAGCTCACTGCAGTTAAAATATTATCATCTCAGATTATTTCTTTGGAAAACTACAAGCTTTCCCCTGATAGGATAAGGAAGATCATACTACACATATGAAGGTACCAGACATTTTTAAAGCCTACTTTCAATATAGTTTAAAAAACAAAAGCGGAAACTTCATCTTGCAACAATCTTCTCTCAAGCTTTAGGGTTTTCACAACCCCAGACCATAGTGACAATTCAAGGAAGGACCCAATGAATCCAACATTTCCTTCCCTAAGGACTGTTGCTAGAGATGCAGTCACCAGCTGCCAGACTTTTCTTCCCCAAGAAGGGACCCATTGCTATGAACTGTGCATCAGACCTTCCTGTGACCCTGTGTTCTGCACTCAGCCCACCCCTTCCTTCTGCTCCATCGCAGAAAATTCCTGCAGCTCCCATGACTGGTACACAGGCAGAGTGCTCAGCAACAAAACACCATAAACCTTCTTCTAGTCAGCACAGCTGAACAGCAAGCCATGCTGGGACACCCCTCATTCCACAGCTTTTTTCACATCTCTGACCATAAGATATTAAATGAAAGAGGTTTCTAGCAAACTTTGGTATGAGTATGAGCTTACAACAGGTTCTTAAATGAGTGCAGTGTGGGTTACTGCAATTAACTGCCCTAATCATTCTATAATGCCAAAACATCACACCATGGTATTTGCAAAAAGGAGAAAAGTATTTTTCAGAAGCACTGAAGTCCCCATTAACAAGTACTTAAAATCATTCTGGAAATTGCTTCTTCACTCTATTTTAATCTTTTTATAGAAGTAACACATTTAACTGGTGCTGGGATGCTGAACAAGTAATGAAAAGGTCAATCCTAGCAACTAGAGCTATTTCAGTCTTAGGTATTATACCACTCCTATCTATATTAAAAACACTTTAGCAAGGTTGCAAAGCCAGGTGTTCAATAGTTCAGAGATTCCTGAGCTTTTGTGTTGCTTCCTGAAAAGCCTGTATGATGATACAGTCTAATTACATGATCACTTCTTATTTTTCTCCTGAAGTTCCCCATCTTATTCCAGACACAGAAAAAATGACAATATTAGATTTCATCTCCTGTGACCAGTACTTACCCTTCTTTACTGCACACTGCTCAAAGCATGCGCTAAAGGAAAAATATTTCTTTATGTCTTCTTCCAGTGCTCAGCTCTTGAATCCAAGCACTTCAAACAGATTATTCTCACAATAAAACAGGGAGATGAGGTGCTTTTACTGGGTATACCAAACAGACTCTGCATCTATGATAATGCATTCCAGACCTTCATCTCAGCCAGCTAATAGCAACTTTCAGAACTCTTGACACAGAACAATTTGTAGTCAAAATTGGCTCAAGGGGAAGTCCAGGACTCTGGGCACTGAGCAGAACTACTGAAAATAATGGACATCCAAATAGCAGATGGTGCTGACTCACTTCCACAGGAGCACAGGGTGGGCACAGATACTCCCCTTCCATACATCCCCCTTCTCCCTGCACTTCTCAGCTTCTCCTGCACTCCCCTTAGCTCATACACCCTCCAGCTCAGGGGTGAAGTGATTCTTGTGGCAGGAGGTGCAGTCAGTCCCCAGGCGCAGCCAGGGCAGGGTTGAGCACTCAGCTGGAAATGGCATCCCCTAATCCTGCACTCAAGGGGCAACAGAAGCTCAGCAGGTAACCTTCATCCCACCATAGCACACCCTCCTTCTCCTCTGAGACCTCACCATTCCACCTGCTTTTGGGTGGTTTCATAGGCCTGCCTGTCTTAAAGCTAGCTACTCTTCCACATCCAGCTCTTGAGGCTTTTCACTCCTAGTTTTCTTTTCCTATCTCTCCATTTAGCTTTTATCCTTCCTGCAGACCAGCCAAAGTCATCCATCCTCCAGTTCCAGGGTGTCACACAGCCACAGAAAAGGAGGTGGAAAATCACATTTCTGAGGAAATGTGGGCTATATTCCCTAGGAGCCAAGCTCAGGCATTGTCAGGATGAACTGGGAGCATCTACCAAACAAAATCATTTCAGTCTGCAAGACTGGAAACCATGTTAAGACCTCTCACTTGGTCATGTTTGGATGGCTTTTCCCCACAGAAGCAGAGACCATCCCATTAGACCAAAACATTCTGCACTGGAAAGCTTAGTCCACAGCACAGTAGTTTTAACCTTTCTATAGAAAAGTTTATCAAATAAACAGTATATAAATACAGGTGTCATTGTTGCTGAAGCTTCCCAAAACCATCTGGCTGGATGCAGATAAGCAAACTGGAAAGTTTTAGTCCACAGTACCTTACAGCCTGATGAGGTTTACAAGAAGGGGAAATGGACTACTTTACCTGAAGGTGCAGCTCCATCTCTGACTGTGCAAATAATCTTCTTTAAAGCTCTACAGCACAAACAAGAGGAAGCAGAGCTTCCCAGCAGGCCGGGCTGCCTGACAGGCCATCCCAGGGGCCCAGACTGTCACCTGGGTGCAGCTGGGCTGTCCACACACAGATGGTCCAGTTGCTATGGAAACAGAGGTGGTGTCAGCACTACGATGCAAGTGGGGCTGAAGGGGAGACAGATGAACTCAAATTAACATCTGCACATGGATTGTGAGCAACTAAAGGACACCAATATGTCAGGTTGCATTTGTCCACCACGTGTCTAAAAAATACACTTGCAGACTGAGTTTGAACTCAACACTGCTGATGCTTCCACCACTCCTTCAAGTATCCTGTGCTGAAGTGTGGATATTGCCATTCCATAACAAAAGAGGCCAAAAAGTGCCTCTGCTCCCACTGCCTCCTCCCCCACCATGGGCACATCAGTCAGCACAGCAAGCCCTGCAGCTCTCCAAGGAACTAAAAGTAGCAACATTGGAGCAAAAGTATTGAGTGTCACTGGTGATGATGAGAAAATTTTGTCACAAAAGAACAGATACCATCTGACACATGGAACAGCAGCAATAATTTGGAAATTAGAGACCCAGGCATAAGCTTTCTAAAATTATCCATGAAACTAAAACCAAGGGCAACATACTTAAAATACTCTTCCAGCAAGCCTGCAGACAGCCTGCATGCATGCTGCAGGCCTGCCTTCTGTACTCAACTGGCAGAGCTGCCTGCCCTGAGCTGGACCTGGAATGTGCCTTTGGATGAGCACAGACTTCAGCATTAGCCTGTCCATCCCCACCTCGAATGCCAGCGCCTCCAGCGTGTGTCACGGCTGGGGAGACACGCTTACACAGACCTGAGGGAGCTCTTGTTTCATGCCAGATTGGTCAGAGTAGTCCACATTTATTTTAGTGCTGCCTAATTGACCTCCCTCCCCCCAGGATAGCAATAAGCACAGCCAGAACATTTATTTGTTTGATGCAATGTGATTTTCAACCAGCTGCAGAAAAATTGTCTTCTCAGTTGGGCTCTCAAGGACAAAAGTGACAGTGCAGACAATATTTATCTGAAAATAGCCCCAGTTGCCCCTCAGCACAGCCCTGCCTTCAGGCAGCTGTCCCTGGGTGGTGGCTGCCCAGTACCTCACCCTGCACTAACAGAGGGGGAAGAGCCCCCCTGGCACAGAGCAGCACTGGGTCAGGGGCAGTCACATGCAGACAAGGCAAAACTGGGCACAGGCTCACCAGGACAGCATTCAGGGATGCTGATTTAGCTCAGTCACAGCTTCCCTTGGGAGCTTGCAATGAGATAACATTCTGAAGTGGCCACGAAGCATGAGATATATCAACCAACAACTTTCTCTTTCTACCAGCCATTCCCCAGCTTTTCCTCACTCTGTCAAAACCCCCAGTTTCAAACAAGCTTGTGGTCTGAAAACAAGAGATTTTGACACCAAACCATGCAGCAGAAGTGCTCCTGCTCTGCACCACAAGCCACTGAAATCAGTGACCCTCTCTCCTCCCAGGGCTGGGGTGTTCCAGGGAGCACAGCAGCAGTGCCACAGCACATCACACTGGGAACAGGGCACACTGAGAGGAAGCCTGGAGTGGGAATGCAGCCCTAGGAGCAGCCAAGAGCAGGACAGGGCAGTTCTGGTGCTTCTCAGTGACACCTACAAGCCATCCCACCTGTGCATGAAGGGGGAACATGGATTCAGCATTACTGGCAAAAAACAAGTGCTTGAGAAAGGATTTTGATGGTGAAAAGAAGAACTTAATGGAGCATTTCACATGGAAAAAAAAAAGTGAGACTAGGGAACAGTGAGCCTTGCAGAGGAAAAAAAGATTAATATGGGCATTAAGGTGGCATTATTAGCCCAGCAGAAGGAAGAATAATAAGCAACCAGGCTGGAAGAAAACATGTGGGAGTTACATAGGTAGTCTGGATAATCAGACAACATATGGCCATTTTAACAGTGAGGCTTCCACAAAGTCAATGAGGAATGAATTCTGCCACAAAGCCTGAAAGCCCAGAAAGTTTATTTTAAAGGATAGACAAACCCCAATGAGTTACACATATTCTTCAAAAGCCAACATGCAGAAGGCACAATGTGACTTCGTGCTAAGGCTACAGCCAGCTGCACTGGGACTGGAGCAGGAACCTCTGCAGTTCAGGTCACATCTATTTTGATTTGCTGTCCTTGTGCTTGGCTGTTCACCTCCAAGAAACTGCCAAGCTCTTTCCTCATAACACCAGGCTCTGCTGGTACAAGAGGGTTGAGGTGTAGCTAATGAACTCCTCCTAAACCTGTGCCCTTTAAATAGCACCAGAGCCAAGGAGGTGAGGTGATCCTAGATAATCTGGAACCACAAACAGGGAAGGCAGTCCTGCTTATTTACCTTCCTCCCAACTACTCAGCATAATCCCACTACACCCTGAAGTGGCAGCTTGCATAAGGCAATCACTTGGAGCATTCCAGGTTAAAACCTGCCCAAAAGTCAAGACAAAGCTTACTGAGCACAGCAGACCCAGCTAAAGCTGTGCACCAGTCCCTCAGCAGCTCAGGGGCTGGGCAGCAAAACCGAGGAGAGCCCTCACACTTAGGAGCAAGGCTCTTCCTTCAGGACACCTCAGGCTGTCACCCAGGGGTGACTGTCTCCTCTGCAGCAGCAGGACCAGGTGTCATCCCTACCCTTAGAGCACAGAAAGGGCTCTTGCCTAATATCTGCACTAAGGAGAACAGCCAGGTAAATGAAAGATTCTTAACTCACTCTGAACAGGGAGTGCAAAGCCTTTGCTGAACACAGACATCCTTTTCAGTCTTGGATCTATCAAGATTAAATGCCACAGTTCTTCCCTCGCTACTGGTTACACTCAGCCAAGACCCCCAGAGCCTGCAGTACCACACATCTGCACCTCCTTCAGTGCTTTAGCCCTGCAGATGAACACTGGAACCAGTCAGGGTTAGCATTTGGTGCCTTTAGGATCTTGTGGCTAATAAAAGTCGGGAAAATATTATGAAAGCAACCAGGAGTTGTTTCAGAAAATTGAGACAGGTGACAGGGAACAAAAATCCTTCTCAAGCTCCTTGGAAAAAGCTGAGGTTTGAGTCTGACATGACAATCTCAGGTCTCATGGAGACTTTTAAAACTTGGGCCAAGGTCAGGCACAATACAAAAGAAAACAAGTAAATATTCATGCCTGGCTTTATGCCTGTTTATAAAAATTCAGTCCAGCTTCAGTCCTAATTTTCTTATCATTTCTTAGCATTGTTGTCACCCTGTATGAACTATGTGCTATTGATGTATGTGCCCAGTGTAAAGATTAATTGAAGAACCACAATTCAGGAGGGGTAACTTACTTCCCTCCTGCAGGTGCTCTGCAGTATTTCATACAACTTGTGGCCAGGAATATTTTATTAGTTCCATGCAGGAAGGCTCATGGCAAGAGCTGTTGCTCAGCCTTTGCTAGCTGAAGCTGCTGCACAAATTCCAGACCACAGAAGAGGTCGGGGAGGGGACAAGACAGGGAAGCTGTCAGGGAGCACCTGTTAGTTTAAGGACAGAAAACAGAGACAGCTTTAATATATCAGGATGGAAGGGTAAGTGCACAATCCTCTATTTTAGACTGAAAAGGATGCTCACAGCAAGGGCTGGGGCAATGGTACCATTGCTTTTGGCTCCCAAGAGAGCAAAAATAGAGTTTGTGGGGTGAGGTTTTCCTTTCAGTTGCTCAGTGCTTTCAAGAATAACAATTAAGTGTGATACACACTCTTAGTTTTGGGAATAATTATCCAACAGCTCGAAATTCCTTCACCTAATTTGGACAAAAGCAAAGCAAAGGCCATCAAAATAATCCTGCTGGTACAAAAACCTTTATAGAAACACATTAATAGATGTTGTGCTACTACTTGAAGCAGTAAAAAACCCCAACAAAAGACAGCCCTACTCTGAGGACAGGAGAGTGAAGCTTTGCAGGCACAGAAAGCTCCTGCCTGGCCAGGGGCTGGTCCCAGCTCAGCTTCAGGTTTCTCCCAGCACTCACATTTCCACACCGGCTCAAGAACAGAGAGAGCAGGAGAATGCCACCCAAGGCTTCATCAGCCTCTACTGGCTGCTCCCTAGACTTGGGTTAACATGATGGAATTTTATTCAGGCAGTCGATGACCTTGTCCATCCCCAAGGGAATTACTAACTAGTTTCTGGAAGTTTCTGGAATACTCAGACCCCTCAGTAACACCTGTCTGAAAGGTGTCTATTCCAGGAAGCAAAACAAGCAGCTTAGAAACAGGCTGCACCCAAAGTCGTGAAGAAGATAATATATTGGTTAAAACAGAATTTCAAACTGAGTATTTAGAAAAAGAAAAGCATGGGCAATAGGAAATTTTGGTAGCTGGCAGTCTGAAAGCTCTGAATAAGAGTGTCTACATAGAAGTGTTTTTACATCCGCTCCTAAAGTCAGATCTCAGTCCTGCAGCTGAATCAGAGCTCTGCTCATGGTGCAGGAACTTTTACAGGTCTCACCAAGACAGCCTTTTTTGTAATTTAATAGAAATGCCAATTTCAGCATGCAAATTAACTGTGAGGCCAACTCTTTGAAGAGCTGGCCATCCTCAATTCCCAGTGAAGTCAAGAGAGTCAAAGAATCCATAAAGACACGGGATCAGAGTAAATTAGAAAAGGGATGATAACCATGCTATGAAATCCTGATACATTCAGTTAGTTAAAGCTTCTGAAGAGTGGAAGTATAGCCAATAATAGGAGCTAATAGTTCATTCCAAAGAATTAGAGGAAACTAGGGGCAGTCAAAGTCTCTATTTCAGCCTAAATATTATTAATGTGTTTCTATATAGGTGTGGAAAAAAGTCAGCTGTAAGTATTCTCTAGGTACAATAATTAAGGTTCCACTGTGACACGTCTCTGTAGACATTTATTTTCCATTAACAGAGGATCAGAATTACAGTTTAATTATTCATAGGGTTCTAAAGAGATACTCTATTTTATTCAAAAAGTCATTGACTGGATTACAGGAAAAGTCCACCAAGCTCCCATCCACTTTAATAAGGCAAAGCAACAGACAAAGAGCAGCCTCAGGAGAGGAGGGAGAGGAAGATGGGAGAGCACTGGCAGAGATGTCACCCCAGGCCAGACGCAGGGGACACATCCTGGGTCACCCTTCTCTGGCCCCGGGGCACTCCTGCACCTCCAGCCCAGGGAACTGGTGAGAACTTAAACATTTGGACCGTGTTCACCTGCACAGCATCTCTCCTGCACAGCTGCCCCAGCCTGGCACTGCCATGGGGCTTCACAGCACACAGGTCCCCGTGGTAGGCAGAGCTCAGCCCGACTGCCTCACCTTCCTTTGGAAATCCCGGACTTGGATCATTCCTTCATGTACAAACCCCCGTGCCCAACACCCCACACAGACAAACCCCCGTGCCCAAAACCCCACACAGACAAACCCCCGTGCCCAAAACCCCACACAGACAAAACCCCCGTGCCCAAAACCCCACACAGACAAACCCCCGTGCCCAACACCCCACACAGACACCGCCCCGTGCCCAGAGGCCCAGGTATGGCCGCTTGAACAGAATGCACAGGCCCTGGACACAGCAGGGTCACTGCACCAAGAGCCGCCGCCCAGGGAAGGGCCGCCCCGCCACCCACCCCGGGGAAGGGGAAGGGGCAGCCCCGCCACCCACCCCGGGGCAGGGGCACGGCCCCGCCACCCCAGGGAAGGGGAAGGGGCACGGCCCCGCCACCCACCCCGGGGCAGGGGCAGGGGAAGGGGCACGGCCCCGCCACCCACCCCGGGGAAGGGGCAGGGGCACGGCCCCGCCGGGTGCCCGGAGCGGCGCTGCCGCCGATGTCTGCTGCCCTCTGCCGGCACCGCCCGCCGAGCGCAGAACGAACTTTCAGGGCTGCAGGGAAAGGAGTTAAACCGTACACTTGAATATCTGATTTTGTAGCAGATGAGCACAAGGTACTGACAGAGTAACTGCAGATTTCCTTAGATAAACATGTTCAGGGAAACAAGCTTCCCGCTTCCCAGAGGAACCGTTTAATTCAGCTTACAAATTTCCTAACCTTATTTTAAAAAGAAATTGAAACACTTTTGTGAAACACTTCTGATTAGTAAAAAGCCCTTCAGTTATTTTAGAACTTCTCAACAAACAACGCAAATATCTATACTTTTTTTTCTGAGTTTATCTTAAAGAGAACTGGATAATTTATCCTGGAATTGGAAGTTAACCCCCTGAATTAGCTAACTGTTTCTAGGACATGTAGGTGTAAGTGATAGATTTAAAACCAGAGAATGTCCAGGTTTCCCCATACAGAATCATTCTCTGGTGGAAAGATTACTGTAAAGAGCATTGCAGCATCACTGAATATTTGTGCAGGATTGGTAAAATCTTGGTCACAACAGCACAGAAGCAGCTCACAGACACACAAATTTAGTGTTTAAACTAAAGTGCATTGCCTCCTGTCTATAAAGAGAAGTCAATTTAACACACAAACATGTATCTCCCATTCTCTACTTTTAAACTAGCAGAATTTTAGAACTGGCCTACTTACTAGTCCCTTCAGTATTAATTCTATTAACATTAATTATATACTAGCTCCCAAACTGCACATTTTCTGTCTCATTTCCACAACTAACACAGGCAATCACAAGCAAAACTTCAAATCAGAATTTTCAAGAGAGCTCTCATGTACTTGTTGAAAAAAAAAGGACTTGTTCCAGATCACTACCACAAAATAGTCTTCAAATGTGCTCATGAATAAAAAGTCATGAGGAGACACAGAATTCAAGGTTATCAAGGAACCAATAATTAACTAACCGAGCTTGCTGTCACAATCAAAGGTGCTCTGAGTTGAGGTGCTGACAATAATATGATAATAAAATAATAGTAATAGTCACAGAAGGCCACTGCAGCCCCAGGTTACACAGAGCTATTTGGAAGGTGCAAAGCAAGTTTTTAAAGAGAAATTCTTGTTCCATAGCTTAATCAGCTTCCAGTCAAACCTAGATGAAAACACTCCACCCAGTTTATGGCCAGGGTTTATCTGTGCCTCCTCCTCCTCCAAAGGCCCGTACGAGCACCCATGACACAGGCCAGGACCCTCTGTGCCCAAGGCTGTCATGTTTGCCCATGCTGGGCTGGGACTGCAGGCACCACCACCATCTCCAGGGCTCAGCCTGGAGGATTTGCCTCCCCTGCCTAAGTGCTGTGCAAACAGGAGATGGGAGGCAGCAAATCCAGGAGCTTAAAACATCACAGCCACCTCATCATGAGCTCACTCAATCGCTTTAGCAGCATTTTTCTTTCCAAACCCACCTTACTCTCAGGCCCAGCCATTACATCCTTGGCCTCCAAGACCACCTTGCCCTGCCAGTGTGGTCCAGGAAAAACAGCCCTGCTCCCAAGGAGCCTGTGCCAGGGATGAGAGAAGGAATGATGCAATGGGGAGCTGTACACAGGACAAGCTTTTGGGGAGTTTTCCATTTCTAACTTGTGTTTTATATTCCAGGCTCAGTCTTTGGTGTTTTTTTTGCATTAACTAGCCCCTTGCCAGGTCCTTTTTTCTTTCCTGAGACCAATGTGTTTTATCAACTCTTCAGCTGAACAGGCTGGAATGGAACAGGGCAAACACAGCCACTCTTCAACCCTTGGTCCCCCAGCCATGCTCATCACTCCTGCACCTTCCCCGAGGCCAGAAGAGCTGGCATTCCTCACATCCCAGTTTCCCTGAGAAATGCCAGTTTGGGAATACAGTGGGCTACAGAGCAGCAGCATGGCTGGGCTCAGCCTGCTCAGCTGAGCTACACAGGGCTTTGAGGAGCAGAAGCCTCACTCCCCTTGTGAAAGCTTGGCAGGTTTTCACACATTTGAAATACAGAGTCTAAAAAAGTCTTCACAGCCCTACCCCTCTATGTCAGAATATGGGTAATAAAATGATAAAATTCAATAAAGGCCCAGTGCATTCCACCACAGGGTCCAGCCTGGCGAGGGTTCTCCAAGCCCAAGGCCTGAGAAGGTCCAAGGGACTGATGGGAACGTGGCAGCTCCCAGGTTCCTATCAGCACAGCCTGATGCTCCTCAAGGAGGAATTACTGTCAAGGCAAAACTTGAGAAAACTTAAATATTTGGACTGTCTTCAAGTGATATCCAGATGAAGCCAGCTGGCTTTCCCTCCCCTCAGCACACCATACAACTCTTGAAGAGAAATCAAGGGGAAAATAAAAAAAAATAGGAAAGGCACACCTTGTGATGAAAGGGGAAAGGGAATAGCCTTGCTGAGGGGTGGGGAGCAGTGCAGGGGGTGCCATCTCAGAGACACCAGCAGAGGAGATTTGCTCATATCGGAGACCAGCCCTCACCGTGTGCTTCAGGAGCACCCACCTTGATGAGCACAGCCAGAGATACTGATCAGAGCATGTTCATTAAACAGGGGAGAGCTGCAGGGGCCACACCTCAGTGAAGGGTTAAAATACTGGACAGAGTGTGCCTGCCAAATTCTAGGAACACAAAATGCCAGACCTCCCATATTTTTATTGCAGGCTTCTGCAATAGGAGTCACTCCATTAGTCCCCACAAAAAAAAAAAAAAGTTTGTTTCCATACTTATGTCCCTGAGCTTAACAACTTCTAAGGGAGCCCTTTCACACCCTGGAAATCAAGCAGAGCTGGAATGCGAGTGGGTGGTACATGAGGTTTGTATTAACTCTCATATGTCTAAACAAAAAGGTGTCAAGCATTGGAAGTCATCAACTGCAAAAAGTCCACAATTTAATTGCAAACATACCCCTTGTGTTTCATTAGAGATTATTAAATCAATAGTGCCTTTGCCCAGACCCAGATGGGTCCATCAGAGAGGGCCCAGAGTTGCTGACCCTCCCAAGAGCAGCCCTGAGTGTTCACGTGGTGGAGCCCACAGACACACAAATGTCTCCTTTTAAATCCCAGTGCCCACTGGACCAGCAGGACACTGTTCTGTAAGGAGCAGAAACATGCATGTACTTACTACCCTTAGACCTACAAAATACACTGAAGTTATTCTAGAACATAGTTCCCAATGAACATAACTTCTCCACAACAGTGTTTTTCTCCAGAAAGGTTAAGTGCCCAATTAAAGTCCCTGCATTCTTATCTTCCCTCCTCCATCTGCAAATTTTCCTTTATGCTTCTATTTCATTTTGCCTCTAATTGAAGGCAAATTACCTTAAAATGACTATTGTGTCCATCATTTAGAGGAAATAAATCTCCACAATCAATAGCTTAACTTCATTAATTTAACCACAGAATATTAAATTGAAATGTCAGGCAGTTCACTCTGGGGAACAGGCTGCTACAACCACCTGGCTAAAACCCCATGCCTCCCCAGGACTGCAGGCTTACAAGTACACCTGTGCTAAGTGCCCATTTCAGCATCTCCTTCTAACCTCCCTGGCTCCAGCTCCTCTCGGGCAGCTTTCTCCTGCAGGAACTGATGTCTGCTGCCCTGAGAGTATTGAAGGGAAACACCTCTTTAGGTTAATCATACAGTGATTAATGAATAGTCTCACTAGTTTCTCAGTATATCCTTCCTGCAAAATGGAGGCAGAAGTTACCACAAATAGCAATGACATTGATTTATCTTCTTTTTTGTTTGGTTTTTAAAACAAAAGATTCAACAGAAAACTCTGAAATACCCAGAAAAATTCCTTCCTTAAAGCACTTCCACATAACAAATAGATTCCTCCTTTCATTCTGCTCATTCCACTAAACTCAGCACATGGAAAATACCTGTTTATATCCCAGATAGACACAGATCAAAACCACAAGACAGGAAGAGTTTAAACTTCTGGCCCTCAAGGGATCAAAGGCTTTCCCTTTGAGGAAACCCCCTCCTCAGCAGACACCCAGCACAGCACAAGACCCCAGGAACAGCAGGGATGAGCCTTTCTGTCCTGCCCTGGTTTTAAGGGTTTGTGTTCTCAGCAGCCCTGGGGAAACCATCACGGGGAATGGGGACACCTTGAGCAGCTGCACCTGCAGCCACACCTGCTCTTAGTGTCTTAATTAGGATTTAACACTGGAAAAAACAAAGCTATTAACAGTCCCAAAGCAAGGAGCAGGGAGGTAGAGTCCACAATTTTGAGCAGACCCATGGCTCAGCCTAATTCAGGGGTGTCAGCCTCAGTTCTCAGCCCGCTCTGGGATCACCAGAATAAATTCAGTTGTCAGGTGTATGGTGTCAGGTGTGTGGAGGAGCAGGGGCTGTCAGTGTCTTGGCACCCTGGTGCAGTGGAGCTGGACAGACCCCACAGCTCTGTGCTGCCCACTCCCTTTGGTGCTGCCCAGCCCTGTGTGCTCCAAGACTGACCTCCAGTGCCACAGGCACACCTGCAGGGATGGGCTGGGGGGGTTGGTATGCTCAGGGCAGCAGAGAGCTGATAAAGTTCTGGAATGGCCCAGGGAGGTGGTGGAGTCACCATCCCTGGAGAGTTTAACAAAGCCTGGGTGTGGCACTGGGTGCCAGGGTTTAGCTGAGGTGCTGGGGCTGGGTTGGACTCAATGATCGTGAGGGTCTCTTCCAACCCAGATATTCTGAACTGCCCCTGGGGCTTCTCCAGCCCCGGCTGGGGTTGGCTGCAGGGCCAGGGAGCAGGAGGCTTCCCAGAGAGCAGCTCTGGGGGTCATGAGGAGAACTGGTACATAACCAAGGTCCTCCCAAATTGATTTATTTCTCCTGTCCAAAATCAGCATCCCTCAGTGAGGCTGTTCTGGTGACAGAGGGATGTTTATTTTCACCCTCACCATTTCATGGTTGCTTGTCCTCCTTGCTCTTTAGTCCGAGCCACAATTATCTCTGCCCTATTCTGACAATGCAGCTTGTGAAATCCATGACTGAGATATTTCCAGGTCGGCCAAATTCAAATTCTCATACATCAGCTTTATCCTGTGGGGGATTTGCTTTATTATTCAGATACCAGTTGGATGTGATTAACACAGCAGGGGACAGAAATGCTGAGCCATGTTCTTGCAAAAACATGTATTTCTGAGATACCTGTACAGAAAAATGTGCCACTTTGAGATTATCCAAAATTAACAGCTTTCAAACAATCTGTTGGAAATCTTGATTTTCTTACTGTGTCAGTGGAGCCAAAATCATAGCTTAATTATTTAATTGCATTTATCCTGCCTCTGAATTTGATTAGGGAGAATTATTATAACCAAGGCCTGGACCCTGTTGTGTCAATTAAGCCAGAAAGACTTTCAAACACAGCTCCTGCTTCAAAGGCTGTTTTCTCTCCATACCCGGACACAGTGTTTGTATTCCCCATTTCCCAGATAGAGAACTGGGTCACAGCCAGCCTTTTGCCTGACAGGGGAAAATATTTCACCACCAACTGGAGTTCAGCAGGAGCAAATGTTGGGCATGGTGAGCCAGTAAGGATATTCTGGAGACCCACCCCATTCTGGAAAGGCAGGTGAAGAGAAGGGCCTGGCTGTGACCTTTTCAAAGTGTCCCCAGAGCAGAGGATACGTGGCAGCCACAGGGTGAAATCTTGCAGAGGGTAAAAATGCAGCATTTTTCTGCAGCTGATGGTCAAAGAGCAGCTCATAAGAGGCTTTATTGGGCAGGACTCCTTCTTTCCCATCATGGAGAAGCAAATTTAATTCCATTTGTCCCATGTCTGTTTCCCTGAAGGGGAATGGACCCCTCCAAGTGTGAGCTTTGGCCCTCTGCTCTGCACCTGCCTTGGCCACCATGTTCCACTTTGGGAAACAGGACTTTTCAGAGGCTCAGGCCAAATGCTGGCTGCCTGACATCCATCCAGGAGAAAGGGGACTGTATGCATCTGGTGAATATAATTGTTCTTTGATCTCGTTGCTGCTGATCTAAACCAGTGAGAATTTGCACTGAAAATGATGAAGCAATGTATGTGAGAGGAAACCCAAGCTTCATGCCTCTAGCTTGTATTTAAACCATGCTGCCTCCATGGACTGCTGTGTATGACACAATTAAGATAACACATTGCACACTGCTGGAGCCAGATGAAACAGCATCTGCCCTGCCTGCCCTTTCCTGTGCTGTCGGACACTCCTTTGTACACACTGGTCCAGCCTGACAACAGACAGATGGAAAACAAAAGCATGTGCATTGCTATGTGTGGTGTGACCCCCAGAAATCAAGGTAGTGTGTTCATCCTCACTTGGGGTCACCAATTGTGGTATGACCCCCCGGGGGCACACAAATTGGGGGTCACCAATTGTTGCTGCAAGCCCTCTGCTGGGTAATAATTAGCATTGACTCCATGATTCAGAAGGCTGATCAATTGCTTTATTATTCTATCATCTTTAGTATATTCTATTATACTTCTATTACATTATATTACAGTAGCAAGAGCTCTCACCAACTACCAACTTGAAAACCTGTGACTCTGCTGAATCCTGACACAGCTGTGGATCTGACTGGTCATTCAATCCAAACACCATCACCAGAATCCAATCAAGCAATCACCTTGGGTAAACAATCTCCAGAACACATTCCACATGGGTACAACACATGAACAGAGATAATAATTGTTTTGATTCTTTCTCCTAACTTTCCCAGGTCGAAGCCTGAGAGAACTTTGTTCTCTCTTTGACTGAACTGAGAGCTTCCATAGCTATGCTCCTGTATGGGCTCAGTTTATTCCTGAATTTTGTCATTTACAAAATATTTCTGAGCAGGGGACAGGTGACATTTTCTCAGTGTGGTCTGGTCCCAGCTGTTCAGCATTTTGCTGCTGCAGAGCAGCCCCTTTTCTCCCCAGCTCATCCCATACAAGCACAATAGATCCAGAGGCTGGAGAGGACAATAGCTAAAGTGTACATTGTAGCTGCCATCTCCACCAGTGGTCTCAACTCTGCAAAGACTTATTAATTATGATGGTTCTATGTATCAGTTTTTGAAGTATGTAAATATTTCTTTCTTTCCCTCTTTCTCTCATTCTCTCTCTTTTTTCTTTCTCTTTGTTTCTCTCCTTATCCTTCTCTTGTTCTCGCTTTCTCTTGTTCTCCCTCTCTTCTCTTTTTCTCTCTCTTTTTTCTTTCTCTTTGTTTCTCTCCTTATCCTTCTCTTGTTCTCGCTTTCTCTTGTTCTCCCTCTCTTCTCTTTTTCTCTCTCTTTCTTTCCCTTCCTTCCTTTTCAAGATCAGATCATAACTGATGATAGAAAATTCTTTCCTACAGATAAGACCCTCAAGTGTCCCACATAGGCAGGGCACAATTCAATGTCAGTGGAAAGCAAGGAAATGCAGCACAGTCTGACAACTTTCAAAATGTCTTTCAGTACTGGATCTGTGACTGTGGCACTGTTACCTGCTATGGTGACAGACCAGGCTAAAAGAAATGCCTTTCCCAAGAAGGTGATACACAGAGGATGTCACTGCTCCAGCCCAGCCAAGTGTCCTTTCCAGGAGCCTCTTACTGTATAGACCCAGGCACCAGACTGGGTGAGGTCTGGAGCAAATTGCCAATTGCTGATGAAATGTAGAACAGTCCGTTGCTCTCAATTTTTTTTTTAAGCAGAATCAAAGCTACAAAATATTTTATTTTTATTCAGCTATATATACCTTTTACACCCCAAAGCAGCTCAATAACAATGTGAAGAATAAGTTTTAAAGAAAGAGGAGCAGAACACAGCAATTTAGGTGAAACCAGAGAAATTAGTCTAAGTTCTGCATAAATACATTGACAGGAATAAGCCCTATCCTAGATCCAGCGAGATTAATAAAAACAGAAATGCCTAATCTATATTTTAATATTACACTTACTACTATTCAAATCAAAGCAGCATTTTGGCCCACAGTTCCACACGGTTACAGTGGTTCTTTTTTATCTTGAACCATGCTTTGGAGAAGAGGCTTGTCTCTCTCTTGCTCAGTGATGGACAATGATGTATATTAAAAAATATCCTTTTGAAGCCAAGTTGTCAAGGTTTCAAATTTCTCACTATGTAACCAATTCTCACAAGATGCCAGGTGGTGGAAATAGGGGTCAGAGACTTTGAGGTTTTCCCACCCTTAATATTTACATTCACAAATGGTTTGGAGCATAAGATTCTGAGAAGTGGTCAGAGTGATTTTCCCATGTTTGTTTGTCCACGGTGACACTGGCCAGCTAGCTCATGAAATAATAATGAGCCTGTTTCAGTGTAATACACAAAGAACTGCACTTTCCATAGAGTTCCAAGTCACATGGGGCTATCTGTCATTTTTGTAGCTGAACTGAATCAAGTTGCTGCAACCTTCAACCTGTATTATCTTTCCCTCACTGAATTGCATTATGGAGTTAATTTAAATTACTTCAGGAAACAACGGTGGCACTGGTGGTGCTCCTGTAGATAAAAGTGTGCCTTGGGGCCCTGGCCAGGTCACACACACACGGAATTAAGCACTGGAGCCATACAGTGGGCAAAATGCTGGCCTTGGCAAAGCTAATGGTAAATGGCTTCCATATAAACAGGCTTTCTGTCTGTCCTTCCTTGCAGGGAGTGAGATAGGAGGGAGTAACAAAAATAAGAACATGATAAATCCTGAGTGCACAGTCACCAAATGTAACTGGTTGCACAGTGGCAACAAACTAGAGACCTCTACACAACCACTTATTTGGCATTAGAGATTACCCTTTTTCTGCAGATCTTACATCGAGTTAAGGCCTAAAAAGGACCTTCAAAGAGAACAGCAGAGCAACGTGTTGAATCTTGAGAATCAATCATATAAATTATTTCTGAAAGTACCCTGCCCTTTACCAATTTCATCCACACATGTGATGACAACATTATGCTTTTGGTCTATAGCCTGTATCCATAAGTGACAGATTTTTGACAAAGCCCCATGATATACCTCTCTTGCACAGACAGTGAGCTGTGAGTGCTCTGTGCTCCACAGATGTGGGCTACCTGCATGGCACAGCAAACCAGCTGCATCATTCCTCAAGGGGATGAAGACTGAAGGGATGGCAGCACAGACTCTGCACCCCTTCTTTGCCTTGAATTCCTGCTTGTACTTTGAACTTCCAGTGTGCAACTTTCTAGGATGAAAAGCTACAGCCCCTAAGCCTGCCCAGAAGCTCTGATTGCTCCTCTCTGCCTTTGGCACCAGACACATGTTCAGACATGTTATCAACTTTGGTCACATCATCATCAGGAGGACACAAGCAGTTACTGGGGTGTTCTGTCTTCCTCAGTGGCTGAACCAGATAATGAAAGACATCTGTATTCCTGTTGGGAAGGGTTTCCCAGCCTTCCCTAAGTAACTGATGTCAGCATCAATACAGCACTTTTTGCTGCTATGGCTCAGTAGCATTTATGGCGGGTTTCTTTTTTAACTATACTTTCATTTTTTTCTATTTCCTGCTCTTAGAATCTTGTCCAGTAAATTCCTTGTTTGGGTTTTATGGACTTTTTGATCATATTTCTTAAAAGATAATTCTTTTGGGATGTCACAAGCACAGAGGAACTTGAAAGAATTACCATTGTTGACAAGATGTTTGGCCATGGACAAGTGTTCCTCATTAAGAACAGGTTCTGTTTTCTACTTATAAAAACAAACTTCCTGCACACTCCAGTTACAAGGAAATGGCCTTATTTTTATAAGGATGTGTTTATGTTTCAAGCCAGCAAGGGGCTTCATCCTTGTCTGGCCTTTTATCACGTTCATGGTTGCTTTCCCTTGCCCTTGCGGAACTTGAGAGAAACTCCTCTCAGTACACCATCAACTCTTGACCCAAAGCAAAACAAAAGTACCTTAAAAATAATCTTGTGTTCTTGTTCCACATCAGAACGAGATCTAGAGTAATCCCACCCATTCTGAGTTCCTGCTGGCTCTACCCTTGCCTTGGATTATTAATAATAATTTATGACTCTTCTGCCACATTCCTCATCTTGCAGCACATACACTGATGCAAATTGAATGCCAGGAGCAATAGCATGAACTGCCTTTGGTTACCCAGGAAAGCTGTGAAAGAACTCAAAATAGAACCTGGCTCTCTTGGGTCTCATTTGAATTTTGTTTTTTTCCTTCGTAGTGCCATCTTCACCAGCCTCCCTAGCTGCAGCTTGGCACAGCTGACTGCAAGGGGTTGGCAGTCAGGAGCAATCCAACTGAAAGGAATGGAGTTGTTGGAAGGCTTAAAACCAATCATCTGGATAAGTTACCTGATGTCACACAGGGTGAAGACATTGGAGATCTAAATTTCTGGCTTAAATCCTGGCAGAAGCCATGATTCAGTGGGCATTAAAGCAGGTAGTTAATTAAAACCTCCCACTGCCCCATCCCTGGGCAATCAGGCATATGAATGTGTGTTTAGGCTTGTCAGAATTAGCTGTTGCCTACCTTGTTACCCAGAGCTAAGTACTCCACATGTTTCTGCCTGGCTTTGGACCACTGTGAAGCTGTTTGCAGAATTAATGAAGATTTATGGCCACAGTGCAATGGGAAGACTCTTGAGTCCCCATTGTGCTGGTTCTGGCAGCTGTGCCCACCTCACTGCTGTGTCTGTAGGAGCATTTCTCCCTTGCTGTCATCACACACTCGTGTACCCTCAGAAAGGTCTCCCCTGCTCTCAGCAAGGCTGTCTTTTAGTCCTCTTTATTCCCCATAAATCATCTTCTTAGTTCCTTGTGATGTAAACACATGGTCTGAAAGGAATGATATGTTGACAAAGTCTTAGCTTACTTTTACAGCTTCAGAACAAATAAGGATAGTCAAGGGTTTTACATGAAACCTGTTATTTCCATTGTAACAACTCCTGGTATTTCTTTTTAATCTTTGTTAAGGATGACAAGAAGGCTGCAGGTAATGGGAAGGAAGGGGGCACATTTAAATAATTTCTATTTTAAAGCTTTAACAAAGGCTGTTATTTGCATTACCCTTAGCAAAAAAAAAAAGAAAAAAAAATCTCAAGCAACAGAATCTCCCACAGAAGGGTATTTCCCTGTTTCAGGCAGCTCTCACAGCAACGAGCCTGAGTCAGTTTTGGCTCCCTGCTCACACACTCTGGGCTCTGGCCCCAGTCCAGCAGAGCGCTTTGAGCTGTGTTTCTTGCCCGCCAGATTCAGCAAGTCCCTCTGCTTTTCTTCAAAGATAAGCACGTGCAGAAGGGCTGTGCTGGAGCAAGGTCAGAGGCAGCCCACGGACACTGAGCCCCTTCTATCTCTGCAGCATCTCGAGGGCTTCAGAAGAAAGGCACTGCTCTATCAATGATGCCAAAGTTTACATATGGAGCTGTCTGTAATCTTTAAAATGTAACCCTCCAGAATGTGATGTACCTGCATTTGCCTTTTTTTTTTTTAATAAGCAATATGTAAAATATTTCCTGCCTCAGAGTTGATACAAAAGTAATGGCTTAATGGCTGTGCCTCTTCCAGAGAAGAAAAAAACCCATGCAAACAATCTCACACACATACACACACACAGAGTGAAAAATACTTCATCTTGAAGGATTCATAGTCTGTATTGCTGGGTCCTCATGTTTCGCACAGATGAAAATGGGCATCTAATCATCAGCATGATGATAAAAACATTAAAAAGCATGTGAGAACAAGAAAAAGGAAGAGAGGTGGGCCTGACCCAAAACAAAAAGCACTGATGTGAGGGTGGGCTCACATTTATGAGCTGCTGGCAAAGGGACAGGGGTGGGAGCAGTTTGAAGAGCAGTTTTGGCTGTTGGACTGAGTGGAGGGCTGGGGGAGGGAGGTGTGCATGGTGAGGATAGTTAATCATGTCTGCAGTGTTTTGGCAAGGTCAGGAGTGGATTACATGTGTCAGGCTCTGGCTTCCCTTGCAGTTTGAGAGGGATTAGGAATTGTGCTGGCTCAGGCAGTGAGAAGGTGATGAGACTTTGTTATCTCTCATACAGGAATTTTCAATAATGAGGGGAGGAAGGACACTGGGGACTGGAGAAGAAAATGAAAAGTCTCTGCCCTTAGGCTAAGCAAAAGGAAAGCTGCATAATGAGCAGGGACATTTTATGAAAAGGGTGAGAGGTATTCTGGCACCTTGTTCAGCAGGAGTCAGAAAGTAACATAGCAGGTTGGTTATGCTGAAAAAGACAAATTTGTGGTGTTCTGTAATTTTTTCCACACCTGCTAATAGACAGGATGGAAGTGGTGAAAGGAGCAGAGACACCAGCAGGGATGTACAAACACTGGGAAGCACACAGTTTACAGAGAAGCCCAGGCCCTGGGCTAGCAATCAGGAAACAAGCCTAACCAACACATGTGACAATGCATATGATGTCTCCATTTATTAAGTATGGTTAGAAGTGGGTTCCCAATATTCCTTTTTAGTTTTCCCTAAAGACCCTCATTCTACTAATCTTGAGCATGGACAGCCTACAAAAGTAGTAATCACCACTTGTTAGCAGTCCCCATTTTGGGGTGCTGCTGGGGGGAGCACAGGAGCCTGCTCCCCGGTGAGAGGCCAAGGCTGGGCACAGGGGGTTTGGATGGCCACCTCAGCCCAGCCAGGCCACTGAGGAGCTGCTGGGAGGGCACAGTGGCATGTGGAGGCAGCTGGCACCACGTGCAGGTGCAGCCCTGCTCAGAGGGCAGCTGTGTGAGTCCCTGTGGGTCACTGGCTTTACTCACACTCCTGTCCTAAGATGTGAAATGCCCCAGCTGTCAGTGTTCAAAATGCTGGAGTGCTGCAGCATCCCACCCCCTCCTTGGGCTGCACTACCATCTCAGAAATGCTTGTTAGGCCTTGGCTTTGACCAACAGTACTTGGGCTCAGCTCTTCCTGAGCTTATCTGAAACACCATCCACTCCCAATAACATGGGTTGTCTAACGAGCTCCTGGCTCCTGGAACAGCCTTGAAACCCCACTTTTCTTGCTAAATAGCAAGTGGAACAATATTTTTGTTATCAAACTTTCAAAGAAACATTCTGGTTTAAATAGCAGCCAGGATGGAAAATCACTCTGGCTAAAGCCCACTGTCTTGTAGCCATATTAACAGTGGTGCAAAGAGAAAGCCTTGGGGCTCTCCTGGTCTGCAGCAGGCTGAGACCAGCACCTCTCAGAGCAAAAGAGCTCTCAACGTTGCTGTTCCTGCAGGACCATCACCAAACCACAGCAACAGAGCCTGAGCTGATACCCCCACTCCTGGGGGCTCAACCCTGAGGAAATGCAAAGACATCCCATGTGAGTCCTTGGCTGAACTCAAGGGAATTTTCACAGGTATTTAGCTTGTACATGCTTCTGCAGGTCTGTGTGAGGGTCAACGTGCTCTAGCCACTGTACAATGGATGCTGCTCTGATGGATTCTTGAGTGCTTTAGAGTCATAAATTAAGTTAGGCCTAGAAGTGTGTTATTGTTGTGCTATTGGAACTCCTGTAAGAATCTTTTGTTAAATTGTTTAAATTAAACTCTCAATTAAGTGCTGTTAACTCTAAGTGCTATTAAAACCTTCAGGCCTAAAGGGTTGGTAAAGCCCAGGGCTAAGTTTGGCAAGGGGGTTCACTCTGAACATTGTGACTCAACAGGAAGGTCTCCTTTATTCTTTCTTATCCGGACCTTTTCCTATCCCCATCCTCCAAACAGATAATTTTTTATTGATTTTACTTTCAAATTGATTGATTTTAGGTCTCTGTGTGCTTTACCATCCAGTAAGCAGTAGAGTGAACCTTGTCAATAAACTTTGTCATGTTTCCATTTTAACATTAAACCTGATTTTGCTGATATCTTTGCCAGCAATTCTTTGAGCAACCTAAAACACTCTTTCATGACAGCTTTGTTTTGCATGTGCTTGTGCAGGAGTCACACCTTTCCTAAAGGAAAAGAGAGCACTCTGGCACCAGCTGCCTTGCACAAAAAGAGAGAGCTCATGTGAAGGGTGGCTTGGGATGCAGTGCCATGCACATATTGCCCAGACCAAGAAAATAAAAGCACTGGTAAGAATGAAGCATTAAAGGAAAAACTCCTGCCCTTCTCCCCCAAGAACAGCTGGGAGTGCCTGCCCAGTTTCTGTCAAGTGTCCTGAGTGCTGGGTGCAAGCCACCACATGCCTGGCAGCTGCAGCACTTTATACCCTTTCCTTTATAATATAATTCACAGACATCTGCCTTGGGAAGGTGACAGGAGGGATCACAGGCATAGAACTTGGGCAACAAAGAGAAATCACCTTGATTCAATCCCTAGGCAGCCCATTTAGTTATTATTCTGTCTTAAGATGCCACCAATAATATAAGCCACAAGTCAAGGTGAGTTTAAAACTCAGCACATTTTAAAGGGTTTAAAATAGATATGAACATGACTGTAGATTAAATGTATTGATAAACATGTAAGCACCCTCAATGTTTTCCAGGGTCACATGGGAAGACATGAACAATACCAGGAGCTGAATCTGTTTGCCAAGGAATGCTTTAGAGCTTTGCCAGCAACATTGCCCTCACCATTCTTCTCCTAACTCATCTGTTATCTTCTTTACAAAAATTTCAGCAGTTTTCCCTTTAATTGACAAACATATTGCTGGGGGCCTGAGGGCACTAATATACCCTAAAGGCCTCAAGCAGCTTCACATGTAGCCTCCTCCCATGGCCCTGCCCATGGTCCCAGGGAGCGTTTAAGCTCAGCCCAGGGCCACTAATCCCTGACTCTCTATTGTATGGGTGTTAGTCTTTGGCTCTGCTAGAACTGTGAGTGTTTCTGTTCCATGGCTATTGCTTGAATGTTTAAGGCCCTGATCTAGAGCAGGCTGGTGTGAGTACTGCTTTCCTATAAGAGCTCATGGAGCCTAACTGGGGAGAGCAGAGGGTTTGGGAATGTGGCAGTGGTTGTTCCCCCCCACCCCTTGATGCTGTAAAGGCGAGTGGTGTCTGCATAGAAGATGCAAGGTGCTCCTAGCTGCTTTTTGTAGAGGAAGAAACTGATATATCCTTCAGTCTGCTGAAATGGGGCTTTCACCATTGTGCCTTTGGTCCTGCTTTTTATCTATCTCCCGCTGCAGCTGAAGTTTTACCCCGACTTTATGCACATTGCAAGGGTGCTAGACCCGAGCGGGCTCTGCCTGCTGCCCGTGCGAGCATCTCGGTGTGTGAGCGGGGATCCCGGACAGCAGAGGGAGTCGCAGCCCCGGGCTGGGCTCGCTCTCCCGGGAGCTCCCGGGCTGCTCTGTTTCATCTCTCTAAAACAGAGATTCTTGGAGTTCACTTAACTTAACAAAATAAATTAAGCATTTATATTCTAGCTTGTAGAGTTATATGCTGAATTTTAACCTTTTACTTAAGAAACCTCTGCCAAGGTATAAAAGGGTGCATGAAAATGCAAATTTCTGAAGTTTCTTGCATAAAGAACAATACCAAAAAGGGCCGAAGATACAAAGAACCCAGATAAAGAGGCTCCTCTGTCCCTAAGCTTACCGAGACTGACAGATGTACTCAGATAAGCACCAAAAGACGTGCAAAGCAGAAAAGTTTAGAAGTTCAACCATGAAGAAGACCACAATCTTCAGCCCCAAGAGACCACTAGAGACCCCTGCAGGACCACCACGGCGAACCACACATGTCTAGAAAGGCATGGACCTACTTAGCATGAGAGGCGAGGACAGGCGGGGCCAGGGGTAGAATATGCAAAGAAAAGTTGTGTAATGTACTGCATATGGAACACCTTTGTGAATAAAGGTGTGGGTCAGACCGAGCCTCGGGGCACAAGTGTTTGGAGAGTGATCTCGCTTGTGCCGGGCGCTGACAATACATACCCACTTCAGAACTACCCCAGGTTGTGGAGTCTATTTATTTATTCCACGTTTGGCTTCAGTGCGGCTTGTGTGGCCCCACTGGAAGGAAGCAAGGACCCTGGTAATGCTGCCTGGCAGGGCTGCTGGCAAGACCCCAACAGTGTGAAAGGCCTTTTTTCCCCTAGCCCAGCTGCCAAAGAAAGGGTCTGGAATGCGTGAAGCCGAGTTTTCAAGGTTGTTTCTTTTTTCTTATCTATAATAGTTTCTCTCTGACCTGACGAGATCTGCCTAGTTATATACATTATATACTCAAACTTATGTGTACCATGTTTACAGTTCCTGTACCAATACCTAAAATCTACGTTGGACAGTGTGCTCCTATCCTAGACCAACAGAAAAGTGTCACTATCACACCAAGACATGGAGGACAAGAAGGAAGAAAAGGCTAGGGCACGCCCAGATTCCTCCATCTTGTACCCCTGAGTTACATTCTAAAAAAACCCAAAATTCTACTTTTCCACCCTGTGTCAATTCATCTATTACACTGCTCAAACCCTTTTGATTTGTAATTCCTCATACAGAGTTGGCAGCCTCTCCCATGGGCTAAAACTGAAGCCACAGGTGTTTTTGACTTACTGCCAAGGTCCCTGAGCCCCCTGCCAGGGTCTCGAGGCATCCAGGGCAGCCAGAGGGATGTCCTGGGCTCTGACAGCTGCCCTGCCCATGCATATGGCTGAACTTCACTAAGGGTACCAAAAATGGCATTAAACTGGGTGGTGAGGCAGGTCATAGTCTGAGCTGCCAGGCAAGGTCAGATGCAAACTGCAAAATCATGTGTCAAACATGGGCAATGATCATCAAATTACAAACTGCACAGCAATAAATGCAGGCAAGAATGGCTTTCCCTGTGTTTAACTGTATGCCTCAAAGAATTTGAGAGTCAACAATGCTGTTTTAAAGATTTATTTATTTGGTCCTGATATAATAGGTGCAGTCTTGTTCAACTAACTGCACTGGAATTTAGCACATCAATCCAAGGTAGAACCTCAAACATAATCGCTGCAAAGTTGCTTGGTTAGGCCACTAACTTCTAAGGCTAATCTCTGCCTTCAGTATATAAGGCAATAATCTGAGTATCCATGATTTACAAGCTCCTAGAGCTGTGCAGGGTTTGCTCTCCAGCTGCAGTGTTAGTACTAACCAATGTTACCCAGAAAATGTAGGGCAGAAGGTAAGTGCTGTTTCATTTTGGGATGGTGACTGACAGTCTTCACCCTGTCAGTCTTTAAAACAGCAAGACTTTGTGGGGTCGATAAACAGAACAATTCTTTCCAGACCCACATGTGATGTTCCTTGGGTTTGCTAACCTGCTCTGCTTGTAGCAAAGCCTGTGTGGCTTTTGTCTGGCAACAGCTGCAATGATACAGCCACTCACTGATTGCTGGTATCAAATATACTGGCAACTTGCTCACATTTGTGATGGATTTTTTTGTAATCAAGCTAATCTCTTCATCAATCTAGTCAATCAATTTTATTGTCCCTAGGGCAGAGCTGCTTGTGGACAGGTATAACTGGTGATATTGAAGTAGCCTTGGCATATGAATCAAAGGGAAGAAAAGACCCTGCGTGTAAAGAAGCTTCTATTTATCTTACTGAATCTTAACTTCGGTAATGAAATATTTAAAGCACTTTTATTTAAAGGAACATCTCTATGAAATGAAAACAATAAACATCTGCTGTTGGCTTAATAGCTTAAGTGTAGCTGGAACATTCAATCAATCTGAAAAAATTGTGAGTATATTTCAAAATGGTGGAGGTTATTGCTATGATACATCTAACCTTAATGGTAATGGGAAAAATATATCCTCTCTTGAGAGTTCTTGAATAAACCTGTCTATCTGTGACCAGTTTATTACATTCTCTCCTGAGTTCAGTCATCTGTGGCTGTGCTGAGTAAGGCTAAAGCACACAGCTGACCAATTTATCCAAAAATGTGCCTTGGATGAGCTTAGGCCTAATGCAGGAAGGGTGTCCTAGATGCCCTGCTGCTAGAATACAGTTGCTGCTGCCTCTCATTCTCCCTGCAGCAGAATTGCTTGGAAGCCAGCGCTCCTCACTGCCATGTACCTTCTGTGGTGCTCCCAGGCACTGGCAACAGTGTCTACTGAGCAAGCCACGTGCAAGAAATCAAGTGGACTTGTTGGCTCTAATACTCCATTTTGCCTATAGCAAAATAGTTTTGAAATGTTACCAAATTCTAATCCACTCTAATGGCAGGCTGGGTGTGAGGTTCCTGTCATTCATGTGAAAATTTGCAGATGGACGGTAGAAAAAAATTGTTGGTATCAGGGGTGATAGGAGGGGGGAAGTCAGCCTGCAGCTGTTCTTTGCTGGCTCAGGAACATCTGCTTGACTGGTGAGCAGGAGGACCAGACTGCTGTGTTGTGCCAGCAATGTTGCACAGACCTTGGAGAAAGCCAAACCTGGTGCTTGGAGCTGGCAGTGGTGGCCTGGGAGGGCAAAGGAGCAATGGGGGAGAGCTGAGGATACTCCTGGGGAGTGGCACTGGGATACCTGGCAAGATCAGCTCCCTGGGAGCCAAGCTGCACTAGTCCTGATGCCAGTAGGATTGCTCCCCACCTTTGCTTTCAGTACCTGCTGCTGCCTGCACCACTACCTGGTGCTTCATTTGCATGTACAAATATTACCTTTCTTCAGATAGAGGTTAAAATGGTAAGTTTAAATAAATGATGCACTTACTTGTTGGCTCTTAAGTGTGATTAAGTGTACAGCTACTCCTTAACTCAGGTTTGTAACTCTGACCTTCACAATTAGCTCTAGTACATCTGCAAGTGGTTCATTTTCACTGGGCTATCTCTAATTGCACTGCAGTTATTCTGTTAATGGTTTTGTAACTATCCAAATCCATCTGCTGTGTCACCTTTCAATTGTTTCCAGGAGCTATGATTATCAGCATGATCAAACCACTGCTGGCAGGAAAGCTGTCTGTTCACAAGAACTGGAAATATGTCATATTTCAGTAAAACTGACTGTAAGATCAGACACAGGCTGAGCCTGGGAGCTCACCTGGCCAGCAGCAGAGGGTATCAGAGGAGTGAGATGCAGAGCAGTTCTGCTCCCAGGCCAGGCTCAGACACTGCAGCCAAGACACTGCAGAGTTGATAACACATCATGATAAAACCTTCCAAAGCTTAACTGTATCCGACCCCACTACTTTTTGTTTTGAATAAGCTGTTGCCAGACTTATTTGGTATCTCTTGGTAGAAATCAAGATCTTGTCATCCTTCTGCTAGCCTGAAGGGTCTCAGTCTGCTTTAGCTGGTCCTTGTCTGCTAATTCCCCTCACGCTCTTCTTTGTGCCCTGTCTTGTTCAGTCATGACCTTCTGTTATATGAGACCAAAAAATGCAGGCAATATTCAAAATGGGACTAATTGGTACAACGGCAAAGTGATATCTTATGGATTTTGTTTCCTGTCTTCTTATTTGATTTGTCTTTTTGTCTATGATTGAGCATTAAGAACATTACACCACAACTGTCTTTGGTAGCTCCAAATCTAGTTTGAGTGGGAATGGTCAGAAACCACACACCTTGAAAGTGGGAGGAATTACACAGGTACCTTATTTTACATTTACTGGTCACTTTATTTGGCTCGTTGGTACTGTGAGGTCCTTACACCTATCTGAGCAAAGCATATTCTAGTCACAAGGATCTCCTTTTAACCTGTATTATCTGGACAAATTGCTGGAGGAAATAATCAAACATTTGTTGTTTGTTGTTTTTAGGGAGGGTCAATATATCACTGTCATTAGTTATTTCTGATGTACAGAAGTGCTGTAGCCCTATGGAGAATATTTTGTCTGCTCAGCTCAAGGGCAGAGCACTTCAGATGCATCTGTAAGTCCTATTTAGTTTTTACGTAAGTTCCTATGGAGCTCTCCATGCACTTGCTTTTGCCTATTGATTTAATAAGAAAGATTCTGGCTTTTTAAACAGGGTTTTTTTCAGTTCCTGGAGCATTATAGATTTTTGTGTGTGTGATAGCAGTCTAACATAGCTATTGAGAAAGCAAAGGCATCCATAACCTTGCTTTTATGTATTCCTTTATCTTTGTTTCAAGTTAATTGACAAGGAGAGCTGAATTGCTCCACAGGGGTTGGTTCTGGGTAAAACAGCCTGTTAGTAAGAGGCCCATCTGAAGGCAGGCTGGCAGCTCCAGGACTGCTCCCCATTGAGTCACACAAACACCTGTGCTGCCCAAATTACATTCCCCTATTCCCAAGGGAACCTCCTCTGTGCTCCGATTGATTTCTGTCTCTGAAACGGCTCTGTGTGGGATTTTCTGGCTTTGACAGCCATCTACAGAAATCCATATTGATTGGATCCTCCTGGGATGTCGGGTAGGAAAAAACAACAGCCCTTTCTATCGTGTAGCAAAGCTTTTCTGAGCGAATGGCCTTAGCTAAAAAACTTTATGTAAACTTTGGAGAACTGAACCTGAAGAATTTCTTGTCAGCAGGAATGGCAACTTTTTGAGCTAATGGGCTGTTCTGACAAAGGAAAACAGTAAATTTCTTTTCAAAATAAGTAGAAATTAAGACACTGAACTCATTAAGCAGCTGCCCTGTTAAGTGCTGTAGTGTCTGTTGAAATGTGGCTGCTGCTGAGCAAGATTTGCATTTGTGGGCACCATGGCATCTCCAATTACTGCTCAGCAGTGAAGAAACCTGCAGGGCAGCAACTATTAGCAGAGGGCTCTGCTAACTGATCCATGCCAGCACTTGTGCTGGACACCCAGTACTGTTATTTTAATTGCCCTCTGTGTTAAGTTTTAAAAAAGGAAAGTGCTCCTAGAGAAAGAAAAAAAAAAATAGGGGATTAAATGAATGTGCTTGCAGGCTGATATAAACTCTGCAAGTCAGAGCACCGTGTGTTCTGGGACCAGCCAAAGAGCATACTCCACTGTTTGGCACACTGAACCCACCAGACACAGTCCTTCAAGCAGCTGATGAGAACTCCTCAGGTTTTTTCTAGTCCAATGCTGTGTTTAAAACAAACTGAGTTGGGACAAGTAGTCGTGTACAGCAACAGAAGTGTTGATAGAAGAGGTTGTAACCTGTGATGCAAGTTGTTTTCAATGCTAAGTGTTATCCTGATTTTATAATTTTCTAGGTATGCTTCAGCATGGAAATCCTGAGAATTTATTTACATCTTCAGTATGTGCACTAGCAAGTGTAAAACTTTGATTTGAATTAAGTTGCAAGTGTCTAATTGTTAGAAGCCTGTCACACAATGTCAGATCAGTGATCCTCCTGGCTCTGGAAGTAACTCCAAGCTTCAAAAGACAGAATAAGGAGGTGTAAAGGAGGTAGGTGTAAAGGTGTGTGTCAGCTGAATAGCTGTGGGAATCTTCCCAAGATCATCCAGGATTGTAGCAGATCATGTTGTGATCAGATAGACCCCAAATCTGATAATCTTTGGGATTCTGTCATCCTCCTACAATGCTGTTAATATCTCAAGAGGAGAGCAGCAGGATGTGGCTGCATCAGGAGCATCATTATTCTCCTTTGTTATCATCCAAAACATGTTACCTCACCTCCCACTTGGAACTACACCTGGTTTATCACCAGTCAAAACAAAAAGCTACTGATGGATGAGCACAAAAATAGCTTTATGGCAATTATTCAATTGCAGCTGATGACTGTTTTGTGTGTGTATCAGCACACCTCAGTTCTTCTGGTTTTTTATTGGAGCAGGATATGCAGACTAGGCAGTGAAAGGGAAAGCTGGGCTCTGCAGGCAGTGCTGGTGGTGTACCCAGGTACATGGATGAGCACAGGACTCCAAGGAAGTGCCTTTTCCCACCAACAGCTCCAGCAACCCAGGTGAGTGGGTGAGGAGCTGCAAGAACATGGCTTATGTAGGGAGCCCTCCTACAGGCCTAGGAAATACATATTGAGCAGGAGGATTAAAGCCTTTCAAAGATGGAATAGGTTCTGCTTTCATAATATTTTTCTTTTCACCCTCCACAAGACTTGGCACAGCCTAGTGTGCTACAATGCACCCTTTTTTCCCCTTGCTCAGAACATCTTGAATTAATTCTTGGCAAAACTATCTAACTCTGTGTGTAGATAGGAACAAACTCCAGCCAAGCTGGGTCCTCCTGCAAGGCCACTCACTTGGCTCTCTCTGCTCCAGGAGTTTGTGAGTGCACAGATTTCCCCTGTGTTCCTGTGGCAGATGGGTGCATGTGGTACACCAAAGGCACCAATGTCAGGAGCCACACACACAGCTGGGAAATGCAGATGTCTAGAACTGACACAGAGAAATGCTTTTGTAGACCATAAAGGCAACTGAAAATGCCCAGCAAGAGAGTGCAGCTCAGATCAGCATGTGTACAGTCAGATCTCACAGCATGAACGTGCACAGTGAGCTCTGCACTGGCATCTCAGCAGCTCCTCTCAAGAGAGGAGCCATCTGGAAATAGCTGGAGGTTTGGCCAGATGACCTGAACTGCCACATCTTTGAGAAGCATGGAAATCCCCAATCTGCCCAGGAGTCACAGAACACTTTCTGCTGCACCTTAGTCCCTGACCACACCTGCTGCCATCAGGGCTTGTGTGCTAGATGAAAATCAATCAAGATGTATGTGACAATTGAATATTCTCCAAACCATGTCTCCCCTTCAGGCTTTTCAAAGTGCTGGATGCATACAACACCCTGCACAGGCTGGAGCCCAAAGCACCTGCTTTGGTGTGGGAGAGGAATCTTTCCAGGAAATGGGTATAATGTGAAAATGCATTTCAATGCACCCTATCGACCCTCTGAAGGCACCAGCACCATCAGCATGGCTGTGGTCCTCGGGGACCTCCTTCTTTACTTACTGTAACCCAATTGATTTTAGTGGGCACTCACTGCCTGGTACATTTTAAGGTCTAGATTTTAAGGATCATAAGTAAGAACATAAAGCACTGTCAAGTATTTCTGGAGTTTATGACTGAGCTGGAAAGAGAACTCAATATCCTTTTAGCAATTTACTCAGCTACCATTTTTAACAATCTATTTGTCTGAAGGGATGGAAAGAAAATCAGGAGGGCAGTAACTGTATTAATCACTGAATTTGCTTCTGGATTTTTTCCCCTCTATCTTCCAAAACCAAGTGTTACTGCCAAAGTTAATTCTGATTTCCTCTCAGAAACTGTTCACTGTCTCTTCCGTGGGCAGTGCTGAAATAAAATGCAAATGTGAGCAGTTAAAATACCTGAAGAAAACAAAATCAGATTGGTGTAGTAACTCAGTGACGTTTCCTCCCTGCCCTTCCTTACAAAGCACTGCTATTTTACAGCAATAGAAATCCTTTTTGGAGTTTTGTAGCTGACTCAGAGCTACAAGAAGAAGAAAAGAAGAGAAAGAGAGAGGTAATTTCCAAAGTTAAATTAAATTAACCACAAAATCAAACATTTCCAAAGACATTTGATTTCATGTTGATTTAGAGGCACCTTTTGGATTTATGCCATCTAAAACCAAAATATCAATACACATTTCAGGACTCATGGTCTTTTAATGCTCTGTGTTGCACTTCAGAAGCTATAAGAAATATGATTGGATTTTGTTATGCCTAAATTAGTAACTAGAATCTATTTTGGAATGTATTCTTCTATTAAAGCAATAAATAATAGAGTTTCTATGATTACTTATCTCTTGTAATACTCCTGAATTGTGCAGATTACTTTTCAAAAACACAAGCAATTTCTTGCAGACAAGATGACATTTACTGGCTTATTTTTCTTCTGTATGCTGATGGACGTGCTAACAGGTAAGATTACAACTGAATTTATTCTTGTTTATTTTTTCAAGCCACCAGAAATATTATTTTGTTACAAATACAGTATTTAGTAATTATATAATAATTCTTCTTTAATAATTCTGTTTAGTATTGCTGACATTTTAATCCCAGCTGTTCAGGCTGTGAATTCTGACTAACAGCCAGACTAAGTTGGTTCACAGCTATGACTGATTGCAAATGGGGAACTCCTTGCTCTGCTGTTCAAGTAACAAGAATCTTTTGGCTACACAGAGGGTCCTATGTGGGCATTAAAGAACTTGTGAGCTTCTAGTCATACATGGAAAATGTTTGGTTAACAGAAAGTCTTTCTGTGCAGGAGCTGGTACTGATGTGTTTCCTCTTTGCTTACAGATGCCCGATCCATCCAGGATGGAGATGGTAATTCCTAATGTGTTTTTATTTCCTTTGTGTCACTAATAATTAGGAGAGTAATTTGTAACTCCCAGACTTAATGCCCAGCAATGACTTTGGCAGGAATGCTTATTAACTTCAGTGGACTATGGAAAGGATTTCAATTAGTTCTGGTGGAAAAAGAACAGTGAATTTTAAAAATTCCTTTAAAATTTATTAAAAGGTGGTGACGTATTAATGTATAATAATAAAGCTAACATCCAGTCTTAAAATAAAAAGGGATTACAGTCAAGTCACTAATTCTGTTGTACAAAACCCTAACTGGAATGCACCAGACGTATAAATGTATAGGACATCTGAGAATTTTGTCTGTCCTGAACAATAACACTGTATGTGTATCTGCTTTTTGGCAAGAGATACCAGCTTTCATGACAAAAAGCTTGAAATGTACAAATTGCCACAAATCCAATTAAGAAATGTTGGAATAAATCCCTTAGCACAGCTACCCTGTGGTTCATGTCACTTAGTGTGATTAGTCCATTGGATTAGTGTTTGCCTTTGATTAAAAAATCCTCAACACCCTAAAGATGTTTACACTGGCTTACTGATGATTCTATTGTTTAACCTCTTATGGGCTTTTCAGAGAATTCTGTCTGAAAACAAAGTTGCACAGAAGTATCTGCAATAACCAAGTACTGCCATTGCTGGTGCACATCTCAGTTAACCAGAGGGCAGCCAGCAGCACCTCCAGTGCACAAATATGCAGAAAGTATTATAACAGATATCAACAGAACAAATAGACAATAATATGTGTACTTACACAATATAATATGTGATTACTTATCATTCAAACGTTTTCTCCCCTATGCTCCATCCTATTTCTTTAGAAATAAATTTTTTTAATATATCATCTCTAAAATATTTTTAATATAGCATCTGTGTTTGTGTACAGCAAATATTATTGTGGCAATTTTCACAAGAATCAGAAGAGCCTGCATCAATCTAGAATTAGAACCCTGTTTAGGCTGCATCCTGTTGCTCTCATTACCAGCAATTATTGTTTTCTTTCACACTGGGCCAAGCAGCAGCCTGCAAAGTGAATCTGAGGTCAGCTGGTATAAACAGTGAGTTCTCCTCTGCAGACTGGAGACGAGCATTTGGCTGGTTCATTTGGTTTGTTATGTGCCATCTGTGCCTGCACACTGCAAACTTTACTCCGTAAAATTAAAGTCTGACAACAGGACTGTTGAGGGCTCTTAATTCCTACTAAAGACCTTAGCCCCAAGCTGAGTTGAAAGACTTTCATTCATCTAAATGGGCTTCAAATCAAAATAAAATACTGTGTTTAGCTTCACTACACAGAAAGACATTTGTGACTATGCTCTCAGCTGCTGTTTACACGTTATATCTGCCTCTCTGTTTGCCCACATTTGGGCCCAAGGGTGGTTGGTTCCTGCATTTTCAGAACTAGTTTTGTTTTGCTGCTGAATTGTAAATCTTGTTTCAATGACTATATCACATTCTGGTACTGCTAGAGCAGGCCCAAATGCAGCAGCTGTCTCCCAAGTGGCGAAGCCTTTCCTCTCCATCCCCATCGCTCGTTTCCTACCACCCCCTCAGCAGAGGCACAGCTCTGCAGTTGCAGGCAGTATCAGGGAGGTATGGCCCCAGTCCCTGGGAGTTCTGTGGGCAGCGTGCTCAGCTGCAGGGGCATGCCAGAGAGGGTGGTGCCTTATTCCTTATAGTTTTATATCAGGCAAAGCAAATTATGGGAATGAGGGAAAATGGCTTTCAATTGCAATCACTCCTTGCTTTGAAATGACCAGAAGCCTTCTAGAAATTAAATCAGCCCGATGAATTCTTGAATTGGAGTAAATGTGGACGTGTCCCTTCGTTCCTGCTCCCCATCTTGTCCCACTCTGTCACTCCTGGTGCATCTGGAGCAGGGAATGCCAGCTCCATTTTCTGCAGTAGGTCATGGAGAGGGGTCAGTGGCTCTCCTTGCCTCTCTCCTGCCAGAGGAGTACATCAGCCCCCAAAGGGAACCCACAACCCCAAACCACAGTGGCTTCAAGCCCAACCTCTCAACAAAATTGCTTCATATTATACTAATCTTCAATATTTTATTTTGGTTGGGTTTTTTTTAGATCTCTACGGGGAAGCTGCAGCCTTGCCCTACTGGCCCTTCTCATCCAATGATTTCTGGTCCTATGTGGAATATTTCCGGACCGTGGGAGCCTACAACAGGATCAATGACATGGCCAGAGCCTTCTTTGCCCAGTTCCCTTTTGGGAGCCACCTTGGCTACCACGTGCGTGACCACGAGCACTGAGTGCCTCGCTCAGCCTCGCCACAGCTGCTGCCCAGGTGTTTGGGTGAGCACCTGCCTGCCACTGAACACACCTGGGCTGCCTTTGCCTGCTTGGTGACACCACAGTCATGTGCAGCATTTTATAGCTTCAGTGAGTGTCTTCTTTACCAGTTCTTGTAAAGGTGTTTGAGTGAGCACCTGACTGCCAGCAAACACACTGCACCGTGCCTCAGCCACTAAGTGACACTGTAGCCACATGCAGCATTCCAGGCTTTAAATGAATCCTTTTTACAATTTATGCTTCTGTGTGACAAAATAAACTTGTTCATTCTGCTGCATGGCTTTGGGAGCTATTTTTTTTTTTTTACGGTGATGCTCTCAGCTTCGTCTTGGGAGAGTGCTGTCTGTGCAGAGGAGTTCTGTGTGTAGAGGAGTTATTCAACCAGTGTGTTATGAACAAAAGGACCTTCCTGGTTCCCATGGGGACACTGCTGGATTGAGCTAAGTACTGATATTGAAATGTTAATTAGCTAATTGCTCCTGGGAATCACCTACACCCCCCACCCACACTACTATTCTAGGACTGGGATGCAAAATAGAGGGACCACTGGAATCATGGGAGGGGGTTTTGAGGATGAAAACACCCCTAAATGGAAGGCTGGGCACAGTGCAGGGGGCTGGATGGGTGCGCTGGCTGGGGAAAAGGGAACCACATCCCCAGTCTGTGTCTGACCTGTCACCAGAGCCTCCAGAGGACTGGACTGGGCTGTGGGAAGCAGGAGCAAAGGAGCAACTCTTACTGGTGCTACCAGGAGAGGGGACAGCTGCTGCTGGACTCCGGCAACAGGCTCTGCACATCCCCTCACCCTTCGGCTACCAGGGTGCCAGCAGGAAAGGAGAGAGGTCGGTCTGCTGATCGGGACTTCAGATACAGACTGCACACCTCTTCACCTCCGGCTACCAGGGCGCCACGAAGACTTCAGGGAAAGACTCTGCACGCTTTCTCCCTCTTTGGCAACCGGGAAAGCAGCAACAGCAGGGGCGAGCTTCGTGTTGAGCCCCCTGCCCAATTAATCTTTTAATAAAGAGCTGAACATTAATAAACGCATAAGCCCTGTTCATTACACAGTGCACCCAGTCTGGGGGCTGGACAGGCCGCGGGTATCGGTCGCACGCACCGGGCGGCCTCCATCGCCGATCGCCGCGGGCGCGGGGCGGGCTGAGCGAGGGGCGGCCTCCATCGCCGATCGCCATGAGCA
>QUSF01000055.1:1306107-1341344 GCA_003676055.1 Chloebia gouldiae
CATCGCCGATCGCCATGAGCACAGGGCGGGCTGAGCGAGGGGCGGCCCGCCCTGGCTGCCGCCGCGGGGACGGCGCGGCCCCGCTCGGGGCGGCCCTTGGGCGCGGCCCCGCTCGGCGGAAGTGACGGCGCGGAGGGGCCGCCATGAAGCCGGCGGTGGACGAGATGTTCCCCGAGGGGGCCGGGCCGTACGTGGACCTGGACGAGGTGAGGCGGGCGCTCCGGTGCCGCGGCCGCGGTGCCGCGGGGCGGAGGCGCTCAGCGGCTGCTCTCGCAGGCAGGGGGAAGCACGGGGCTGCTGATGGATCTGGCGGCCAACGAGAAAGCGGTGCACGCCGACTTCTTCAACGGTGAGCACCGCCGTGCGCCCGGGTGGAGGCAGCAAGCCGCGCCTGGCTTCTCTGCCGCGGCCGTGCTGCCTGGCCTTGTTAAACTGGTCGCTCATAACCACGTCTCGGGGGCGGTGGTGCCGGTGCCAGCGATAAAACGCGAGGTTTTCTTCTCCGGGGGGTTTAGCGTGTTAATCAGTACAAGGAAAAATACTTTGGTCCGTCGCATAACAAATAGCTTATGTTAAACAGTGCAAATACGTGTAAAAATGGGGGCTTCTCTGGACAGTCTGTTCCAGTGCCTCCCCGCCCCTCACAGGGAAGAATTAATTCCAGGTCCCTGAACCTACGTGCTGTCAGTTTGAAGCCATTCCCCCTTGTAAATAGGCGCTCAGTCTTCCTTGTAGGCTCCCTCAGGTACTGAAAGGCTGCGGTTAGGCCACCCTGAAGCTTCTCTTTTCCAGGCTGAACAATCCCAGTTCTCGCAGCCTGTATGTAAGTGTTTACAGCTGCTTTGAGAGAGAGGAGCTCCATATCAGGCCACGCAGGGGTACAATATACAACACTGCGCTGCACTTGGTTGCTAAAGGGGTTTTAATGCTTCTGAAGAAATGCATTTCGACATTGCAACAGTGAGTTTTATAAGAGTTACTAAATGTTGCAGTGGCAGTGTTAATATCACAAACTAGTGTTAATTCCAAACTAAAGTACATTTCTCATTTTGCTCAAGACGTAGAACACAGGAGTGAAAGGCAGTTCTGCTCTCAGTAGCTGTGGGGACACCCTGTTGGAGCCAGCACATTCAGGAGGAGCTACTTCCATCTGTTTCTATCCTCATACTGTGGCACTGTGCTCCATTGGTAGTTTAGAGCTCTTCTAAGTGAGGATTAATCCTCAGTTCATTGTAGGTTCTTGTAAATTACCTTCTAGAATAAACACTGTGTTCAGTTAGGTGATTAGTTTATGTTCAGTATACAAAGAAGAAGCAAGGCTGAGTAGTTAGGAGTAATTCCAAATGTGACTGGAACCATTTCACTACTGGTAGATGTGTTCTGAGACAAATGTTATTGACACCTTTAAAGCAATTAAGTGGTTTTGGGGAAGGGGTATTTAACAGAAATCCCAGTTTGTTAATCTGCAAAATCATCACCCTGATGCTACATTTCAAATAACTGATGATGCAGTTATCTCTGAATCCACCTTTATTTCTGTCCTTAATCCAAGGAACAAATACTGTACTTGCATGTGCATTTGTAACACTGGAATTCTGAGGTTGATTTTTGTCTTGTTTTCATGACTAGATTTTGAAGATCTCTTTGATGATGATGACATCCAGTGAACTTGTGCAGCAGAGCTCAGATGTGGATTTTTCTCTAGGATCACCTGTGCAGTCCATTATTTATTAAATTAATCAAAATGGGAAAATCACAAAGGGGGTAATAAAGCCTGGATAAGTTGCTTGGGGAATATGAAAACCAGATAGTTAAAGGTAACTAAGGAGGGAAGTGTGCACTGTTATTTCTAGGAAGCTGTGTGTAGATTTTCCTGGAAATTTCATTGCTGATGTGCTTGTTAAATAAAATAGTGAAGAAACACTTGTCTCTCTGGCGTATAAAAGTAGAAATTGATGTCTTCTGAACTTCCTTAGAGTGATTATTTTGCTATTAAATAATTCACTGTTGCTTTTGGATATTACATAAAAAATACGGATCAGGGCAAATGCTGCCTAGAAAAGTTTTGTTCATCCCATAGAAAAGGATTGTCTCGGGATCAGATGGCTGCTTGTTCTGAATAGTCCAACTCACTTGTTGGTCATGCTGAGAACAGTGTGGATTGTCTTTTGTTTCAAGATGGAGAACTACCACAGCACTTCCCTTTTAACTTAAGGAACACAGAAACAAAAAGGTACTTCACCTTGATATGTTAAGCAAAGAAATGTTCTGAGCCCAGATTAGGGGAATGCTTGGATTTAAAAATATAAATTTATATTTATAAATTTAAAAATATAATTACATTCTTGAAATTGCACTTGATAGAAAAAGAGACCTACAATTATTTTTTTTTCCTGCAGAAGCTAATGCACTTACTGATCCTTAGAGGTACAGTGTATATGAACCAGGCTGTTGAAATACTAGTTCAGATTTTTACAAGCTTTTCAGAACATATAAATGTTTCATTCTTACCCTTCAGTGACCAAACTGAATCTCCGAATGAAAGGAACAGGTGAGTTTTTAGATTTTTTTCAGAATCAAGAGTGTAATCCTGTCCAATCTCAAATGCAATCTGTATTCTATTAATTGGTCAAAGAATAAATACTGTGACTGATCTTTCTTTAAACATTTCACACTACTTAAATTTTACTTGCAGTGAAACCCTTTCATACCTCTGTCACATTTTTATTTCTTTAGTTTGCCTTGAATAAGGAAGTCTTAAATCTAAGAGTAACTCTTCCAGCCAGTGAGTTGAAAAACGTAAGCACTATAAACCCAGTAGGATTTAGGTGTCTTGATCATGCTGCTGTGGGTTTCTGAAGAGCCTGTGTTTCATCATGCAGTGTGCTCTAAGTCAGCACCCTGACGTGTTCTCTGCTTGGTGCCTGACATTGTGCTGTGTCCCTGGAGGAACAGCCTCACTCAGGCAGTGGCTTTTCCCTTTTAGTGCTTGCCCTGCTGAGAGCCTGGGCTTTCCAGTTTTCCTCACTGAGACCAAGGTAGAACAACTTGAGTGGTGGCAAATGGGATTGGACTGACTCAGGCCTTGGTGCTGTGCTTTCTCCAAACTTATGTTTTGAGAAATTAGTTGCTGCCAGGAAATAGAGGCAGCATTTTGAGTAGGTGCAAAAGATGAAATAAAACTCAAGAAGCAATTCTCCTCTGCTCTTATCTACTTTTGCTGATTCCTCAATATGGTTGGTTTTGGAATACATCCTTGTCAATGTTTTATAGATGCTCCTTTGTTTTTCATTTGCTTCCTTAAGTTGTAAGGAACTTGAGCTTTAAGTTTGATCGCAGCAGCAAGAGTATGTTCTGTGATACAAACCTTGAACAGCTGCTCTTCAGTATGGATGGTGTTCTCTCCTTCAAAGATGTGTGAAACCTCAGTGAACATTGGTTTGAAGATGCTATGGGTGAGTGGTTCTGGTTGTGTAACATCTCACCTGATCAAAGCATGGAATTCTCTCTGGAACTGGGTAGAGGGCGGATGATGCTCCTGAGTCCAGCAGTTTTCATCCTGGTAGGATGTAACTATCCACTCAAGGTAGGTAGAGCTAACCCCTTTTTGTGAAGATTTCCAGAAACCCAGGGTTTCACATAGAAAAGCAGCAGCAGTAGTACTGCTGGCAGCTGGGAGGTGTATGTGTGTCCATCTGTGCAGTGTTTAAATAAAAGTGTTTGAGTTATTCTAAGTCCTTAAGCTGTGGAAAGCTCTGGAATCTCATGAACTGCCTGGGTGTGTGGGTAATGCTGCTCTGGCTGTCGCTACTGGGAGTACTGGGGGTTCTTGAGTATTGCCAGTCCTTCAGTCTGATACCTGTGTGGGTCTCCTGGGCTGGGATAAAATGAAAGGAACAGAGTTGGGATATTACCAAACAAGCATCTTGGAGCTGTGTGCAGTTCCTGCACAGTGAGAATGGGTGTGCATGACATCATCTGTGCAAAGAGGGCTGCCAGTGTGTTAAACTTCCATCAGGAGCTGTGGTTTGTTTGGGTGCCTGCTGGAACGGTGGTGGATGAAGAACAAAATGCCCTTCAGCTTCACATTGCTTCTGTGTTCCCATTTGTCAAGGCTTTCAGTCTAATTAGTCTGAGGGCAATCAGCCTTTTGTCAGGAAATAATCACAAGATGTTAAAATCTCTAATAAAAATTGATGTAAACAGCATTTGACTGCCTTGGCCAATTCATTTCTTGAGTTTTGATTCCTGTCCCTTTTGTGGAGATTGCCACCTCTCATAAGAAGTGTTTCTTAGGGAACAAGGCTGTTTGAACAGCAATATGCACATATTTGGACTGATGGGTATTTATAAGTTGCTGGGTACTGCTGAGTGATTCAACATCCAAGTAAAGGCTCTAGTCTGAATAGTTTTGTGAATTGTCCCAGTGATTGCAGTGGGACAGCTAGCAATCTGTAAAGCTGAGACTTGGCAGGATGAGGTCCCAACTGCTGAAATGCCTTAGAAGGTTGTAGCCAGTGGTGCAGCACAGATGAAAAGCAGTTCCTTCAAAACACTTAAATGTCAGCCTGTTCCCTTCCATACTCTCAACAGGCCATGGCTCTGTTTGCAGGGAACTGCAAACTGTCCCAGTACATTCTTTGGAAAAAAAATGTGCAATCTGTTTTGAGCTGAAAAGAGTCCATTCATTGTGATGGTTTCCAGGTTATCCAGTATCCAGGGTTCCACTGTTCTTCCTATGAGCAGAACAGGCAAGCTCAGACCTAGTGTAGCAATAGTGGATATCCTCGGTGGCTTTTTGCTGAGTTAAATTCCAGGGAATAAAAAGTTTTAATATTTTATTTCAGTAATTGAAGTGGAAGGTATTTTTCTTGATAAAGAAGGAATTCATTTAGATGAATAAATAGACTTCTTCCTGCTTCCCTGGGGTGTTGAGAAGCTGGCAGGCATCTTCCTGTTCTCAGTGTGCAGCTGTTGAGAACATGCTGGGCAGATGACAGTGCTGCCCTGTTCCCTGTGGGTCCCTGTTGGTGACGAGGCTGGAATGCCAGTGTCACATCAGGGATATTTTGGAAAAGCCCAATGCAAGTCAGTCCTTGGCAGCAGGGGAGACTTTGAGCACGAAGATTTGCTTCTATGTTTTTGCTTTCAAGTTTATTTATTTTTCGAGTTTGCCTTTTATATTTGTTCCAGTTAGCCTTTCACAAGCAGCAGGGTAAGAATCCTGACCCATGTTACAAACCTTTTATTCAAGCTTCTATAAGGAATTCAGAGCAGAGGAATACAGGAGCAGTGTATTTTAAAATTCACAAATACAGCTATTGTGAATGCTGCTTGCTTGTTTGCAAAAAAAGTTTTAGGTAATCTTGTACGAACTCATTTAAACTTAAAGCCTCCTGGAAGAAAGGACTCTGTCTGGAATATTGTGAATAAACAGTTGCACAGCTGAGGATGTTGTGTATCAGGTGGGTGACAGAGCAATGGGGGATATGGATTGCCAAGGGAACGTGACAAAGCATCCCTGGTGCTGACAGGAGCTGCCCCAGTGCCAGCTGGGGATGCTTTGGTGAGGACACTTCAGAGGGGACTCCTGCCACGGGACAGTGGCTCTGTCCTGTCAGAGCTTCCTACTCAGGGCGTGCTCAGCTCCCAGTGCAGCTCCCTGAGCAGTGTCCTGCTGGGACCTTCTGGTCTCCTGCTGCTCTGGAGCTGCCTCTGCGGGGCTGGGGTACAAGTGCTGTGGTGTGGGAATCACCTTCCCTCCCTGTGCTGGGCCTCATCCAGGGTGGCAGATCCACCTTGGCCTTACAACACTTGCCAAAACATGGAACAGAACTAGGATGGCTTCTCTGGAAATCCCTGTCAAGGAGCAGAGAAGCTGTGCTGTCCTGACTCTTTAAGCAGAGTTTCACTTTCACAGATGCCCAGGTTTTCAGAGGGAGCTGGGTGCGTTGGTTCATACCCCCTGTCCTTCCCTCCCTAACTCCAGAAGGGAATTAGAGATAGATTGTCTTCAGATGTGATCTCTCTGCCTCCATTCCTGATGCTTCTCCATAAATCCATCCTGCTTTGATGAGAGGGATTCCACAGATTGCCTTGAGGGTGGGAATCTCTACAGGAAGAAACAGATACTGACATTTAATGCTTCCATTTCATTGGGAATAAACCTATCCTTTCCCCTGGATTGCCTGGAGGGTAATGAATTCACCTCCATGTAAGGAAGTTTCCCAGTGTTCTCAAAGAGCAGTGGGCTGGGCTGATCATCCCAGGATGAGTTAAGGGTGGGTTTGCTGTCTTACAGTCCCACAGAGACTGAGTCTTTTCATCAGGTACCTACACCCAGCACAAATACAGTCAGAGAAACACGTGGCAGCCTGGGCACACTCTGGTTTCCTGCACAGTATTTCAGAGACTTTAAATCTGATGGCATTTCTTGTATGGAAGAAGATTTGGCTGATTAGCCAAATGTGAGACTTGATCCTAATCCCTCTGCCTGCTTCCATGATGAAAACCCTCTAGTGAATTTTTACTTCAGGAATGCAAGTCTTGCAAGCAATTTATCTTCTTCTTGTAGCTCTTCATGGTTTAGTGCAGCTGCTATTTGTATTCCAATTAATTACTGGCACAAGTGATTACACGGGGTTGAAGTACAATTAGGACCAGCCTATGATTGTGTTGGAAAGGGCTATGGATGCTTTTACAGATGGTTTCCCTGCTGGATGAGACTGGTCAGTCTCTCCAGCTGTCTCCAGCTGTCTTCAGCTTTTCATGTTATTTCTCCCTAACTGTTAGTGCAGTGACTTCAATCTTTCATTGGGGAGTGTTCTTGCTTTGTGCCTCTTAGAATACATTAACTTCTAAAGGGAAAAACATCTATTTAAACTGCCAGAGAGGCAGTAAATAGTGAGACATAACTTTGTACAAGGCATCTGCTGTCAGGATTGATTAAAAACCACAAACTAAAACACTTATATTTGTTGGAGAGCAGGTGATTCTGTGCCCTCTCAGCATGCCAGTGTTGTTCGTGCTCTTTTCTTACCAGATAATTGCTGTGTCCAATGCAGTGTGATCCTCAGGAGCAGCCCAGGCCTTGGAGATATGCCTGTGTTGGCCAGGTTGTCCCCTCCATGGGTTTATGAAGCATGAAGGGATAGTAAAATCACAACTCCATAATGGAAAAAGGCTGCATTCTTAGGAACTCGCCTGAGCTCATTCCCAGGACTTCATTATCCCCCCAAACCCCGTTTGCAGCTCTTCCTTGAAAGCAGCCCAAGGCCAACATGGTGTCCATGGTCAGCCTGGCCATGTGCCCCTGATGTGGCAGAGCTGGTGAGGTGGAGGTCTGATATCCGTCCCACATGCAGGAATTTGGAGGTGCTGGGCCAAAGGACTCCCCAGGGTGATTGGTGGCCATGCTCAGCTGCTGCTCCCAAAGCTTGTCAGCACATTTTGGCTGGCTGAGACCCCCATGCAGACCCCTGCAGGGGCTGGGCAGCCTCAGGAGGCAGGAACAGAGGAGAAAGGGCAGCTGTGGGGCTGCAGTGGGGCAGAGGTGGGTGTGCTTCTCTGCCTGCCCTGTGTCTGTGCTTGCTTCCTTGAAGGACTAAGTCTCTGTTGGGAGCAGTTGCCTTCTAAGAGAGTAGGGAGGTGGCTTAAACTGGAATCTGGTGCCTGCTGGGAAAGTGCTTGTCTGAGCTGAGCAAGAATCTTACAGAGATTTGAGGTGAAAGGCTTCTTAAAACAGTCCCAGTCCCTACAGGGAGGGCTCTGACCCCTGTTTCCATGGTGGGTGTTTGCCTTGGGCTTCTCTTTGCTGGGTCTGAGGTGTCTGGCTGGGGTGTGCATGGGCAATACAGGCACTCTGGAGTGTTGTGGTGAAGCTGCAGTTCAGTATTCGTGTCTGTGAGAAGGGGGAAGAGTTAGTACATGGAACAGCAGTGCCTTAATGACTTTCTTTAACATTTTCCCAAGGTCTGAGCCTGAGTGTTGGTGTACTGGATAAAGCTGTAAGCATGTTTGCTCACGCTGCATGGCAGCAAAGAAAGCAATCATTTGTTTTGGATCCCTCTTGGGAACTGGTCTTTAAACTTGTATAGCCTCCTAATGTTTATCCCAAATGCCTCTTAGTACTCTGGCTGTTTCAATTTCCCCTGCCTTCTGAAGATCCATCTGAAAACATTTGAGAAAAACAGTGCAAAAATTCTGACTTGCTCCTTTTAATTTAAGCCTCTTAGCCATTTGATCCAGCAAATGCTGCATTTTTAAATCTCCATTTTTTATGGATTTCTGTTTGGTTTTTTTTTTCTTTTTTTACCTTTGCCCTGTTCCCTTACCATTAATTCCCATGATAAGAGCAGGGTTTTTCCCAGTTTACTGAATTTAGCATAACCAGATTGAGCATCAGTTTCACCCTTGCTAAATCCAGTGTGCTTGAAGCCTTCAGGGCCAGCAGAGGCCCTCGCTCTCGATGGCCATTTAGGCAGGATTCAGCATATTTGGTTGGGGAAATAGTGTGAAAACCAGAGCTCATCTTACCAAAAAAGGATGCAATACAGTGTAAGGTGGTGAGATGCTGAAGCCTTGATAAAATTTAAGAGTGTGGAGTGTTTCTTGAGAAAGCAAACACCCCTGTGTTTCCCAGCCTATGGTGCCTCCACCTTGCTGGGACAAAAAAAAAAATTCCTGGGCTGCCTGGTGAGGCTAGGAGTATATCCCTTTCTTCAAGTCCTTCCCAACAATACACACAAAAAAATGTGGAAACATTCTCATTGAGAGAGCTTTTTATTGTTTTTTATTTGCAGTGTGGTAATTCACTGGAGTGTGGAAAATGATGTTGCAAGTAATTTCAGTTGAAGCTCCTAATGCTGTTTTGTGCTTGTAATACTGCATTAGCTCTGATCTGTGGTAGCTTGCTCTGAAGCTTAGTAGCAGGAGTCTTCTTTGAAAGTATCTGAGAAACCATCAAATCCTCTTTTAGCTAAAAGTCAAGCAAGCTCCTTGGAGAGCAGTTTGATGGGATTGACACTAATTCCAGCCTTAACACACTTCTGCATTGAGGTAACCTTGCCCAAAGCTGGGGCAGGGATGGAGGTGTTCATCCCAGGAGCCCACTCCACATGGGAGGCTTCAGCACCACCTGAAGCTCTGCCTGGTGGGCAGACCATGGCTTATGGCACACTTAGGGTCTGGAAAAATACAAACACATTTGCTTGATCTCAACTTCTGGCTGCATCTGGGAGGTGTTTAGAGGGGAGATGCGACAGGATCTTTGTGGTCACCTCAGGACCCCTGAAACCACACAGTCAATGGGTGGCTTTTGTTGTGTGGCCTCACCGGTGCTCACAAGGCTTCTCAGATAAATCACAACAGAAGATCCCTGCCCTAAACCAGCCTGCTGTCTGCATTAGAGATAACAAAAGGGGATAAACATAAAAAGGAAATCAAAGGATTAAAATCAGTGGATGTTAATAACTTGAATATATTCAAAGATCTGGGCTGAAAAAAGGGAGACAACAAACCAGGAGTGGAAGTCAAAGGCCCTAATAAGTGGGAGTTATATAAAATTGAGCCATCTGTTCCAGCTAAAAACAAGAGCACTCTGCTTTTGTGAGTAATATTTTCCCTCTTCTACTCAAACTTTAAAATGCTGACTAAAATTTCTACACTTGTTTTAGATGAATTTAGGTGGCTAAAAAAGGGAAATTTAGAATGTCATATTTAAATGCAACCAATTTTTGTCTTCTTGCTTTTAAATTTAAAGGAAGGTTAAGCCATGTTGAGAGTTTTTCATGACATGGCAGGAGTGGTATTTGATTTTGGGCTGAGGCTTCCACAGGAAAGCAAGAGCAGAGGTAGGAGTGAACTCTTGGTTCCATGGAAGCACTGGTATGATATCAGTGATTTCACAGGAGAAAGGGTACCCCTTGGCAGTCATTGCCCTTGCAAAAGGCAATTTTCTGGTAAATACATTATAGCTATAGCGCCAGTGCCCCAGGACACGTCTAGGGTTAAGCCACCTCCTCCTTTTCCATGCAGCACTCCCTACTTTAGTAATTGTCTGGGTCAGGGTACAGGAGGAAGCCCATGAAAGTGGAATCGTTGAGGTTGTCAGCATAGACCCCATTTTTGTCCCCGTTCCCGTACACCTGGAGCCAGACCTCATCCCCGGAGCTGAGGTGCAGCAGGACAGAGCCGCTGGCTTGGTCCACGTTGTTGTTCTGGAACTGGTCGTAGGTGAAGATCACGGCCTTGTCCTTCCTGTAGAGGCTGACCTTGACGTCCGACAGGTAGACCGTGAGGTGGTAGGCGAAGTAGTAGGTGCCGGGCACGTTGCAGAGGAACTTGCCCGTGCTGGGGTCGTAGTGGCCCTGCTCGTTGTAGAAGATCTTGCTGAAGCGGATGGGGACGTTGGGGGCAGGGCTTCGCTCCGTCAGCCCCACGCTGAAGGCAGAGCGGTGCACGAAAGCATCTTTGCCATTCTGCCCTGGGGTTCCAGGACTTCCAGGAGATCCGGGGGGTCCGGGAAAGCCTCGGCTTCCTGCTGGGCCCGGTTCACCTTTGGGACCTGCTGGACCTGCAGGACAGAGTGGGGTCTGGGGGTTGTGCTTGCACTGTGCTGGAAGCTGCTGAAATGCAGAGGGGGCTGTGGTGTGAGCCCTGCTTGGCAGCACGGAGCCAAGGAAGGGCTCAGGGACCTCAGGAGCGCCCAGGGGCTGAGGCAGTGAGTGGAAACCCTGCTCACCCGCCACCCTGGCTGTGTGCAGAGCTGCTGAGAGCAGCATGTCACAAAAAACATCATTAACTGGGGAAAAAAACCCTGCACAAAACTCTGACTTGGGTTTTGGAATCTCTACCCCAGGAGACAATCAAAAACCATCTGGATAAAGATCAGGCATGGACCCACCAAACATGAAACCTCAAGCAATGACATACCACATGCTCCTCACCAACCTTCATCTCCTTTATCTCCCTTGAGTCCATCTCTTCCATCTTTCCCATCCCGGCCAGGGACACCGTTGTGGCCAGGGTAGCCGGGTGCTCCTCCCATCCAATTGGCACATGGCATTTTGGGGTCAGGCTGAGTGTCCTGGGCAGCCACCCCTGTGGAGTGGGGGGACAGAAGCAGCAACGAGCACAGCAGGAACCCTGCCAGGCCCCCCATCGCTGGTTCCTGATGTGGACAATTGCTTTGTTAACTTTAAAGGTTAATAGAGAAAAAAAAAGTGAACACTTCCCCTCCACCCCCCAAATAACAGAGAGGCACAGAAGACTAAATTTCGGTCTGCAAATCTGAAGGAAAGCAGTTTGTGCTGCTGGTGTGAGCTCCTTGAGCCAAGCTGGGCCCCTGGGGCACGGCCAGAGCAGAGAGAAGCAAGCACCAGCCACTCCCCCAGCCCTCAGGCTCTGTGCACAGGCACAGATGTCTCAGGACCAGCATGGCAGATGCCAGGGTATCTGTGGCTGATCTCCTTGCAAAGCTCTCCTCAATTAGCCACAAAAAGCCCTGACTCCTGCCTGGGTGAGTGAGCAGCTGATGGGAGGTCGGGGTTGTCTCAAACCCTCCACAGCCTTGAAGCCAGGCAAGGTGGGTTCTCACTGCATGTACAGCCCGCTCACCTGGCTCTACCTAACACGAACAGAAACCACAGCCAGGCCTCCCAGCTTCCCTGAGCAACAGTATGAAATTACAATACTGGAGTTTTTCCACCTGAATTGTTTTTTGATTATGGGAAGACGAAATTGTGCAGTGTTTAGGCACTGTAGGATTGCATTTCTCTTTAATCTGGCTGCTTTGCTGGTCAGAGCACTTAGTGCAGCTGCCCAAAACCAGGTTGGTGGTGGGTGACACCCTGTTGCCAGCCTGGTTTGTCCTGTGCTCCCACCCCCTGGTGGGCTTTGAGTCAGGTTTTTAGAACACAAGATATTTTAAAATTACCATTGTTGTGTGATAGTGCTCTCTGGGCAGGGTTTATACCCAGGTACAGTAGAGGTATCCTGTTAGGAGCATTGTAAGTGGTATAATAAGCAATAAAAAATGAGCAACAGCATGGCAATTAGAGTCCCTTAGCTCTGTAATTTTCAAGAAAAATAATATTTTGGAGCAATTTCTTTGCAGAGTAGATTTTCCTAGGCAATGTCATATTTCAAATAATGTCTTATTAGCTCTGGTGTAATTGCTTCAGAAGAAGCTAAAGAAATGTGATGGTTTTAGCTGGGGCAGAGTTTTCTTTGTCGTGGATGGCATATGTTGTGGTTTGGATTTGTGCTGAACACAGGGCTGATAACACAGGGGTGTTGTTAGTGCTGAGTAGTGCTTGCACAGCATCCAGGCTTTTTCTGCTCCTCACCCCACCGGTGAGGAGCCTGGGGGTGCACAAGCAGTTGGGAGGGGACACAGCTAGGACAACTGACCCCAGCTGACCCGAGGGATATTCCAAACCATGGCATCATGCTCAGCTCTAAACCAGGGGTAAGGCTGGCCCCAGGCTGCTGCTTGGGGGCTGGCCAGGTATCAGTCAGTTGGTGCTGAGCAACTGTCTTCATTTGCATCACTTGTCTTTCTCTGTTATTTTCCTTTCCATTACAATTTCTTATTGTTATTTTTACTATTTTATTTCAATTATGACATTGTTCTTATCTGTATCCATGAATGTTCTCACTTTTACCAGTGCAATTAATTCTCTCTCTCCCATTCCGCTGTAACAGGGGTGAGGGTGTGGCTCTGTGGGACTCAGTTGCAAGCTGGGGTTAAACCACAACAGTAATAAAGAGGTTGCTATGATTTCAGTTTTTGCTGAAAAAAAATATTGATATTGAGGATATTGAAGGGGTTTTGAAAACAAATTTAAAAGTTCTCTTTAATAGCTTTGGTGGGTAGTGGCTAACACCTAAAATCAGGAAACTCCCAAATCTGTGCCCACCCCGCCAGGCTCTGGCAATCCAGCAGCCACCCAGCACTCTGAGATGGGGCCAGTGCCCTGGCTTGGGGGCAGTTTTGGGGCTGAGGGTGCTGTGAGGTCCAGTGGGCACAGCCTGAGCCTTAGGCAGTGTTCCTGTGTCCCTGCACTTTGGGAAGAGAAAGGTCCCTTTGCAGCAAGGGATGTAGTGATTGTCCGTGAGCCAGCATGGAGCAGTGAAACTGATGTCTAAAAATCCTGAAAGGGGCTTGGTTTGCTAAGCAAGGTGTGCACAGTGATCACACCTTGCCATGCCCAGTGGGACCCCCGTCCCCCCTGCCTGGGTCCCCTCCAGCTCAGGCACATGCACACCCTTCCAAAACCAGCACAGGCTGTGCTGTGTCAAAACGTGGTGGTGATCCAGAAAAATCTGGCTCAAAATTGGGTTTCTTGAGCTGTGTTTTGGTGGTTTTGTTGGGGTTCTTCTTTCTGGTACCCTGCCTAGAACTCAAATATCATCTCAATTTTAGTGGTGTTCCCCACAGCAAGGTCTGCTGGCGCAGAATAACCCCCTCCTATAAGGTCACAAGCAGTGCAGGTGTGAGGAGCCAAAGCAGGGCTGCAGGGAAGCTTTCTGGGGGCTGCCTGGCCTGGAGTTTGCTCCAGAGGGCTCAGAGCCATGCCCTCCCCAGCAGCAGTGCACACACATCACACACTCAGTGCTCTCCTTTCTCAGGAGAAAAGTGCTGTGATATGCAAGGAAAGAACATCTTCTATCCCCACAGTTTAACTCAGTCCCAGGTGATTTCTGTTCTTGAGAAGCCAAACAGTTCTCTGGCATAAGTATGTCTTACAAAAGGGAAGTTTTAAGCTGTGTCTACCAGATCTGAGCTTAAACTTTGGTTTAGAAGTGACATCCCTTTACTTGGTCTTTCCCATTTCCTTTTGGTTTTCCATCTGATGCTTAGCATCAGTTTGACATGAAAGAATGTGCTATATTTGAATGTCAGTCATACATTTTGGACAAGAAATTGGTGAAAAAGAAATAAAAGTACTGCTGGTGGCTTTCAGTGATTGCCTTGGCAGCTGCTGTATTAAAAGCACGTATGTGTTATATGAAGCTTATTCATTTATCAGCAGAAACCACGGTAGGATCTGAGAGAACAATGCCATTCCTAAGGGCTACATAATGATTCAGAATTTAAATTTTGGATTGCACTACATAAAAATTATATACTCTAAGCCCCAAAACTTTCTGCACAAAACAGAGTGAAAAATCCATCTGTTTTCCCATGGAGAATTTCCCGCAAAGAGTATTAACCAGGGCTTTGGCTTATGTCAAAGGTTTTTCTTTTTGTAATTCTTGTAGTGTAGTTTTTGCTGATGTTCCAGAGGGCTCACACCTTAAATGTGGGTGGTGCAGATTTCTGGTGAGGAACTGATGCTGCTCAGGGAGATTTGGGCAAACCCAATCTTCCCTGGAGTCTTTGAGGAAAGATGTGAATTGAAAGGTGCCAGTGCAGTATTTACTGTTACAGCCATGCAGTTTCTCACTGTTGCTCCTGACTACTTTTTGATTTAGGAGTTCTGTTCTCTAAATACTGTTTCCAAAAAGGGGAGTATTAATCTAATGGAGATCAGCTATTCTTGGTTTAAAATACTCTCTGGCTATTACAAGAATAACTCTGAGAAAGACAACTTCTTGCAAACAGAAAAGTCTGTCCAATACAGCCGAAAGTAAGAGAAACTCCTGAACTTAGTAAGGAAGGGGAAAAAAAAAATCATGCTTACCAGCTGCTTTGAGTCCTGGTTGGCTTGCTGCAGTCTGTTTAGAGAATGAAGTCTGGCTATTGCATCGCTATCCTAAGGGCACGGGGAGCTGTCAGCTCAGACACTGCCGTTTCCATTTGCTATTGCGCATGCTGACCTAAAAGTTGGGTTTTCCCATTAATTTTTCCTGGACATAACTTAAGTTTTGGAACAGATATATAATCCACTGGGATAGCTTGTGAAGATGGCCTTACAGGGAAAAGATGGGTTTGGGAATTGGACAGGAACTGGAAGAGCAGTGGCTTGCTGGAGAGCCTGTGTGAGAGCTGCTCAGCCAGCTCTGCTTGTCCAGCACAGGCTGCTGCTCTCTGCAAATTGGGAAATGCTTCAGTGGCTGGTGGAGAAAGTGTGTCCAGCTCACAGCAATGCACACACGTGGGGCTTTCAGTGTGTTGGTAAATGAATTATTGTGGAATAAGTTTGGGCTTCTCCTTTTAACTGCGAGAACCATTCCTGGAGGCTGGAGGATGCTGCCACACCAAAGAAGGGCAAAGCTGCCCAAGGGGGAAGGCAGCACTGGGAGAAAGTTCCTTTTTAAGGCACCTAAGCATGTGCCAGCACTATTGTAAATGACTGGAGTAATTCCAGCCCTAGGATGGCTTCCCACCTATCGGGCTGTTTGGCTTTAGGTCAAAACCAAGTCTCTTTCTCCCTGTATCTTTCTCCTTCCCAAAGCAGAGGTTGAACCTTAGCTAGCAGAGGTGTTCCTTGCAGTTGCTCTGGGGCAGTTCAAAGTTAGTTAGCTTGGCAAACCTGAGTTCCCAAAATCGTACCAGGAAAAAATTCTGTGATGTTGCAACTGGGCATGGGGAACTGGTGTGCTTGTGAGAGGGGAAACTCATCTGAGTGAATGCCAGTTCACTCAGGATGGCAGCATTCTGAATTGCTGAGTTGTTTTCAAGACCTAGCTATTGGGAGGGACTAACAAGATGTATAAATGAGCACATAAATAAATTTTTACGTGTAGAGCTGGGAGTCAGCAAGAGTGAATTTTTAAGCCTGAGGAGAAGGTGCAGAAGGGAGGAGCCACAGGACAACTGCATACTGCCTGCCTTGTTCTGGACAAGCCCTTAGTCCAGCATTTGAGGAATATTTGTACTTTTTGTTGGATGATGGGTTTTTCATGCAATGTTGAGACTTAAAACAATCACTCATGCAACCCCAGTAAATATCACAGTAGTCAAGCTGGATGTGTTTTATTATAAATGTGATTTTCTAGGGCCATGTGGACTTGTGTGCGTGCAATGTCAATGTTTCTGTCAAAGTCTCCTGAGCAATGAATGGAGGAGCAGGACCTTGGAAATGAAATTGGACCTGCTTTTGCTGTGGAGTGAGAGATTTTCAGCTACCCCTGCCCCAAGTGTGAGCAAGACAAGGCTAGTTCCCCTGTCAACTTTTGGCTTGAACCCCAAAATGTATGACTGGGATATTTGTTAGACTACCAGGAGATGAGGATTGGGCCTGAGGTGTTTAACAGGAAGTGCTGCAGTTACCTCATGGTCTTCCAATTCAGTTGTCAAGGAAATAACACAGTGATACATTTTTCAGTGGTCCATCAAACATCTTCCCAAACATTATACCTTTCTCCCAGAAGAGTGGTGGAAGAAGTTTATCTCTGGGGTTACAACCAGCTGATACAACCCCTGGCACAACAACAGTTATGTTGTGTTGCACACTTGGTTTGCAGGTTGGTGCTGGCTCCTGTTCCTGCTGCAGAGTGAGATCTTGTACAACCCAAAAAGCTACTTATGGGTTTGTGATAGGAGAACAAATCAAATGCCTTTGCCTCTGCTTGGTGACAAGCAAAACCTGCCACCCAACGTGGGCTGTCCTGGCAGTGCCCACAGCTGCAGTGCTCAGGGACAGCAGTTTGGATGGACTAGGGGGTGTTTTGGCACAGAGAAAGCTGCTGCCCACAAGTCTTGCAATGTCTTTTCTGCTTTGCTCTGTGGTCACCAGCCCTCCTGTGTGGGACATGCTGCCAGTACCTAACTTAGCTACAGGCCTTGTGCTGAGCCTGGCTGTTTCCTCTCTGGGACCTGATGCAAGCCAGCCAATACGAAAAACCCAAAACTGACTTGATGGATTGTGGCTCACAGCTTTCAGTAAGAATTAAATATAAGCACAAGGTTATATTTAGCCATCTATAAAAAGGAATAAAATAGAGCAGAGGCTCATTATCAGCTGTGCTCTGTCAGATTCCTGTAGCAGCCGTGGTCGCAGGGAGGTTGGGATGGCTGCCTCAGCAGGAGGTTGGTGACAGTCCAGGCCCTGTTGGCAGGCTCTGTGCTACGGGGCTGGGGCAGGAGCCCTCAGCTGCCCACCACTGTCCTCTCCCAGAGGATCAAACCAGCACCACCATGGAGCCCAGTTCCATGGGAACCCTCGTCCCCCTGGCTGTCCCTCCCTGAGCCTGCTCTTCCTGTCCAGAGCCGGGGCTCCTCCGCTGGGACCTGTCCCAGCCCTCTGCTCCCATTCACCGTCCCCTCGGGATGCCAGCTCATTCTCTTGCCGTCCCTCTGGCCCTGGATACCGCATGTCCCAGAAACAACACACATTCCCCACTCGGCTAAAAATGGCCAGAGCTGTTGATGCTGTCTGGCAGGCTGCTCCCTGCTATTTTGGTGCTGTCTGGAGAGACCAGCGCTTCCATGCCAGGGTGTCCGTGCCAGGGCGCTGCTGGCTGCGGCGCAGGGCTCCGCGGGCGGCTTGGACCAAGCCCACTCCTGTGGCCAGCCAGACCCTGTGCCCCCGCCTGCCCCTTGCTGCCACCGCCTCATGGGCACCTGCACTGCGGGCAAGCCAGCAGCGAGTGCCGAGGAGCCGGCTCTGAAGCGAAAGCAGTAAAACGGCCTGTGCTGCCACGTCCCCAGATCGCGCCCCCGGCACCGCGCTGTGCCCAAGCCCGGCCCGGCACTCCCCTCTAGCGGCTCGCGGCTGACGGGACGTGGGGCGGCCTGGGCCGGCTGGGCCCTTCCCCACGAGCCGGCTCCTGCCGGGCGCACCGTGTGCCATTCGCGTCCCCAGCAGTGCCGGCAGGGAGGCACAAGGGCCATGGCCATGACGCGTGGCACAGCCCTTCCTGCTGCACACTCCTGGGTTTGTTCCCGTGCCTCACAAACCCACGGGCACTGATGTTCCCCCGGGGTTTCCTGCATGAGCCTGGGGAGGTGGCAGAGGTGCAGGGACGGGCAGGTCTGGCAGCAGTGCCCGAGGCCACTGCTCGGGTGTGCAGCAGGGGACAGTGGCTTTCTGTGGCCACGGGAGAGCCCAGCCGGGCTGTGCAGGGTGGCTGCCCCCGAGGCCATGGCAGTGTGATGAGGGCTGGGGGGTCAGGAGGCCCCTGGTGCACGCCACCGTGGGGATGCTGAGCCAGCTTGGGTCCAGGGAGAGGGGACACACCCCACTGGGCGGGCTGGGGTCCCCTGCCAGGGCTGCAGGACATGGCACCACTGCCACACTCTGCCTTTGCTCGAGGCCAGTTCCTGCTCAGCGCTGGGTTCCGGCTTCCCGGCCCATTTCACACGGACAAACGGGCTCTTTTCTTCCCTCTGATGGGCAGCTTGGACAGAACAGATCCTTGCCAGGCTTGAGCAACAGAGTGTTTCTCTTCTTGGCAATTGTAAAAAAACTTCCCTGGCCTCCGGGGAGCTCTGCTTGGCTCCTAAGGAGGCGAGGGATCTTGGCACAGCAGGAGTTCTCATGCCGAAAGGGACATTGAGACGTTTTGCCCAGGAAGCAGAACTGTAAATACTGCTCAGAGCTCCTTAGCTCGATGTCACAGCTGTTCCCATGGCGCTCGTTTCTGCACTCTGAGTTCAGGGTGCTGCTTCAGCCTCTCCAGGCTGCCCAGGAGAACTGGGGGGTCTGCATGAGGGCATCCAGCTCCCCTGTGCTCCAGCTGAGCCAGGCACTGGCTGCTTTCAGCACAGCCTGGGCTCATCTGGGGCTCTCTCTTGGCTGGGAAGAAGCTGGGCAGGGACCAGAATGAGCTCCGAGCTGTGATGTGCACGTCATCCCTTGTGGGTCCCTCGCCTTCCAACTTTCCCCAGCTTCCACTCCCTGCAGGGATCGCCTCTTTCACGAGGCACCTGAGAGCGCACCTCTGTCTGGCTGGGCTGTTAATGAGGGCCTTAATGAGGCTGCCTCTGGCGCGTTCAAAGGAGCAGCTCAGCGCAGGCAGGGACAGCTGCTCCCGCGCAGCCCCCGCAGCCCGCTTGCCTTCAGCGGCGCCGCACTTTCACAGAGCCATTTTTACAGGAATTGTTTATCAGGAGAGCGTCTGTGAGTCACCGAGGCGAGGAAAAGCGCATTTCCTTCGCGCAGAGGAGCTCTCCCAGGCAGCCCCTCCGCCGTTTGGACAATAGATGGAGCTCACCGCCCTGGCTCCGCACGCCCGGCCGAGGCTGCCGGAGCGGGGTGCCCGCAAGAGCCCCGAGCTCGGGACAGCCCCAGCACCTCGGGGCAGCCAGGCCCTTCTCTCTGCCGCTGGCTGGGCAGTAGCGGGTGAGGGAGCCCTGGCTCCAGCCAGCTGCAAACAAAATGGAAGAGGAGAATTGGGGTTTGCCTGGGGCTTTGCAACATTTGTGCAATTTGGTGGAGGTAATCCCAGCATAATTTCCATGGGCTTCCCAGCCTACATCACACTTCTGTCCTTTTTAAAGAGGTGTCTGCCCCCAGACCCATATTTTTCTTTGCTTTTGGCTGCTGAGGGATAGAAATGGCATCATCGGCATCATCTCCCCTTGTCACCACTTCCCATCTCTGGGCATGCCTCTTTCAGACTCCACACCTGCTGGTCTTGATTCGGGGTAACAGTGTTGCTGGGGTGTCCGGGGAGGGGGGGACTGCACAAACCAGAAGAGTGTATTTGCGCTGGGTCTGATGGCAGAGGGAGCACGTGGATCCCCAAAAGCCCAAGCAGTTTGGCACAACCTGAGTGGGGGTTGGCGGCTCCATGCTGGGGCCCAGTGCAGGCAGCAAGGAGCCATGGCATGCTGAAACTCCTGGTACTGGGGTTTCAGGGTGTCCCCAGCCCTCCACAGAGCAGCCAGTTGGGATTAGGACTCCTCAGAATGGGATTTTCCTTTCCTCTCTCTATTCCTTTCCCCCAGACAGGGCACAGGGTGGGCACAGGGAGCAGGCAGGGGACAGGGCACAGAGACGGAGCAGGCAGGACACAAACAGGGCACAGACAGGGTGCAGGCAGAGCTCCTCATGGCTCCACAAACCACAGCCCTCATCTGCTGTGTTTGGAAGCCCTGCCTGGTGCCAACCCCGTGCCCTCAATGCCTATGGTCACCCCAGCTCAGGGGTGGAAGTCGGGGTGGATGTCAGGAGCCCCTGACTCCTTGCAGTCACTCTTCTGCACATTATGCAAGGCCAGCAGAAGAGTTTTTGGCCATAAGGGTTTTTCCATTCACTGAGGTATTGATCCCCAGCCCAAGAACCTCTGCCATGCATTAGCTGACTCCCTGCCTTTTGCAGATGAGGGATGTGGGATGTGCCACGGGGTAGCTTTGGCACTGGCCTGCTGGGGGCTGAGGCTCTTCTCCCAGTGCTGGACTCTCCTGGACTGTCATCCAGCTGCCAACGAGACTGAGTCATTGTGTTCTCAGACCAGACCCTGCCTGCCTTCCACAGGGTCTGTGCTCAAATTCAATAATCTTTGAAAATACCAGTGAGGTGCTAAGGGACAACAGTTTGCTTGTTTCTCTCATCTACAAAATCTGTTCACTTAGAAATGAGGATGCGATTAATTAAAGGCATTAGGAATCTTACATTGTCTATAATGTGGAATATCATTTCTCAATCTCAATCTCAATCTATAAATCTATTAAATAGATTTTTAAAAATCTATAAATCTATTAAAAATTATTTCCCTATGTTTATACTTCGGGCATAAATAATTCCAAAGTGCTCTTTGGAAAGTCACAGAGAATGACACATCCCTGACGCTTTTTATAGGGCATTTCTTTGTCCTTTGCAGGAGGCATTTGTGTTTACTGTAGGACTAATAAAGCCTTATAGTATCTTCAAGTATTCATATTTATAAGCGCTCGTTCTCCTGACTCGAGCAGTCAAAACGACACTGTCACTGGTTTTAGACTTAAATTGTGGGGTTTTTTCTGCAATCAAATGACTTTGCCTCCACTTTGCCTCTCTTCCACATGATAAACAATGGTGGTTCACTCAGCCATCCCATTTTATACGTTTCTGCCTTTGGAAAGCACCTTTCTTTGGAAAGGCAGTCTGGCAGCTCAGGTGGCAGCCAGCTGACCCAGCAGCCTTGTGGCTGCAGCACCTTGCCTTGTGGCTGCCAGGAGCGTACGTGCGAGCTGAGCAAGCAGATCTGGCAGCTGGGAGCAGACTGGGGGGCTCAGCACCCTGTCCCAGCAGATGTGAGGAACTGCAGGAACTCTGCAGGACTAACAGGACATATTCAGGCTGTGGTGCTGCCTGTCGTAGACTGTGCTCAGCAGCCTAGTGAGAGCTAGCTCCTTCATGCTTGCAGCTTGGCCTGAAGTTTTGAAAATCCTTTACAAACACACACATAAAACTTGTGCTGGTTTGTGCCAGTGCCCCTGAGCTGGAGCTCAGTGGTGGCTGGATGCCAGGGACCCTTTGTTCTGGGCACACGGCAGCTGTGAGACCCTTTGTGCTGTTCACCTGGGCTGGAGACAGCTTCCATGCTCACAGGGCAGTCCTGGGGCACCTGGACAACAAACCCATGGGCAAACCAGATGTCCTGATCTCTCCTGCCATTGCACCCACCCTGCCATTGTACCCATCCTGCCATGCCCTGGCTGTCCCCCCTGGCAGGATGGGTACCTGACTGTGAGCCTCGGGGTGCCCTGGTGTGCTGGGCTCAGATCCTGCCACCTTGGCATCACTGGAGTCTCCTCCTGCAAAAGCTGTAGAGCTAGACAGGCAGGTGGTAGTGAAAGCACTCCTATGTAAAACACATTTTCTGGTACTCCTTTAGAGGATTTTTATGTGATTCACATGTCCCTGCCTGGCCCATTGCCCACAGCCAGGCGCTCCCCTTCCTCCTGCTCCTCACTGCAGTGTTTTCTGTGGATTGGGTTCAACTGGATAATTTCATCTCCTTTGTATTTATAATCCCTATGAGGGTGGTGTCTTTAACAAAGGCTATTCCTTCTCATTGCTTTGGCAAAGCAAGCAGCAGCTCCCTGCTGTGTCTCTGCTCAGATGACACAGAGGTTCTCTTAATAGCAAAGAGAGAAAACAAAAAGAAACAGCTTAAATGCTTTCTTTTTCCAGGCAGCTGCACACATCCACCTCATGATACCCATATCCACCTCATGGAAAGTTCCCCCCAGTACTTTAGATTTTTCCTTTTCATGTGCCTGCATCCACAAGACTCTGCCTGTGAAGCACACTGCTGGCTCATAGATGGAGATGGGGACATCAGAGAGAGTGTCTGACAGGAGGAGAGGAGCAAGAAAGGGCTTTTTTTCCCCACAGCCAAAGAGGGAAGAGTAAGGAAATTCAGAGAATCCAAATGAGGCATGATATAGGTATTCCTCATGAGAAATACCCCAGGGCCTGCAGTCTGGGACTGCAGTGGGCAAGTGGTTCAGCAAAAAAGTAATTTAATTCCTGTAATGGCACAAGCCATTCCTGTGCTTGATCAAGGCTGAAGACTGGAGGAAAAAATGTCACTGCCTCAGTTTCCCCCAGTAGGGCAGGGCACTGGTGCCCGCTGACCCCAGGCCCTTTTCATCCCACTGGCTCTCTCAGCAGGGAAACCCTTAGGCAAACTTCCCACCAGTGTCTTTGGAGGGGACTGCTGGTGGCATGTGGGAACTGAGAGCTCACCTGCCCCATGTAGCTGTGCAGCTCTGATCTGCCTTCCCCAAATGCAGGTGTCACTTGCCCCCAGACTGTGCCAGTGCCATCCCTGTCTCTGGTGGGTTTCTGGAGGCATGTGCAGCAGCACTGGGCAAAATCCAGCCCCTGAACCCCACTGCTTGTTTGTTTGTTGTCTCTTGGCTTTCTCTCTGCAAATATTTGTATGCAGCTGAACCAGAAATAATTGCTCCCAGCTCTGCCATGGGGGTTTGTGCTGAGCCTGCGAGCGCCAGCGTGTGTGTGCCAGAGATAATCTGGTGCTTTTGTGCTCAGTGGCTCTGGCATCTCCCACTGTATTGCTTTTGTTTCTGGGTTCTGTTTGCCTCCCACTCTCCCCTCAGTGCATGGTGCCTTTTCTGATACCTCTGAAAATAACTGACTTCATGCCTTGGTCATTCTTTTGTATTTGTTTCTGGAAAGCAGGAAAGCAGCATCTCTGTCTTGTCCCCCGATGACTGCTGCTGACACAGCGTGTGTCTTTATGGTTCAATTAAAAATGTTATTACATTTCCCCAGCAGATCCTGCCAGCATCCTGGCAAAGCATTTGCTACCTTGATAGCATTTTCCAGTGTTTGAGTGCAAGGTATTATACCAGCCCTTCCCTCTGGGACAGCACGCTGTGGCTGCAGTGCAGTGACTCCAAAATGCAGTATTTCTGACACTCTGAAATAGAGATAAAATGTAGCTCCAAGGACGTTGCCAAAGCACTTCTCCAAGAATGAATTACCTGATTTTTGAAGAGGAGCAAGTACAATTAAATTAACCACAAAGTTCTCTTGTCTCCCAACAGACTTCCACCCCCTCACCCAGGAAACAGTGTTCTCCTTGCCATATATGTCCAAAGTTTTGGCTCTCCTGCTTCCTAGAGCAGCTTTGTTACCAGCAGGAAGGTTTCATACATGCTTATCAAAGAGGAGCATTGGCCACGTTGCATTGCCCAAAAGAAATATTCTTCCATCCCTGTCCTGATAACTTTACCCAGCTTCTCTCCATCGCTTTGTTACTCTTGCTTCTGACACTGTTTAGCTAGTGTTTGCTTTTCCCTCACATTCTGCACATTCGGTTTGCTTTTTTCAGCCAGTCCTGAGCATGCCACAAACCTGGCAGCACTGGAATAATGTTTTCCACTGCTAGTGTCAGAAGGCAGCATAAACCAACCTGTATGGCCAGTGACAGGGCTATGGTGGAGACCTTCTGCATGGTGAGATTTACTAGAGGTGGATGAGGAAGCACTGATGACAAGAGGTAGGAAAGGAGTGTGGGTGGGAGCCTGGCTCAGCTGCAGCTCCTCTCCACCTCTCAGCGTGGCTGAGGCTGCAGCAGGGTAGCAGCCTCAGGTACAGAAAGGCTCCGTGCTGCTGCTCCTCTCTGGAGCTCAGCCCCGGTGAGTCAGCAGCAGCGTGGAAACCTCTGCTGTGGTCTGCTCTCAGTATGGCTCAGCTCCCTTCTCCCCTCTGGGATGTCAGTTCCTCTGCAGCCTCTCTTGCTCCTGAGCTGGGAATGTGCTTCCCCAGAGCCTCCCCTCTCCTTTATGCAGGGAAAGCAGAGAGCGAGCAGCTGCAGCAGAGACTGGGATGTTGCATTTCCTGGCAAAACCTTCTCTTCCCAGTGAGTTTGGTTTTGAAAGTGGGGGCCTCTGGCTGACTCTTGCAATGGATAGGACTTTACCCACAGTCATCACTCAGTTACTCTGTTCTCTAAGAGAGTGGTTGAGATGCTGCTGTTGGCTTTTAAACCAGAAGCAGTCTTTCAGAAGCCTTGTGAAGTTTTGGTTCTGTTTTTCTATTGCTTATCAGCACATCAGTATATGGCTTATATTACCCTAAGGCTTATGGTGTCCCTCCTGCCTGTGGAAGGGCTGAGGCACAGGGTGCAGCCCAAATGGCTGTTTCCTAAAGCAGTGTCTTCCTAAGAGCACAGAGAAATCTTAGGAGGGAATGAGGTTGTTGTTTTTACCCCTGGAGGAAATCAGCTGAAGCCTCCAATGTGGAAAAGCATCTGCTGTCTGCCTCACCACCAAATATAACCTTTCACACTAAGCACGGGGAAATGTCTGCTCTGCACACTTGTTTAGCTCTCAACACAAGCAAGCATTGTTATCCTTTGATTTTTCATAGAAAAGGAGCCAATTCTGTTGTCTCTCTCACGTTTCTTTGAGATGATTATTTTAACCATTCCCTCAGGTTATATCTGCCATCTTGCAGTTGTGGCAGCTCTGCTCAGAGGTTGGCCCTGCCCTGGCTTCTCTTTATTCCCACCATCTCCGTGCTCCTTCTGATTGTCTCCTGCCTTTTTGCTTGGTGTGGATTTTGCAGGAAGCATTTCCTCAGAGCTCCTCTTTCTGCCCTCTTTGGCACGTCCCTGTGGTTTCCATGCTGGTCTGCTGTGATACTGCTCTGCTTTCCCAGCCAGCCATGCAGCCCCACTCCTTCTTGTGCTGTGCACGCTGTCCTGTTCCAGCTGTGAGTTTCTACATTTGAGGAGGAATATTCTGGCAATCTCTTCTTTTAAATTTCTGAGCCCATGTTACCCTGAGTGAAGAATTCCCCTGTCTTCCAGAAGAAAACATATAATTTAGTTGGTTTTGTGCTGTATATAAAATCTTCTTTAAAAGTGTCCTGCTCTTGGTGTTTCTCTTAAATCCAACATTTTTGAAAGTTTGATCTATGAATGCAGTACCTTTAAAATTTATGTGGCACACTACAATAACCTGCTTACTCTTCTCCATTTAACTTTTGAGCAGATCTCCTACCGCTGATTTAGACATATTAAATAAAAAATGTGACTTTTATTCATCTCCCCTTTCAGGCCCCCTTTGCTTCCTTGAAAAGCTGAAGTTTTTCCTTGAATCTTTTTCAACTCCCACAGGTATTTTGGGGGGTCTGAGGTAGATTAGATTTCATAGCTATTCTCTTCCACATTCCATACCTGCTTTTCTCACCTCTTGCCATGTTCTGTGTTTAGATGCTCACCTTTTGTCTCCTGCAGCATTGTGATCTCTAGGAAGGACTTTGCAATGTGATTTGGACAAGTCACTAATAAAAGGCAGGGAAAGACTTCTCTCAGTTTGAAAGGGAAAGCTGTAGGTAAAGCTTTCTCTCAGTTTGCAGCTGCTGAAATAACAACTGCTCTAAACTCAAAGCATCTTTCAGCTGGAGCCTTCTGACATTTGCAATCCCAGCCCTTTTCAGATGGGGCTGCAAGCTGAGCCTCCTCCTGCAGCTCTGTGCCCAGGGATGTGTGCTGAGCCTGGCCCTGGCTCCTGGGGGTGAATATTCACCCGTGACAGAATGGGGCCAGTGGCCCCTCTGCCAACACATTCAAAGCAGCCTGGGAAAAGCTTCACTTCTCCTCCAAGGAAGATGCTGTCCAGGCAAGCTCCCTTTTCCCAGCCAGACACATGGAGGGGGCTCTGGTGCTCATCCTTCTGCTGCATGGTAAGATTAGTGGCCACACATCTTCCCCTTGGGGACATTTGGCTTCACCCCCTGCAGTAAATCAGGGCCAAGTCTGCTGCCAGAGGTCAGTGGGGGATTCACTCTGCCACGGTGAAAACAGGAAATGGTAAGAGGCAAAAGGTTTTCTTAGAGCTCAGTTGGCCATTGAGAAAGTGAAGAGTTATTTGTTGTTCTTATCTAGAAGTGAGACTTTGCTTCCTGTGTTATTGTAGGTAATGCAGAAGTCATCTTCCTTTGTGAACCTCATTTCTGCAAGATCTTTTCTCAGTTCACAGCTTCCCCTTCACACTCCATTGTGTAAAATGTTCTCCAGTCACATCTGACTCTGAAGTTGTATTTGAAAACAAGCAGATGCCAGAGATGTGGGCTGGGGGGGGGCAGTGATAAACCCCATTAAGAGCAGTGGGGTTTGGGGATTTGCAGTTGGTGTCTTGTCTGTGCACAAACACAGAAGAGACAGAGAGCATAGTGCCTGTGAACAGTCCCATGGGCATTGATGGGCACGTGGAGGGGCAGAGCCTGGGCTGGGGCAGCCCATCTCAGGGTGCTGACATCCAGGGAGTGGGTGTTGTGCACCCTGAAGGGCAGGCCACTCCTGCACGGGGTCTGCTGCCTTTGCAGGTGGAAGGACACCCTGAAGGATGTTCTTGGAGACTGGAGTAACCAGGCTTGGTCGGAGATTTTATTTCATTAATTGTTAAGAAACACCTATTTGATCATCTTCTCTGGCATGGGGAAATTCTAAGCAAATAGATTTGGTGACACTTAGAAAATGTGATAAAGGGTGCAGGAGAGGGGAGGGCCGTGTTCCCTGTGTTCGCTGTGTTCTGAGCTGGGCAGGCTGCAAAGGCAGATGCTCTGCACCCTTCTTTAATTAGAGAGTTAATCACAGCACTAGCTTTGGAGGGCAAGCCTTGCCCCTGGGGGCCCTGTGCTTCTGCAGACGTCCTGGGAGGATTGGTGGGGAGCCTTTGTTCACTGAGCACTGCAAGTGTTCTGACATTTCCTGCAGCACATGGATCCACATCACTGCTTGCCTCCCTCCACCTTATGGAGTCAGAAGCCACCTCCCTGACAGGAGATAAATCATCCTTGGAATGGCAGCCCCCAGACCGGGGAGAATTGCTGAGTAGTTCTTGAAGGCACCACAACCATGGGGGTGAAGGCTGACATGGAATCTGAGCCACCCCTTCCCTTGCCTTGGGGCTGTCCCCACACAAGTCCCTGGGGAAGGCTGTGGCGCTTTTGCCCTCACGAGCAGGAGGAGAGGACTTGGCCTGCAGCTTGTGTACCCCTCATGTGCTCTACAGCTGTGAAACAAAGGAGAGCAGGAGCTCAGAGGATGCCGAGCTCCTGAGCTGGCCATGAAGTGCTCATGGCACTGCCTGAGCCTGGAGAGTCACTGCTTCCCACAGAGAGGGGCTTGGCTGTGCCATTGACAGAAACTGTGTCAGGGATTCTGCCCATGCCTGGAAAAGATGGAAATGGGATTTCCTGAGGCTGAGATAGGCTGAGAAGAAGCAGAGAAGCCAGTCTGGCAGGGAAAGCATGGGCAAGGGGCTGCAAGGGGCAGGGGAGGCATTGCTGAGGAGCCTGCAGCTCCAGCAATGCTTCAAAAAGCCATGATCACAGCCAGGCAGGCATAAAAATAACATGTGGAAAGGTTATGTGGCATGGAGACAGGATCAAGTCACAAGAGTTCAGAATCTAATGGGAGCGAAAGAGCCCAAGTGTTGGAGATAGGTACCTTGCAAGACAGTGTGGGCATGGGGGTTGAAGTGTTTCTTATTAGAAGTGGGAAATATGGGAAAAGAAAGATGAGAAAGCTGCTGCAATACCTATAGGAACAAGGTGTTAAATGCATGAAAGACAAAATTGTTGTGGTATTAAAAATAAAATATATCAGGAAAGCATCGGCCAAGCAGGCAGCATTTAAAAACTTGTGAAAAAAATTATAACAACTGTGAAAAAATATAATCTTACACACCCAAATGATGGTAGAGGAGTAGGGGTATTGTTGGCAGTATAAAAACTCAAAGTAACTGGGGTCAGTCTTGCAGAATGTAGTGGGTGAGACAGAGACAGACTTTAAGACCTTAAAACATTAAGAACAGGCTGAAGTTCCTCTGATACACCATTTGTACTTCAGCGACTGGAAAAGGAAACAGGGTAGGAAGTGAGCAGGGAATGGAAAATATTTGCCATTTTCCTCAACTTTAGAAAGTTCCCTCTTTGCTTTGCAAGGAGGAAAAACAGTAAATTTACAGTGAAAGCAGCAGCAGTCACCCAGACATGTGCAGGGTAGGAGATTTCTGTATTCCTCATCAGGCTGGGAAGGAGGTGACAGTTTTAAGTCAGTGCAAAGAGGAGACAGTGTGAGGTTTTTCTGATTTTCCACACTGCGTGTAAACCTCCTGCATCAGGCCATCCCTGCTCTGTCTGAAGAGGTGCATCCATTCTGTGTGAGCTGCTGAGGGGCACACAGGGCACATCCTCACCTTGCCATGGGTCTGGCAGAGCAGAGCTGGCAGAGTGAAGGGACAGGAGCAGAGGGGTGGTGCTTCCACGCCAGGTGTGCTTTGCAGGCAGTCCAGCTGCAGGCAGGCAGCTGTGCTGTGCAGAGGGCAGCTGGGGGCACCCAGGCTGTGCTCTGAGCACAACCCTCCGTGCCCAGGGACAGTCGAGGCTGGGGGCTGGAAGCCTCTTGGTGTCAGGCATGTTGAACAGGTACTCACTGAGGCAGGAAGGTTGTACCTGAGGTCCTTCAGTATTCTGAGAGGTGTTGAGGTGGTTCTGTGTGGATCCCCACATCCTCACTTAAAGACTTCTAAAGCAAACCAGAGCAAATGGCACGGGCAGAGTGGCCTTAGGAGGAAGGAGTGCTGCCTCCCAAATGCTTTGCTTGTGACTGTAGTCTTGCAGTTAAATATATCAGCCAGTGTAAATCACTGTCTGAAATTCCTGTACACGCCTTATCAACCGGTGACATCTTTATTTACCCTCACTCCTTATTTATCTGGAATCACAAGGTCAGAGAAGAATCCTGGATGTGTTTTCCTTCAGCAGTATAAACATTGCTTCTCTCCTGCCTGAGCTGCATGTTTCCCATGGGCTCTATGTCCCCAGGGTAATTTGGGGTACTATGCTGTACCATAAGTGCTCTGGTGCTAGTGGGCATCCTGCAGGGCAGGGTTTGCCACCAGCAGCGTTCCACAGCACCCCCCTGCAGGCAGAGCTCTCCTCTGAGCCCTGAATCCTGCACCAGCACAGGGAGCAGTCCCTCCTGGTGCCTGGAAACACACAGCATGTGGCAGGGCACAGGTAGCCTGGCCAGCAGAGCCTGCACTTTGCAGGACAGTGGGAAGAGGGAAGGTTCTTTTTGATCCTGGCCCACAGGTGTAACCAGTATAACCTAGAGTTCAAATATTTTATTTCAGTTACTTTGATGCCTTGAGAGGCTGCCTGGAACAGAGGCTAGACAGTGTCAAAGGAATAAAGTAGGGATTTATTAAAAAGGCCTTCAAAGGATTCACCTTGGGCAGTGCCAGAGCCCGGTCAGGGCTCCACACAAGATGGACCTTGGGGCATGAGTTTTCACACTTTTATAAGTTTTGGTCTGTTTCTTTATTGGGGTTAATTGTTCAATTCCAGCTCCAGGTTATACATTACCATCCTCCCAGTCTGCTCTCCTCAATTCCCTGCTGTTTGCACTTCTGGGGCCTGAAGCTGCAGTGGTGTCCTTGGTTCTGGGGCTGGAAAAGGATTGTTTTGTCTGACTGAGCTGTGAAGGGAGCTGCTAATACTTTATATGAAGTTCAGAGTTACATACTAATGCACTACAAAATCTGGAAAATATAAAAGCTAAAACTTAAGGCATCAACTTTGACAAGTTACGCTGCTGAAGTTTCACAAGGAAGTGCTGGCTCTGTCCTGCACCATGTGCACGGCATGAGTGGAGCCACACTTCTGACAGCAGGGCTAAAAATCTATCTGATTGTGCTGCTTTTTTACTTTGTTTTTGCACCCAGTGAAAAACAGAGTTCACTCCTTAGAATTTTTAAAAGTTTAATAATAGGATAAAAAAGGACAATATTTCCAGTGCTGGGGTGCTTTTGACGAAGGGCCAAAGAGCACAGCAAAAAACTTAAAATCATGTTCTCTATATACAGTTACATTTCTGGGGTTATATGCATATTCATTAGCTTATACATTATTCAAACATTCCTGAGAGCTTTTGATGTTGCAGGGGCTCTTCGTGTTTAGGTTTCTCATCCTGACTCATCTGGATGACACCCTAAGATCAAGTCAATAAATTTTATTCCTTCCCATAGTTTCATCCCCATTGTTTCTCACTTTTCTGAGAAGAGGAGTTATGAGCTCTTCCCCAGTCTCCTGGTGCTCTGTCGTGTGTCACTGTTATCACTTGGACAGGTCGGTCCATGGATGGCTTTACCCTGTTCTCTTAGTTACACAAAAGCCTTTTAACATCTTATGTTTTCCTAAGGTCTGTAGTAAAATATATTCATCACAGCACTATTTATATAAGTGATACATAGATATCATATTCATTACACTATTATTTCTATGAGATATACAGTGCATACTTAAGATGATAGATAATATTATATTAACAAACAGCTAAAAAAGTTATATTTTGTACCATATCTAAATACTTATGATCACTAGCAACAGGAAGCTGATACATAAATGCAAAAGCCAATATTATCTGGTCATTTTTGACAACCTTCTCTTTCCTTTTTTTTTTTTTATGAGAAACCAGAAGTCACCTATAGTGCTGCTGGGTGAGTCCCCCAAAAGCATGTTGAAGGACAGCAATTTCTCTAAAGCAAGCATGCATGCTGTGAATTCTAAAGACAGAAAACTATAATTATCCTTGTTATACAAGTGACAGTGGCCATGGAGTGGTCTGACACACAGTGTCATGTGATGGCCAGGTACTGGAGCAGTGACAGACTTTCCCCCTGAGAGCAGTTTGGAAATCATCCCCAAAAAAAGTGCATCTTATATTAAATTATGGTAATGGACTGACAAACTTTCCTGACTACCAACCTCCATGGTATGCTTCTAGTAGAAGAAATTCTAGATATTTTATTAAATCATGAGGCTGTGGGGCTCAGGATGAGCATGGTCCCAGTCCCCAGTTTGTCACATCAAGGCTCATATGGAGTAAATTTTGCTGTGATGCTACCAATGCAAGCAAGTTTCACAAGCACTGTCATTCCTGGGAAGTGCTTCTTCAGGCACTGCTGGAGTGGGTGCTGTGTGAGTGCTTTTTAGGCCTATTTTGGACATAGTTTTAAAAGTCAGCACACCAGATAGCTGCATCCTGTTGGATACCTTACCTCCCTATTGTGTTTTCTCAAACAAGGATTCAAAGCATGGACACAGGACATTGGGTAATCAGCATTTACGGCACCCTTACAATAACTTCCTCTTGCACTTCTTGAGGAAACCAACATCAAGACTGAACATGAAATAATTTTATTTGTTGATCTTAAAATTCCCTGAATAGCAGGCTCCAGAATTTGGAGGAAGTGTACTTGAATTTCCAATGAACTATCACAAAATGGGAAACAAAATACTACCCCAGACAATTCTCTGAAAATCTTAAAAGTGCAGAATCTGCACATTGCTTTGTTAAGCAACATCTTGCTGGGACTATGGGGTGGAGCTTCTTGCCCACAGGAGTGTGGATCAACAGGGTAAGGGCTTTAAAATCTGTCCCTGAACTTCCACATTTGTGACTTGAAAGTGCAGATTTTTTGGGTTTTTTTTTTTTTTTTTGCATACCTCAGGATGATGGATTCAGTATCTGAAGGTGTAGAGCATATTAAGGATGCAGGTACATATATGATAATAAAACTGTACCAGAAGGACCAAGGAGAAATTGCAAATTTTTAATGTGAGTGATACATGGCAAAAAATATCCTGCTGCCTCCCTGCTAGGGGTGGTGCAAAGCCTTACCCTTTCCAGCACAGGTAGCTGTTGCACAGTTGCTCAATATCTGGTAGCTGATTACTGCAGGAAGAAATGTTATACTTCCATCCATTCAAAGCACAGTTCTGATGTACAAGGAAGAAGGGGTAATGCAGTGTTTGTAGAAGCAGGCAGGAATGGGGTGTAACTGGACATGAATTGGCTTATCACGAGTTCACTAAAAGGGAAGGTGAGCAGCAATTTCTCAGATTTTGCCTAACACAAATTTCAATTCCAGCCCTGCTGTAGTGAGTGAGACCACTCCACCAGCCAGAAGTGTGCCTGGAGCCTGTGCAAGGCCCCATCACTGTCTCCCTTTGCCAGGGCCAGGAACTGTGAGAAGTGAGCCTGTGGTGAGCACAGCCCAAAATCTCTGGCCCTACCCAAAACACTCCCTACCCACGCTGGGATCACAGGGTGGGTACAAAAACACAGCTCAGAGGACACTGAAAATGGGGGTTTCTGCTGAGGCCACCTGTCTCTGTTCAGTGTGTGCTGAGTTTTGATGCATCTTTCAAGGTTTCTTAGACTTACTGGGCTGAGTTCAGCTCAGATAAACTCCAAATTCTGCAGCTCCACACAAACATACAACAGATAGGGTATGAAATAGGGAGTCTGGACATGCTGTTTCTGAATTCTGGCCTGGGCTGGAACATCTCTGTAGGAGAGGTTGCATCTGTCCAGGATTCTGAGGAGTTAGATGTCATGATGGGAACTACTTTAAAATGTTTTCTAGAATTTATTTTTCCAATTAACTAACCTTTTGCTGGTTGTTTTGGGTGGAGATTTTTTCCCTAACAAATGTAAGAAAAATATTTTTATTAAACTCCATCAATAAAAGCACTTTGAATTGAGTGGTTTTCATGTTGGAGTTTTGGGTTTTCATTAAAATGTTATGTTACCACTAATTTCAAGTGCTGATGAGAGTGGCTGCATTTTTTTCAGGGTCTGACTCTGGACTGCCTTGTAATGAAGTGTTTTTTTGTGCACAGTCTAATTACTATAGACTGACAATCAAACAGGATGCCTCAGCCAGCCCCAGACCAAGCTCATTGGATTTTTGAGCCATGTGGATTGTTTGCATTTCACAGAGGACAAAATTATAATACTCCTATAAAACCAACTTCTAGCTCAGAATATTCCTCTGGACAACAAAAGAAAGACCCTGCAGGTCTTTTTGAAGACAACTTCAGGGCACTGTGACCTGTGATGGTTTACCATAGAGAGAGGAGAGGGGAGGAGAGGAGAGGGGTTTAGTGTGTTACAATTTCAGGACTGTGCAGTTCACATTCATGGGGAAAGCAGTTGCCTCCCCAGTCTCTCCTTTACTCACCACTACCCCGCCCCCCCCCCAAAAAAAATTAAAATTAACGTGCCAAAACACATTCTCAAACACTTCAGAGACCCAGAGAGTGAGAGACCAGAGCCTGTAGAAGCTCTTCACTAAAGTGCAAAGTCAGGCAGATTTGGGCTGCCTTTGCAGAGAAGCAAACTGCCACTCTCAGAGCTGGGCAAAGGGGATAATGCAGTGCTATCTAAAATCCGGATTACCCTGAAAGAAGCAAAATTTTGGGACTGTCTTCAACCAAAGTCTGACTGGGGACAGCTGATGACTGTGTCTTGGCTGTGACAGCTGCACTCTGCATCTGCAGAAAGAAGGGCAGCTCTTCTGCAGGCAGGAAATCTTCCAAGGATGGGCACTGGCCTCTGCTGACCCCTAGGAATGAGCACTGACCATGGACTGGCTGCAGTTAACTGCGTTCTTCCTGCCAGCCCGAAAAAACAAACATCCAGGAGAAAGAAACAAAACTCTGCACAAGGGCTCCTCTTGCCCAAGAGCCTGGGCTGGGGAAGTCTATTCTTGTGCAAGGAAATTTCTCTTGCTCATCTCTTGACCTCCCAGACTGTTGGCTGTGCTCCAAGGAAGACATCCTCCTACTCTTCCAGAGCACTCATGGGGCTGCAGCAGTCTCACTTCCAGGAAATGAGCTAGTGAAAAATTCCCAGTACTCCCCATCCCCTTCTGCCTGTCACAGCTTCACCTGGGAAATCCCAGCTGCCTCCTGCTGCTGCCTCAGTAGGTTATGGCTTGCAGGGTAGGTGACACTGGACTTTCTTCCAGAATTAGGACATTGCCTTAGATGTTCAGGCAGGAATTTAAAGATGTTTCAGTTACATTCTGAACTTACAGTTCAGTCTACAAAGTGGTCTTTGGAGGACAGCAGGTTGTGTGGCAATAGTGGTGGGTTCAGTGCTGGCCAATCACCAGTGCACTCACGAGCATGTACTCACCCATTGCTTGCTGTGAGGTAGGACCAGGAGAAAGGCAAAGTAGGCTCAAAACTTTAAAAGGGTGTAAAGAAAAGTTTATTAACAGTAACTAAAAGAAAGAGTAATAAGAATCAAAACAAAAACAAAACTTTCAAGACATTTCTCCTCCCCTTACAACCTTTTCTTTTCTAATGACAATGTAAAGAAAAAACCCTAAAATTTCCACCAGTTTACCACCCCTAGAATAGTCTTTCTTCAGTTCACTTAGAGAGAGAAGTCCTTCTTGTAAATGTTAAGGAGATTTCTCCACAAGAAAACAGTTCTCTCGTGGCTCTCTTCACAAATAGCAGCCACCCGGGGAAATCTGCAGTCGTGAAATCCCTCCCATTTTCCACAAGCTTTTTCCACAGCTGTGTTTATGGGCCATGTCAACTTATGAGCTGTTTTAAAATGAGCTGTTGAAAGGCAAAGGTTCTCATTATCTATCTCTAAAATAATCTTCATCTCTGGGAACAGAGGTCTTCTTCTCTCCCTGGGGACACAGGGTGTTCATCACTCCTCTCTCTCTGCTCAAACTCCCCATAGATCACAACTACTTTATCATCTGCTTACTCTGGCATGGAGGCATTTGCTCGATATCAATTTGAACCCTTAATCTCTCCATGCAAGCATGTGTTACAGGGAAACAGTCTGATGTGTCAATTACATCTTTCTCCATAGCTTTACCAAAGGATTTCAGCCCCAAGATCAAGGCATGTCCTCATCACTGCCATGTGGGACTTTGACTTCTCTTCCACTGACCTCAGTGTCTTCATGATGCTCCTCGACATTGTTTGCGTTCTTGTTCCTTCTCTCACCCAAGGGAGGATGGGAGCACCGAGGAGTTCGGACTCCCCGGGGCTGCTGCC
>QUSF01000055.1:1345332-1364994 GCA_003676055.1 Chloebia gouldiae
GTGTGTGTGTGTGTGTGTGTGTGTGTGTGTGTGTGTGTGTGTGTGTGTGTGTGTTGGGGAAGTGTTGCAGTGGTTTGGGGATTTCTGTACTATCTAGGCAGGTGAAATTGTTAAATTATGCTTCTTCCTGCAAGCAGCACAGCACAAGGGGAATCTGGGATGAAGTCAGGGAGCAGTGAGAAGGGGACTTCTGCGAAAGGGGAGTGGGTAGAGGGAAGAGGCAGAAAGCAAGCCCTGTGTGTTCCTGACCTGAAGCCCTGAAGGGAAGGGCAGGGGGCTTTTGTGCAGCTCCTTGCACTGACAGCAGGTACCTACCTCCACAGGGTCTAAGTACAAAAGAACTGAGAAGATGCTGAGTGAAGGATCTCAGCTCAGGCTAAGACCTTGCTGAGCAAACATCCACATAAACATACCCCAATTAGTGGTAAGTGTGGGTTGGCCAGCTTCCCATCTCACTTATGTCCCTACTCAAGAGAGCCACAGGAACTCATCTGCCTTCAGGTTCAGCACATATGAAAGGCTTAACTAGCTTCTAAAGGCTAGGAAGTGCCCTAAACCACTTTGCCTGTCCAGGAAAGTGTCTGCCTGCTGTGAACCCCCAGCCTCAGTGTTCATGGTCCAAGAGCAGCACTCTCAGCCAAGGGTTCTGAAGGGCACAGGGTGTGTTAACCCACCCAAGACCCAAGTCCTGCACCTCGTCCAGGCAAGTGGGCTCTGCCTCCTTGATTCTCCCAGGCAGTGCATCAAACTGCTTGCAGGGAACATCCTACCCAGCCCGTCTGCAGCCACGGAGAGGCACCAGAAGAGATGAAAGCCACAATTCTCCCCTGTCAGCTCTCCCTCCAGCACCTGGCTCAGACTGGTACCAGCTGAAATGGGAGTACCTGGGGAGTGCATGGGGTTGCAATGTGAACCTGGATGTTGCAACAGTACTGGGGGCTATTTAAATTCTGAGAGATTATTTTGTAATACTTTATGTATCCTTGCAGGTGTTTCATGTTCTCTGATGCTGGAAGCCCTTGTGAAGACCTTGCTCTATCTAGTCGGAGCAGAGAGGTTCATTGTGCGAGGGAACATCATCTGCAGCCAAGGTGGGAGTAATGCACAGTGAGATGCTGGTTTTGGACACAGACTTGTATGATATAACCCCACACCAGATGTTGACTCCTTTCACGTATGGACCCCAGAAACAGTTTGCTTGCTCTTTCCAGTTGGCATTGGAAGCACAGCAGCCAGGCTAGATACAGTGGGGTCCCGTGTCCCGCAGCCCCAATGGGGACTGGCGCTGATTTAGGCTGGGCATTTATCCTGGCTTGCATGGCTCAGAGTTTGAGCTTTTATGATCACAATAATCAGGTTGCCTTGCCTGGACCCTGATTAGTACATAGCTTGGCAAAACGTATTGCATGCACTGATCCCTGCTTGTGCTTTTGTTTGATAGAGAAGAGGCCAAAAGTAGTTTAAGGCTGTAGCCAGCTGCAGGCACAGTAGCCATGTGCCCCATTTGCCCCGCTGTGAGCATCCCCGCGGGTGCAGGGCGTGCCCTGGAGGAGCCATGGCCCCGAGGGCTCTCCCGGGCAGCACTGAAATAGGTGCTGGGGGAAGCTGCCTGCGGCTCGCTAATGAACTATCGATGTATCTGCAGTGCATATTCGAAACGAGCCCATGTGATGGACTTAGGTGGCAGCTCTGCCCGTGTCCGTAACGGGGCACGATCGTTTTTTGTGCCTTTCCACACAGAGCTCCCCGAGGCAGGCGGGCAGGGCCGGCGCTGGGGCTCCCACCGAGGGTGCCGCAGGGTGTGCGGCACTTTGTCCCGGCCGTGTGCGGCACCGAGCCGGCCCCCTCGGCTGGGGCTGCCTGCTCCCCGGGCCGAGGGAGCGCCGGGGCTGTGCTCGGGGGCTGTCGCTGCCGGGCAGCCGCTCCTCCGCCCCGCGGCTGTGCCGTGAGGGGCGGAGGATGGGGAGGGCGACGAGGATGCCCCGTGCCCGCCGAGCGGCCGGGCTGGCGGCGGCGCCTCCCCGCGCGGCGGCCCCCGCCTCCCCCCGCCTCAGCGCCTTAAATGCCTCGGCCGCGGCGGCAACAAAGGCGGGCGGCGGCTGCGAGTGAGTGAGGGGCCGGCGAGGCGGGGCTGGCGGCGAGTGCCTCAGGGTCGGCGGTGAGTGAGCGCGGAGGGCAGCGGGGCCGGGCTGGCCGGGAGCGGCTGAGGGGCAGCGGGGCCGGGCTGGCGGTGCAGGAGGCACCGGGGGTCGGCGGTGGGCGAGGCTGCGGCGCCGCGGGAGGACGGAAGGGCCGTGCCCCGCCCGGCCCGGTCCCGCCGCCCTCGGGGCTCTGGGCTGCGGCGGGAGGCGGCCCCCGCGTGTGAGCGGGCTCCGGCGGGCAGCGTGCGGCGGGAGAGCGCAGCTCCGCGGCGGCGTAACTTTCGCCAATTCTTATTGTTTATGTTTGTAACCCCATCAGTAAAAACTTCTAAGAGCGGCAGATGTGTACGGCGGCGGCTGCCTGTGCCCCTGCTCCTGCTCTCCCCGCTCGCCGGGGCTTTGGCGGCACGGACGTCCCCGGTGGCTGCGGAGCCCGCCCGGCGGCGGCGCCGAGGAGGGAGGATGGGCGGGGGATGAGACAGACCCCGGCCCCTGCCTGCCTCCGGTTTGTGCTCACCCTTGCCCGAATTTGACAGATCTCTGCTGGCCTGGGTCAGCCCGCAGGAACCCGCCAGTTGTAGCAAGGGATTTAATCTGTGAGTAATTTTAGAAGTAGCTGCATTCGCCTCTACTGGCGCCCAGCAGGTCAGGCTGCAGAGAGAATAAATAATGTGTAGTGTGTTTTTTGTGCTGCCATGTCAGTTTTTCTAGTCTTTCAGGCAAGTCTCTGCATTTATGAGCCCCTGGTAAATCAGGGCAGTGGACGGGGACCAGGGGCTGAAGAAGTGGGAACGGCTTCTGCTTTATGCTGTTTCCATATCTGCTTGCTGCAACTGGATCTTATCACTGACAGTGTCAAAACAGAAATATCTGCAAGGGGAAAGGTGCCGTGGCAGAGCAGCTGGATGTAGCAGGAGATTTTCTTGGCTGTGAGGAAGTGAGAAACCAGAGCTGCCTATTAATGTGTGAGGAATGAGTCTAACTCTCTCGCTGTGACTCCTCCTTTAGTGGCACACTCACACAACTGCACTTGCCTAAAGACTGGTAGTTAACCTGGAATACTTTTTCTGAGCTGGGATAACTTGAAATAGATGGGAGTGCTGTGATGTAAGGCTGCATCATCCTCCTGCTCTCCGAGGGGAGTCAGTGGAAGGAGACCCCAGCAGAATGGGGTAAGTGTACATAAGGTCTTTTACTGGGGAGGAAAGGGACAGCTTTCTGTCCTCAGCTTTTGCTGCAAAAACTGAGTATTGTACTGACCTTGGCAGTGCATCTTGGAAAGTCCTCCTCACCTCCTGGTGTCCAGGACAAAATACAAACACTCATCCCACATGTTTCATCACTGCCCTGGGTCACCGTGTCAGGGAAGGTTTAGGTGGAGCTCCAGATGCCTGAGGAGCTCATATAGATATGAGTGATGCTAAATCTTCCCCAGGAGGAAGAATATTAGCAGGAAAAGTCTTCCCCAGAAGGCCCCTGGGACAGAGGCCAAGAGTATCTAATGAGGCAGACTTTTCCTGTTAGCTGTGGTTCTTGTGAGAGGGTGAGGGCCTGGGGGGTTGGAGTGAGCCCATGTGGGGATCTCAGAGGGCAGGCAGCCCATCCCCAGGTCTGCTCTGGGCATCTAATCACCTCACCGGGGCATAAACCACTGCTCTGGAGGTGATGCAGCTGCTGAGTCGAGACAAATCATCTATTTTCTTCTGGTTCAGCAAATAAATTGGTTTGGTGATGGTGCTGCAGGATGAGCAGCTCTGTAGTGCCAAGGTGTGTGCCCTGTCAGTGTTGGGGACAGGACAGCTGTGCAAGGCTGCAGCTTGGCTCCAGAGAAATCTATTCACTGCTTTTCTTCTCTCATTTAATGGTTGCTTTCCTTAGGTAAGCTACAGTGGAAGGAGTTGTGTTTTGTGGGTGTAGTGGGAACATTGTAGGGTCCTCTGCCAAAATGTGTGCCTATGGCAAAAGTGATGCATGGCCTGAAAATGGAGATGCTCACATTAGTGAGTTGCCACACTGGAACTGCAGTGCTCAGCTGGGTGTGTATGTGTCTCCTGCTGGCAGCAAATGTGAGGTTAGGTTTCAGAAAAGAGGAATATCTGATCATATCTACTTAATTCTTGGTCACAAAAGTATTTGTTGATGTGGCTTTGAGCAGGCTGCCCACTCTGGTGGCTGCTGTTTGTGTGCTCTGTCACTTGGATAAACCCAAAGAGTGGAAATGCAGGTGTCTCACTGTTCATGGAGACCTAGTTTTGTAGGGACAAAATAGGTGAGTACTTAAACCTTGTTTTGCAGTGACTGCTGGCAGAGTCCTCTCCTGCAGGAGCTGGGAATACATGAGAGGAATTAGAGGTGCCAGGATGAGGTGGGCAGGGGTGGCCTAACAAAGGGCAGAGCAGATGCAGCCAGTAACGTTCTGTATCTTAACTGTCCTTGAGACAGTGCTGCGAGAGGAGCTGATCGCTGTGCATGCAGAGCTTCTGTGGCTCTGTTGGAGGACAGGTGGGTGCTAAGGGAGCCCTGTAGCGAGGGGTGTGTCCCCAACACTCACACAGGCACCTCAGCCACGGCACAGTCTCACCCAGCTCCTGTCCTGCCCTGGGCTGGGGGAGCCAGCCTGGGATGGTAATGGGCCACGTTGTGTTGCCCTTTGCTCTCAGGCTGCCTGATATGAAGGAGATCGGTGAACTCAAGTTCTTTGACCACCAGGTCTTCTCCCACCCTTACCCTGTCCATTGGCAGTTTTTGGAAGGGCAGAAGTGCTGCTGCAGTCATGATCCTCAGCCTGTTCCACAGGAGAGGTTCAGTGGCGTGCACAGCAACCAGTGAAAATGTTGTTTTCCTGTGCTCTACTCAACATTCATAAAGATCACTGTAATAGGTCTGACAGAGTTATTTTCATGATCTTTTTCGAAGTATCCAGACCTTTTCTGTAGCCCTCAGATTTTGGAAGAGGGATGTAAATCACAATTCTGCACAGGATTAGCAATCAGAGAGCATTATGAATCAATCTGATACTTTGTCTTAGTCACAGCCCTTCTTAGAATGCTGACCTACATATGACAGCTTTCACTGTAATTGCTTCACCAAGGACAGGCTTTGCTTTCCAGTGTAAGGTGGTCCAGTGGCTGGGCATGTTTGTTTGAAGAACATTCTTGGTGGCTTCAGATGTGCTTGAAGTCTGTGCTGCTTGACTGGGAACTTGTCAGTGAAGTGTGAAATACAAGTGGTTCCTTTGAATGTTCTTTTAATTATAATTGTGCTGATAAAAAAACTAGAAGATGAAATGAGATGCTTTCTGTCTAAAGTGCTCTTAGATGTTGAGCCAGCGGGGATCATTGTTATCAGCTCCTCTAATCACTTGTGTGATTAAAAACCTTGGAAAAATGTACATGTTTGAGCTACTTGCTTGTAAGTAAAAATGAAGGTTTATTGCCTTTCTGAATGTGTGCTGTAGCTCAGCCTTTGGTGAGCTGTGAACCCAAAGCTTCTGTAAAATCCCTCCCTGTTGGTCACTGATGGCACTGAATATGGATGCACAGCTGCTGGTTCCACTTGCAGATGAGTTTTCCTGCTGATTCCCAGAACACCGAGGTGAAAGACGATGAAAAGGAGAGTCCAGAACCGTGTCTGCAAAGCAGTGACTTGGCTGATTTAAGGCAGCACTTAAGCCCATTTCTACCTGTCATTAGGATTCCAGCTCTGCAGGATAGAGTCTTTGGTTTGAAGGATGCTGGGTAACAATGAGAAATGCATGTACTGGTGTGTGTGTGCTTCCCAGCACGTACCAGTAGCATGGGCCATGGTGAAGTCCTCCCGGGTGGAGTGTGTGTGTTCAGCAGCATGTTCACATGCAGATCCTGGCTATGGAGCATAATTTGGTTCTGTGGGTGTCCAGGAGCTCTTCTGTGAAAGCAGAACAGAGGAGGTCTGCCCTGTAGTTTTTTGTCTCAGCAGGTTCCAAGTGGCGCCTTTGCCTAGCTGGGGTTTGCTGGTCCCTCTGCAGCATTTGGAAGGTGGTGCATTTGCCTGGGATGCTTGGCTTGGGGTGTCTCTGAAATTAAGAGCTCTGCCACCAAGTCATCTGGTGGTCTTCGAGGTTTGCTTGTGGTGTGTTACTCACAGGTTTCAAACAGAGGTTGGTGTGGAAAGCTGCAGCACAGCATCTTTCGTTTTCTATAAATAGCTAAAATAAAAAGGTCTGTTTGTGAGATTGGAAACACTGCACATAATACCTCAGCTTCTAACAGTATGCTGAAGTTCAGGGAGGCCTCTGCTTTTCTACTTTGACTCCTGTGCCTGGGAATGGTTTGTCTGTACAGGCAGAAGGGAGCCAGACTGTGCTAACGTTTCTCTGTGCTCCTGATGTGTGTTAGCTCTGGGAACTGGCAGCTACTGAAAATGAGCTGAGCAAAGCTGCTCCTGGTACCTCAGTGCTGCTGAGGCAGTGGAGAACCCGAATGCCCCTAGCACAGGATGCCAGTCTGTCTGCCTGTACATGCCACAGTGATCCCTGGGCACTGGCAGGCATGTTTGTCACAGAGCCCAGCTTGTGCCTGGGACTCCTGGGGCTGGTGGAAACTGGAAACAAGCTAATGCTCCCTTCTTTAATATTGCATCTGCTGTGCTTATAGTGGCTGCAGCAGTTTCGATTTTCAGCTGTAAAATTTTGCAGAAAAATAAGAGTTGTTGACAGCAGTGATTAATTTTTTAATATCCATTGCAGCTTGCCCTTTGTGTCCTTGTGGTACAGTGTTTGCTGATTAGGAAATCAGAGGGGTTCCAATCAACTTGACTGTGTTCACTGGATTTTCTGTAAGTACCCTGTGTGTGCCAGCAGAGTCCCAAATGTGTGGGGAGAATGTGGTGACCCTCGCTAGGATGGAATGACAATAGAAAATGCCATGGCAGTTGTGCAGCAATGACAGCTGTCTCAAATGGATCTCCTGGGCACTAAAAGACATCTGTGGTCCTGGTTTCCCTCTGGTAATCTCAAGAACCTGCTTTTATACCTTGAAATGACATTTAATGTATAACATCAGAGTAATGACGTTTTTGTTCTAAATTTGTTTGTAAGGCAGAATCTTTGGGAAAGGCAGCTCTGTTGCCTGAGCTGCTCTCTTCTGAAGGCACAGAGCATCCCAGAAGCAATTAGTTTATATCTTAAAATAATAAGTTAATAAAAAACTTCTCAGAGAAGATGTTTTCATGCTGTGACCTGCATTGCCTTTGCAAGACTGAAAATTTGGGTGTGATCCTTTGTTAACTAAGTTGCATTAAACTTTATTTATTTGGTTGGTTTTTGGTTTTATCTCCTTCCCTCACAGTTTCCTAAATTCAAGATTGTACTTTGGTCCAGGGATGGATTTTCACTGTGTTAATTCTTGGTTATCCCTGTGACCTGACTGTGTTCCGGCCATTCTTTGTGCTTGCAAGGGGTCTTAAAGAAAAAAAAAATATTTAGATGTACAAGACTGTAATTGTTGGGATAAAATGTCCCTGTTGGTCTCATGAGACCCCACCTGGAGGGCTGCACCCACCTGGTCTGGGGTCCCCAGCACAGGAAGGACAATTGGCCTCTTGGAGCAAGTCCAGAAGAGGCCACCAGGATTATTAGTGAGATGGAGCACCTCTCCTGTGAGGAAAGCTGAGAGAATTGGGATTATTGAGGCTGGAGGAGAGAAGGGATCAGGGTGGCCTTATTGTGGCCTTCCAATGCCTGAAGGGAGCCTGCAGGAAAGGTGCAGAGGGACTTTTTACAAGAGCCTGGATGGACAGGACAAGGAGAAATGGCTTCAAACGGGCAGAGAGTAAGTTTAGATTAGGTATTAGGAAAATTTCTTCCCTGTGAGGGTGGTGAGGCCCTGGCACAGGGTGCCCAGGGAAGCTGTGGATGCTCCATCCCTGGAAGTGTCCCAGGCCAGGCTGAACAGGGCTTGGAGCAGCCTGGGGCAGTGCAAGGTGTCCCTGCCCATGGCAGGGGGTGGAACAAGATGATCTTTAAGGTCCCTTTCAACCCAAAACCTTCTATGATGGTTCTATGATAGTTTATATTTTTTGAGTTGCTTATGTTTTTATATAAATTTATATTTGTCCTTCTCCAGCAGGGCTTCAGTGTAGATAATTGTCAGGGAGTTAGGCACTTTGTAAGTGAGGTCCATTAGCAGAAATGTAGCAAAGATGGAAAAGTTGTGTTCTGGCTCCTCTGGCCTGGTATTTCACAGGCAAGTCTGATGAATACTTTATATGTTTTATGAGAGTCTGGAAGGTGCTGGATGGGTTTTGCTCTCATCCACATGATGGTGTCTGTGAATATGAAGCTTGTTTCATATTAACAGCCATTCTTGCAATCTTGAAATCCACTTTTCACAAATGCTTATGTCCATGAGTGTTGCTTTTTTGGGAAGATCATCAGAGTGACTGGTTAACAAATTCATTTCAGAGCTTGATAATGTTTATTTTGTGCAGTGTGTAGGTGCCTAGGGAGCTGCCTTGCACCTTTCTGAACAGAACCCATTGTGGAGGAAAACCTCCTCCCCAGGAAGGGATGTGTTATGACTTACTTCCAATGCTGCAGGGGCAGGTTGCAGTTGGATGAGGGGGATTCCCAAAGGCAAAAATGGAACTGGTAGAAATAAGTGTTGCTTGTGCCTGTGACGTGGAAGGGTATTTTTAGAGACACAGGAGTCCCCAGTCAGGAAGGAAGAGCAATGCCTTGTGTGACAGGACAAAGTGAGAGATCACTGGCATTTTTAGGCTCTTCATCTTTAGTGTAATGCTTGTTTAAAGAACAGCTGTCTTGAATCCTTCGGACTGAGCAGCTGCCTGTGGATTGAGTGGTATGAAAAGGTGATGGAGTTTGGGGCTGGGCAGTGGCTCCATGTGCTGTGTGCAGGGACCACTGCCAGGCTGCTTTACCAGAGGGGTCTGAGCAGAGCACAAAGGTGGGGGAAACCGTGAATGCCATGTAACTTTCTGTAGATTTATCTGCTGATTTTCAGAGCAGTTACTTGTATCTTCTGGTTTATTTTTTTATAACATACTATGGGTGTGGAGTGGCAATTATTTTAGGTTCTGTGGATGTGGCTCAGCAATTTCAAATGTGGTTAGAAGTACATTTTAAAAAAATTGAGGTAAACTCCTTTAAGTCTGCACCTGGGGTAACAGTCAAATTAATTTTCAAGTATGATATAGCTCCCCTCTTCCCTTCCCCTCTTGTTGCTATTGGACACGAAATGAGTACAGAGAAGCTTGGTGAGTTCAAGAGAGAAGAAGAGCTAATTTTATTTCTGACCTTGCAATATATAGAATTCTAAAAGTGACAGTGGATTGGAGGATGAAATTGCCACCTCTCCAACCACACTGGTCAAACCAACAGTCCATCAATTCTCTCCTCCCACAAAGAAGAATGCAAAGCAATCATTATTTACATGAACAGTAGGTGAGATCTCCAGTAGAAATATGTAAACATTATCAGAAGGTTAAAGAAGTTTTATGAGAACTTTAAAACTTTCAAAAGAACTATAAAAGAAAACTTTACACTTTTAAAAATCAGGGCAACAATGTCTCAATTTTGGAAACTTCTTACCACTTTGTAAATCACTTTGCCAAAGACCCATCTCTTTCAGATGAACTACATGTTCCATGTTTAAGAAGTTTGCCTAGTTATTAGGGGAGTGCAGTTGGGTGACTATTTATTATGTATTCATGGATGAATTGTTTAATTAGACAGATAATCACATGCTTGCAATCTAAGGAGAAAAATTCAGAGAGGTTAATTAAGGAAAGGTTAGAAAATTTGATGTCAGAAATCATGCTAAGTTTCAGCCTGGACCCTCTTAATTAAAATTAGTTTAGTTCATGCTGGAAGTGAATGGAAATGAAGGAAATTCAAGCTTACCATGGCTGCAGATGTGGGAGTGTACCAAGGTCAGTAATGCATATTAACTCATACTTTTAAAATTGATTTCTGGCACTAATTAGGCTTGACTTTTCCCATCTGTCTTCACGCAGACAACACTCCTTGCTTATTTGAGGTATTGCAGAAATGCCTTCCCCGCCCCCACCCCTCGCTGTTCTTTGCCACCTCTGAGCTGAGATCTGAGGCTGGGTGAGGACGGCACATCGAAGCCTGCAGGTGATGTTGCAGATGTTTAATTGTGCACCTAAACATTGTCTTGCTGCTGCCAGAGCTTCGCATCCGTGAAGGTGTTCTCAGGCGTGAAGGTGGTGTCCTGCCACACGTGGGGTGTGACCCAAGGACAGGAACACTCTGCCTCAGTGGGGTGTCTGCCTCCGAGGCTGTGGGGCAGCAAGGGGGCGGCTCTGTCCCCGCTGTGTGTCCCGGCCACTTGTGCTGGCTCAGCCTGGCTGAGCCGAGCCTCAGACCGTGTGTGCCAGGGCCCGTTTTAGCACCTCGGCCGGGAGCTGACCCGGGGCTGAGTTCATGGAACCAGTCGCTGCTGTCAGAAAATCTCTAGTCTTCCTTCCCACATTCTGTCCACGTGGATTTCCCCTGGTTGCTGTAACTCCCTAATCTGGAGGAAAACAAACATGGGGTGTGGTTAAACGCTATGCAGGGCTCCCAATAAGTGGGGGGAACAGCTGTGTGTTGCCAGCCCCACATTCTCCTGTGTGCTTGTGCTCTTCTTGGCCAGCTGGTGCTAGAGACTGTAGAATGGTGGTGATGATTTTTGGAGAGTGTGGACCACCATGGCTGCCCTAAGCCCATTTGCCAGGGTTTCAGTAACCACAGGCTGTGTTTGTGGCTTGCTTTTTCCAGCACTGGCTGATTTTCTAAAGTGAAGAACTTGGGCTGTGTGAGAAGGTGATCATATCCTACTTCCCCTCCTGTGAGACTGCCCCACTGGAGTGTTTTAATGCTGTGTCTTACAGCCTTGAAGTTGTTTTGGAGTATTTCCTTTGGCCAAATTCCTGGCTAGCCATATGCTCCTAGAAACCTTCTCATCCTTATGGTAATGCTCCTTGTAGCCCCCTTCAGCTCCTGCCAGATTCCTGAGCAGCCATCTCTTACACAGCTTTCAGTCTCTCTGGTCCTTGAGCTTCTTTTAGCCTTCCCACATCCTTGGCTTTCTTTCTCTTAGGTTTCATGAAAACAAACTATTGGGAAAAAAATCCCAAACCAAAACCAAAAATACCACAGTGAAAACCCCTACCCACTCTCCAAATGTCCAAATATATTCAGCCTCTTTTCTCTGTATTTGCACATACTATTTTTCAGAAAACTGAATTTAGCTGTCAGTGTTATCAGTAGTTCTAATGAATTTTTTTATAGCCAGTTACCAGGAGACTATTAGCTGTGTGTCTATGTCAAAAAGTAGGTGTCATGGTTCAGAGCAGATGAGCTGCAAAAACTACCCCCTTAAAAAAGGCCTGTGGAGAAGAAGCTAAATTGGTATTGCTCACTGGAGAAAACAGATTGTCTCTTTCTCCAGTGAGCAGTCTCTTTTGAGGAAGAGGCTCAAGGAAGTTGAGCTCATCTTGAGCAAGATGGGTTTGAAATGGAAATATTGGTCTTTGCAATACCTGGGGAAAGCAGTGAGAAAGTTGGTAGGTGTGGGGGAAAGGATCCTGCTGGAGCATTGCTGGAACAAGGCTGTGGCTGGGTGAGAGAGAGGTTGGATCGGCCATAACTTGCACAGGTCATCATTCTCCATGGCCATGGCATAGCTCCTGCTTGGGCTGTGGCTGTGGGGTTTGGCAGTGTCCCTGTAGCTGCATCTTATCCTGGAGACATGTGGGAGACCAAGTCCTGCTTCAGCTTGCCTTGCAACAGGTGAGCTTCTCTGTTCCTGGGAACAAAGTCCAGCAGCAGGGGATTTCCTCTCTAAGGTATCCCAGTAATGTCCTGGTAATTGTGTCTGTGTTTCCCCAGGCCTGTGGCCAGCCTAGGAATCAGTAACTGGATTTTCAATTCCTACCCCTGTTCTGGGTAGCAGAGGTTGAGGTCTGGCAGCAGTGATCACATCAATCTCAGATCCCTGACTAAGGCACTGCCCAAGTGCCTGTGCTGTTCTGTGTTCTTGGATCCCAAGCCTCTCTTCTGCAGAAGTGATGAGTTTGGGTTTCTTGCTCTTCTGTGGTGCTGCTGAAGTTACTGTATTTGCACAGAGCCGATTCCTCTGAGATGATGATCACTCTTCTGTTTAAGCACAAGCTGCCAACTTATGGAATTAACTGCCAGTGATCTGCAGTAGCCCTTGACTTGTCCTAGAATTTGCTTTAGTAAAAGAGAATAGATCTTTAATGAAAGCGGAAGGACTTTTGTATTTCTCTGAAAATACAGAGGGGGTTGCAAAGCCAGGATCTCAGAAGGCAGGACAGCTTTTAAGTTATGCAGCCCAAACCTGACCTCTGTGTGCTGCAGGTTCTGATTGTGTGGTTCCACAGATGCTACTTGGCGTGGTGCTGCCTTGCTCATTGTGCATAATTAATCTGTATTTGTAGTTGTTAGGTGGGGTTTTCATCTTCCTTTTTGCAGCTCTGAGGTTGTGCTTTACTTGTGTGCTTAAGCCCTTCCCCAAGAACAAAAACACAAGTTGTCCAGTAGGCTCCTCTATGGTGCTGCTCATAAATGCCTGAGCAGCTGCAGTTCATGGTGTGTTTGTGGGAAAGCAGCTCTGTAAATGGGGAGCTGAGGCATGCCCAAGGCTATTCAGCTAATTCTGGGTGCTCTTTGGGGAAGCTGCCAAGAATTCTCTCCTAATTTCTGATGTCCATGAATTGTAGTTCTATGGCTGAGAGCTCAGCCTATGTGCAGACCTGATCTTGGGTCTGTCCTTCTGCAAGGGTCTGGCAATAAAGGATGTGAGAAGTTTATTTTAAGGTTTGATTTCATAGCAGCTGTAAAAAAAGCAAGGCAGGAATCACTTTTTTGTCAACTTTGGTTTGCCTCTCCTGAGACTCTATCTGGCTTTTGTACCTTATTTAATACACCTTAAAAAAAAAAATCTGATGGAAATAAACCCCACCCAGGTAGAGAGGTTTTTCAGTCATTCAGTGAGTGCTTCTGCTGTGAAAGGAATGTGCTGTGACAAAATGAGGGGCAGGATTAGGTGAATCATCACCAGGCAGTGCTAATGAAACATTGTCCTCCCTGTGGAGCCTTAGTGGGGAGGCTAGGCTGTGCAGACAGGATTTGTTGGCTGGCTGACACCAGTGACCAGGGGAACCATGGGCTCTGCCAGTGGCCCGAGAGCAGGTATTTATTTGCTCCAGTCAGTGCTTCTCTTCAAGCTTGCTCCCAGCCGGCCTTCCAGTCCTTGCCTTAGTTGTCTTCATGGACTGCTCCTGGGCTGAAGCTCTTTAGCATCCCATTCCACTTCTGGTCTGTGATGTTGTCTGGGTTTCACATCCTGCTCCCCTGTGTCTGGTAGACCTGCTCTATTCTGGCTTCTTTGTTCCTCACGTCTTCTCATCTGGCTGATGTGACCAGAGTACTGCTGTCCCTGCCAGTGGTGGCATTGTTCGTGTCCCTGCTCCCCAGCCATGCTGGCCCCATCTGAGCCTTTGTGCTGTGGGGCCCGGGGGCATTCCTGGCTGATGCTCTGCTCTGCAGAGGCTTTAATGATTTTCCATTTAAGTGTGATTAACCTGACAGGCAGGGCTTTGCTTATTGCAATCTGGAAGAGTGGTGGTGGCAACATTTCTAACTTTGGGATGAATCAGCATTAGCAATTAAGCAGGAAACAAATACCATTTCTTTCACAAGGTGACAGACAGCAGGATGTTTTCCTCTGCCAAAGCATCCATCAGGCTATTGGTTAAGCTGTAGCTGGGAAGGTGGGAAGGAGAAATAATTCCTCACTCATAGAAAAAAGGTAAGTCATAAGTCTCTGACTGCCAGTGGGAGGGATGCTGAATGACAGAGGAGGCTGTTGCTTCCTCCTCATGGTCCCACAGTCTAGTGATTACTGGCTGTTAGTGCATAGACCTGTCACATTGGAGCCTGGATGTTACCAGAGTGTATTAAATCCCTTCAGGCAGACAAACTCTGGGCTGGTATTTAATTTACAGCACTCTCCAGAATCTTCCCTATAGATCCACTGTCTTAGGAGGGAAGAAGAATTAATGATAAATTAATGAAGACTTTTAGATTGTTCTGAATTTGGGATAGTTTTAGGCCCCTTAAGATGACTTAACCTTGTCATCTTTCAAGCTTTTGCCTCTTTTAGTAATTACCTGCTTGTATTCCTAATGGTTAACTTGCCATGTAGAAATGTTGTGTTGATGAATTCCTCAGATTCTGGTTTGACCAGAAGGCAGGAGGCCTGAACACTCTTGTGCTCATGGCTTTCAGAAGTAGTGCTGAGAATTCAAGCTGTGCCAAGGGGCACTGCCCACCCTGCAGCTGGTGGCTCTCAGCACCCAGCATAGGCTCTGTGCACATCTGGGAGGTGCTGGGCTCTCAGAGGTGCTCCTGAGCAGGCACTCTTGATGTCCTGCTTTGCTCAGGGGTGCATGTCCCCTTGATCCTTTTGCCTCCCAGAGATGCTGGTAATATTTTTGAGCATTTTGCCGTGTTAGCGGGAAGGAATGAGTGGATGGCTGGGAAGCTCCCTTGGCCCCAGCCTCACTGCTGTGCTTCCTCTTATAGCTCTGTGGCTGCCCAGGCTCTGCCACAGCAGAAGTTGCATTGCCTCTGGTGGCATCTCTGGGCTCAATTTCCAGTCATCTGTAAAGGCAGGTAGCCAGGGGTAGACTGTTGCCTGTTTTTAAAACTGCTGCCCCTGAAGAACTGCTGCCTGGCTGGACAACCAGTGTGCTGGCCTTGTTCAATTGTCTGTGCTTCTCTCCATTCCTTTTATCTCCTGTTTGCATCATTTTTTCTCACTTAAATGCACCCTTTCTGTGGGCCACAAAGGCTGGTGTGAACACAGCCTGTAGCAAGGGGATCCTGCTGAGCCTGCAGGCATGGGACTTCCTAGCCTGGCATGTGAAAGTGCTGGGGCTCTGGCTCACCATTACTCTCCCAGCCTTCCTGGGCTGCCTTACAGCTGTCCTGGGGGTCCGCCTGTGCAGATTGCCTCACTTGCTGTGAAGTGCTTCTCAAAGATGCAGCTATGCTGGGGTACTGCTGCAGGCTGGCAGATACCAAGAATTTTATTTTTCAGTCTAGCAGGTAGCTGTTTCTGGTTTTTTGCCTTTTGACCTAACCCTCAAGTATCATTCTAGCTTCACGCTCTCTCACCTGGCAGGAAACTTCACCAGCCTGGGCTGGTGGGACCTCAATGCTCGAGTCAGGGCATTGTATGCCAATGTCTCTTTGCATGGGCAGCACTCCTCTTTATAATATATTATTCCTTTCTTGCTTTTTACCTCTCTTTTTCCCCATCTTCCTCATTTTCTTCATCACACAAAGTGTGTAAAGCCTAAGCTTACCTTTTTCCCACTGCTTTGCTTTCCCTGCTGTGGTATGCTGCTGTGGGTTAGGGTCCCTTGGATGGCTCCAGCTGGCAGAAATTTTGGATATGGACATAATTGGGACCTCTTACGAAGCTGGGAGTGCTTGGGGTCCCTACTGAGAGCAGAAAGCTGAGCTGCTGGACTAGAGGTGGAGCATATGCCAGGCCATGCACATACACTGGAAACTTGCCCAGGGCAGGATAATTATGGGAGGCATTGTTTCCCCAAGTGAACCGTGTGCTCTTGCTTGCTAAACAGTCTTGTGATTAATATCTTATTTAAGAGGATTTTAGGACATGTGCTGCAGCTACACAGAGTTTCTTTCAGAAGTAGGGGAGAGGTTAGGAATATAAACTCTGTAAAGGCTCTTTTGTGTTTCCATGAAGGGTCACCAGGTAATTGCAGTGCATCACTGCTCTGTGTTGGAGTAGGCAGTAGGTTTTGCTATGGATGATTCAATGGGAGAGGGATCCTTGAAGGGCTTTGCACATGTTTTTGTACAGGCTGCATTCTTAAGATCTCCTTAGGGGCCTGTAGCTCCAGCACTAAGGGTGAGTTCTTCTTCCTGATGTCAGCATTACCCAGCATTACTCCTAATGCCAGGAGCTTACCCTGGCTCCTGGCATTAGACTCTGCTGAGTTCTGTAGCCAGCAGGTGTTCACCAGAAGATTTTGCCTTCAAAACAAGGCTCTGTGTGGGGCTTTACTCAAGTAATGTTTCAAGGTGTCAGCAGCTCGACTGTTGGCCTTATCGAGGACACACCATGTGGACACAGCACTAGCTGCATGCTCTGGGTGTTTCTGTGCCACTGCTGATTTGCTGGGTGGCCTTGGCTGATGGTTGTAGTCTCCTGTCCAATGGTTTCTGATCAGTCTGATGTGGCTGTCTAACATCTTTGCCCTAATTTCTCTCCTAGGCTAGAGAACTCAATTTAAAGGGACATGGGAGCATGAAGAATTGCATGGAGAGAACAGATGTGCTGTATCTCCTATAGCTCTTACCTGGCAATCTGCTGCTGCCTGGAAGGGATTGACAGGAACCTCTGTGGACAGCAAAGGAACCTGGAGATGAAGGTGATGATCATGGCTCTTAATCTGTTTTTTCCCGTGCCCCTTTTATCACTTCCATGTCTACAGCAACAGCAGGGCTGCTGTCAGCGTGACAAGGCCACATACATTGAGGCATGGCTGTTTGCACTGGGGCTACCTCCTGTTACATGCAGAGCTGGAAGGATAGTAAAGAAAACAGGCAGAGTTCCCTGATACTCCCTTAGCAAATATCCTACATTTCTCTTTTAAAGCAAAATAAGACATTTATAATGCTTCTTGTGGGAGCCCTTGTAGAAGCTGCCATGTATTGGCTGTGCACCAGAGATAAGCGTCTGATACCCAGCGTATATTCTGACTTGCATAAAATGAATGAGCTGTGTACTGGGGCTTGTTTTGGTAAAGCTTTCCCTAGGAACGCTTTGGGGACATTGCCTTTGGCTCTAGGTTAGAGTAATTAGCTGCCTACTTACATAGCTGACCTCTGCTGATCATGCCTGAAGTGCTACTCTTGGTGGTGCTGCTACTTTTCCTATCACGCTTCCCTACTGGCATCCTGCCCCTTATCACAGCACTGTGGTCCTTTGGCTGTTGCCCTTGAGGATGATGAGCATCATGTGAGCCATTGCAGTGACTGCTGGGACCTCCCTTTTTCTCTCGTGCATGGAAAAGCTAACTTGCTAGGAAACACTTTTAGAAGCAATGCAAATATAAGTATTAGGTTTATGGCTCTTTTAATGCGTGAAGAAGGTTTGGGAGGACCTCACTGTAGAGCTGCTTCTCTAAATATTTAACTTGCTGGCATCAAGAGTGCCAGCTATTGCTCCTTACTTCCTCCTCTGCTGGAAACATGCTAATGTCCTCTTCTCCACTTAAAACCTGATCTTCAATATGGAAAATCCACCACCCTTTCTTACTTTCTGGCTGAGCAACACTTCTCTCTCCCAGTGTTGTGTTACCTTTAGCATTGCAAACTGTAATACTTGGGCAAGGGTGGTGGAGTTCCAGCAGCCTGCTTGCCTAGGGCCTGCTGGACTTCTAATCCCAAAGAGGGCAGCGAGCAGCCAAAATCTGCTCAGGGGACAAGACAGAGCAGTATGGAGCCTGGGGAACATTGGCAGGAGTGGGAATGCTCTGCTGGACGTAGGTGAGTGGAAAAGAAAAAGCATAGCCCTTTGCCTTGAGTGTCTCTGGCAGCTGTTCTTTTTGTGGGGAAAGAAGAAAACTAAGCTGGAGACAGCTTGATTTCTGGTTAGGTGGGATTTGACTGGAGAATAAAGGATTCAAGAAGCAGGTCAGCCAATCCTCTGCTGTGAAACTTCTTGTTTAGGTAGTTGTACAGAAAAAAAGTTTCTTCCTTGTTCCTCTGTGGAAGTCTGCTCGCTGGACAAAGATGTGACTTGGGGTGTGATGGCAGGTGAGCTGCTGAGGTGGCTGGATCTCATGTGGACATGGGAGTAGTCCTCTCTGAGGCTGTGGCAGCACAGGGCACATACACAGATAGGCAGCAGGGACTATGAAAGGCCTTGGCTGGGTGCCTGCCTTTGGGACAGCTGAAACCCAAGGCCAAGCTGACCTTTCAAACTCGAATAACACTTTTTGGGTGGAGATATTCCTTCTCTTAATGACCATTGGTTGTACTGAAGTGTCACCTTTGGCTTGTGCCAGAACAAAATCTTAAGCCCCTTTTGAAATGCTCAGAAGTCTTCCTTGTCAAACAGGCAAACCCAGCCCTCTGTTACTTAGTCTGGTTTCAGACTAGGGAGACCTGTTTAGGCCTGGCTTGCAAGGCTGCTGGAGGAGATGGATATTTGAAAACTAGCAAAGTTATATATTTCGTCTGTAACATCTGAATCTGTGTCCAGCCTCTTCTCAGCAGTTACATTGTTTTATATGTTAATATCTGAAGTGGAAAAGGGAATTTCCTTTGAAATAGGGAAGTAAAACCAAAAGTAGGCACACACCCCCCTTCATGCCGTGGCTGCATGGGAGCCTCTGACCACCTCCTGCTTTAGAAAGGGGCAGAGCTTGCCTGTTGGAGCAGAGGTTTGTTGTGTGTTGGGCACGGACAGGCAGAGGAGAGGATAGGGATGTGCTTTGGTGTGTTGTGTCCAGGTTTAGGAATGGTTTTCCAAGGTGAGTGTCTAGGCAAGTGGACACAAGCAACAAAGCCTTCGACCATGTACTGAAATAGTTTCCCTTCAGGATAATGGGATGATGCACATGGAACGGTACTGTGTAAAATTAACAGCATAGTTAATTCTACTTGTGCTGAAGTGCAGTGTGAACCCATCTGGTTGTTTTGGCTGAAGTTTCATGTGTGCTTTGGAGGAGTCCCACCAGTACTGTCAGTTTCGGGCAGCTCTGTCAGGAGCTGTGTGTTGGTGTATGTGGCTCTGTGAACTCTTTCCACACTGCTGCCCCCTGTGTTTCTGTGTACTGGTGGCTTGTCCTCTCTCTGAGGTCTGTGCTGTGGCAGGTGACACTCATCTCACACACTGCTTTGCACTTGAAGTATTTTGTGGGACTTGTGCACAAGCTCTGAAATGCCAGGGTGAGCAGAGGCCATAAGCCCAGAACAGGCACTGCATGCAGCGGATCTGGGAGAGATGGGGCGGAGGGGGGAAAGCTGACCAAAACTGAAGGTAAAGGAAGGACTTCCAAGAAGAAAGGTTAGTGGAGGGTGGAAGGAGAGCTGGTGGTAGGATCTCACCAAGGCAGGAAGGCAGCTTCTGGCGGCACTGTGGGGAAGGCCACAAAAATTAAGGCATCCCCTTGTGCTGTGTGGATGCTGGAAGGGATGTGAGGGGCCTTAGGGGAAGATTTCCCAGGAGGAGAGTCTCAGAGATGCAGACAGTAGCAAAGCACCCATTTTCTCGTGGGTAGCACCTCCAGCCTCCCTCCCCAGCTTCACGCAGCTCTGTGCATCGCTGGACTCTGAAGGCAGCCCTTCATGAACCACCGTGTCTGGCGATGGGCGCTCAGCACCGGGGCCGGCGCTCGGCGGGGCCGGGGCGGAGAGCGGAGCCCGGGGCCGGCGCTCGGCGGG
>QUSF01000055.1:1370370-1402821 GCA_003676055.1 Chloebia gouldiae
ATTATTATTATTATTATTATTATTATTATTATTATTATTATTATTATTATTATTATTATTATTTAGAATACTTTCATGGTAAAACTCAAATGTATGTATACCATGGTTAAGGTACTAGATCCATGTAAAATACTTAGTATATAATTATTATATGTAAAAAAGCTGCTGCCTTTTAGTGAGGGCTGAAGGGGAAGCAGAGTGCTGCTAAGCACATCCTCCCTCCAAAAGCAACATGGCATGTAGAAAAGTGCAAGAATAAAGGGCTGACATAGTCAGAAATAAAGGCTTCTGACTTATATTAAATCCTAATGTTTGTTGACACGTAAAACTGAAATAAAACACATGCTTAAACTTACCCCTGTGCCTCCCCCCAGAATCTGCCTCCTCTGTTCTCTTGGGAAGATTTTTTTCAGCTGTGATAGCAGCGTATTTTCAGTGGCACATGCAGAGGTTTTTAATGCAGGCAGGACTGCTGAATGATTTATTTCATTATAAGTGACCTGTATAGCTCCTCAATGTGTCACCTGAAGTTTAACAATGTTTCTCATGTAAAATGCTTTTTTTCCCCCTCAAATCTGTATGTAAAGTTTCCTCATTCTCCCCTTTCTGTTTCGTTCTGTTTGGTGGCATTGGAAATGCCTAAATGTATGGCTCAACAGATGTTTTGTTTTCACAGCACAATGATATTTTGGAAAGAAACCAAGAATTGCTAGAAGCAAGCCATCCTGCTTATATATTTACAAAATCATGATACACACGGTTGAATTAACAGGCTGGGCTAAATAAGATGTCAGAGAGATCTGAAATTTGGCTCCAGAGGGACAGTTAGCTTGGAAAATGTTTTATCACCTTTCATCTGGTATATCCAGCATGTGGAAAGTGTAGCTTCTTCATTGGCAAAATGGCATGAGCACAGTTTGTTTATTGCTGTTAAGATTGTTATTGCTATTAAGGGTCTTGAGAAATATTTTTTCCTCAGGACAGGAATAGGAAATTTTAAGAGCAGATACAGTTTTGAGGTTACTTTTTGAATCCAGATTTTTTTCTCATCGTAGGTTTCCTTGTGTATGTTATTTTGGACAGAAGAATTTAAGCCGTACAATTCCATGTCTTCTTTTCCACACACATGGGAACTCATTCACCCTCTCGTACCAGCCACTGCTCTTTTCAGAGATGCTTTACAGTGGGTGATGGGTGGAGGAAAAGGTTAACATTGAGCACGTATCGATAAAAGAATGAAAAGTTGTAGTTAAGTATAAAATCTTCATGTAGGGCAGCATAAAAATATTCAAAAATACATCAACAAAAGTTGGGAACAAAGCTTTCCTACTTTGTGGGCAGGCACAGCATAATTGTGGGTGCAGATGGATATGCATAAGTGAAGGAAATCTGGAAAGAAATGTAAATGCTCTGAGTTTGAATATTAAATACTTATCACATTATAAAAATAAATGAGGAACAACTTGCTAAAGCAAAAAAGATTTTTTGCATCCATCAGAGAGAAGAAAACTGCAGCTGAATGATGCTGATATATGAATGGCAGGACCAAGGAGAGGCCTGGTGTAAACCAGGTGGATGTGATTCCTGCATATCCTGTAATCCCCAGGGCTTACATCTCTTAGGTCATGATTTAAATTAAATTAAAGATGTTACTTGACATGGCTATGTTTGAGGGACCTCTGGTAGGATCCATTGCTTCACACCAGTAAACATAATAAAAATGACACCTGTAGAATATATAAGAACTAATGAAAAAGTCTCATCATGTGTTTGCAGAAGGGTCACATTTCAAATCTATCTATGTATTTCCTCTCATTTTCAGATGGTTGTGAACATGGAGAGAGGGATACCTTGAATTTTCAAGGTTTTGATGAGATTGATCACCAGGAGCCTCAAAAAAGCCACCCTAAGCTGTTGTGGGATGAGAGGGTTCCTGTCGTGGATTAGTGGTTGCCTAGCAGTAGAAAAGCAAGAGGTCAGGTTCCACAACATCACAGAAGGCCCTCAGGGATTTTCTGGGATCCCCACTCTTGAATACCGATGATGGATCTGCAGAGGAGAGGACGGAAGGCTGAGTTCTGAGCTTGGCTTTGTCACCAAGGGGCTGCTGGAACCTGGGGAAACCCTGAGCAGCTGCAGAGGGTTCTGGTGGTCCTGGGTGGCTGGGCAGCACAGGGGCAAAGGGAGCTTCTGCTGGCAGGGGTAAGATAATGCTCTTCCAGGTGTATGGATTCCTGCCCTGCACCGGGGCAGCTCGCAAAAGAACCTGAAGTCATTGCAGACTGTGTAGAGATCAGGGCTCGGAAGTGGTCAGGAGGGGCAATAAAGGGAGGAAGTTTCACAAGGAGAGAACAACTCAGCCCCATTGTTGTGCTGCTGCTGGACCATGCGGCGAGAGCGTGTTCAGGTGTTCAGCGGGGGTGGCCGGTGCGCCTGCCTCGGGGCACGGTCACACCCTGCTGGCTGCTGGGAGGCTGAGCACGAGCATCTGAAGGGTGGAAACGGGGCTGTGCAAGGAGGAGCTGGAACGAGTGGGACAGCCTGCAAAAGCAGAGAGGAGGGGTTGTCTGCGCACTGTGTGCAGCTGCAGAGTTCATTGCCTCGGGCTGGTAGGGAATTGTGAGTGGTTTCAAGAGCAAATTAAACAAATGTGCAGAGGATGGGCATTGGTACAGCTGATGACACAACTTTGGGGAAACTGTGTGCATTTCCTGGAAGAAACATACTCATACCTTTGTCCATGCTCCTGTGGTTTGTCTGTGTACCGGCTGTTGGGCACGATAGGAGACAGGTACGGGCTGTTTGAGATGAGGATACTTGTTAGCAATATTAGGGTAAATCTGCTTTGGGGTGTGGAAATCGGGATTGCTGGATGTTTGGGGGAATTTTTTTTTGTCCTTTCTTTCCTCATACTCATAGCTGACACCTTGTGTTTTGTGTATGTGGCAAGCTTCCAACACCTTTGGAAAAGTACTTTCTACTGACCACTGCCAGACAGAAATGCACACAAGTAGCCACTTGTGGGCTATCCTACTTTGCCAGGTGGAGCAGATTGCTTTTCTTCTCCACAACAGAGGTTTGGTGTCAGAATGCTTGAGAGGGACCCCATCTTAGGGCACTGCTTGTGCAAATAGAAGAAAATCCTATCGTGTGAAGTATTAGTAATAATTAAGCAGAATTGCAAAGTATCCATGGGGAACAGAAGGTATCTTGAAATGTTGTGGCTCTGCTAAAACATGTTTACAGAGCCTATTTTGCCAGCTTAAAAATCAAAGCAAACTAACTGTTCACATTGCAGCAGCATGTACAGTCAAAGGTGGGGATAATTTGTGCAGAAGATGAGTTTTCCAGGTGGCCTTGAGAGGCCTGGAAAGGAGAGGAGTTGTTGTGACTTGCTGGGCATCCCGAGCTGTGCACCACCACAAGGAGTGTCTCAGCAGGAACTTGCAGAGAGCTGTAAAGTTGTTTTGCTGTAATGAACCTGTCACCCTTCTAGATCATTCAAGTGTGTGAAGCAAAAGCTGATGTTACTGAGATGTGCCTGCTACCACCTCCACCTAGAAACCCCTCAGGAAATGTTTTCGAAGTCAAAAGCAGGGCAGAGCCCTTCAGGGCCTGGAGCAAGAAGCTCTGCTCTGCAGGGTGGAAGGCTGCTGGGGCTCTGTCCCCCTGCACAGGTCTTAGTTGGGTTTTCTGGAAGCCAGATCCTTGCCTCTTGTAAAGGGATCCAGCACAGATGAAGTCAGGCTGGGGGCCGTGTGAAGCAGCACGCTCAGAGGGAGCTGTCTCAGAGTTTGGTGCTAAGCTGACACTGGACAGCTCTGTTTTGGTGTTCTCTGGATTTGGAAAGCATTGCTGTGTGTGTGGTTTGCCAGCAGAGCCCTGGCAGTGTGGAGGCTGACTCAGCACTGCTTTCCCCATCAGCACACGCCTTTGCAGTCAGCTGCCTTCAGTGGGGCTTTTTGCTCTCCCTGGCCCCGGGCAGGCCCCGGGTGATTTGTCCCTGTGGGGTCCCAGCTGCAGAGGGGGTGCCAGGAGGCAGCAGGGGGAGGCTGAGAGCCCACAGCCGGAGAGGAACCTTACTCCTCACAGAGCAGAGCACAGGGGTGCCCTGCATCCCCTCCTCTCCAGACTGCTGTACCTCTTCTGGTTCAAAAAGACTTCAGTGTGCCTTTCTAGTGCATTTCTACTTAAGGAAATGAAAATTTATACAATCTGTCAAGGTAGGGCAAATAATTTCAATAAAAGCTGGAGCTACTTGTGTTTCTTGGATCTTTTTGTTGTTGTTGTTTAAGAACTAGACCACAGCAGTATTTGCTTTTTCATTGCGGAGTGCTTTATAAAAAATAAAGTTAAAATATAAGTGTTAAGCATTAGGATGCTTTAATAATTTAGTATTTAGTCTTGTAAAGGACAGCCTTTTTAATTTAGCTCATGTGGCATTGTATTGACTCAGACTTCCTTTCCTGTAAAAGCAAGCTACTTTCTTGATTTCTCAGCTGATGCTGTCAAATCTCCCTTTCTCTTGCTGCATTTCCTTGGCAGAGTGAAACTGTGAAGTCCAAAACACGTTTATCTATTTTGTCAAAACTTATGGATTAAGATATGGTTTTTAAAGAGGATTGCCATGTGTTATAAAGGAAAATTTGTCCAGCCAAATTAAAATGAAAAAATAAAATATTTATTTTGCAATCAAATTCTATCTAGCCAGCCACAAGGAAAGAACAGAGCTGAGCCCAGGGTTGGCCCTGGGTGTGCAACAAAGAGGTCAGTCTCAGCAGAGGTTTTCCTCTATGCCCACACACCTCCATGCTGGCACAAGCGGTTTTTATAGGGAAAATTTCGCCTGAGGCCAAGATTTCAGCAGTCAGTCTTTTCTTCCATTCAGAGTCCATAGGTTAATAAGATTTTCTTTTTTGGTGATGAGGAAGAACAATTCAGTGTCTGGAGTTGTTGAATCCCTTTATGAAGTTTATGGGAACGCTGCATTCACATGTATCTGCCCGAGGGTTTCCATGATATCCATCTCGGGTCGTTTAGGGTGTCAGTATCTCTCCAGCCATGGCCCATCTCCTGGTCGAGCCACATCCTTTTACTTGTAAATCGGGTTCTAATATACACCAGGTCTCGTCTGTGAGAGTGGGGGGGACTCCTTATACAAACGTGTATACTCTAACAAATATTCAATATCACATATATCATACTAGAAATGACACATATTATATCTACTACACATACACATGAATCTGGTTCCAAAAGAGCAGGGAGTCTTCTCTGCAGGAGTGCCTGAATTACTCAAGGACAGGCAGTAAGATATTTCCCTGGGAAAAGTTAGCTTTTTCTTTTCCCCTGTTCATTGTGTTAAGCACCAGCATCAGGTTATTTCCTTCACTGTATTTTGGGTGTATCCAGTGCTTAGGGTGGATCTGGTTGCCCTGGTGGGAGCAGAGAGCAGGCAGCCTGAGAGCTGGTGTCTACTCTAGCTGGGAGCAGATTTCAGACAAAGAAGGAAGATGCCCATTTTGAGTGGGCATTTAGGCATTTAAAATGCCTATGTGGTGTTATTTGCTGCTGTCCTTCCAGGCCTTGGTAACAGCTTCTCTGGGACCACAGGGCTTATCTTAGGCAATACTTGCTCATCCCTAGAACTCTGAGTTTTTTTCTTAACAGGTTTTCTTTTTTTTTTTTTTCCTCAGGTATTTCTTGAACTCTTCAGCACATCACAGATCTGTTGTTTTGGGACATCCTGCTTAAGCCCTTGGAGGAAAATCTGCCAACAGCCAAAAATGACTTGAGTTGGAGAGCTGCTGCTTTATCCACAGGTAGTGTTTGCCGCTCAGTAACCTTTCAGCAGTCCAGCATGGCAGTGTTAGCTTTCAGCAGGTTACTCAGGGAGGAAGTTGCTGCTTGTGCCCCTCTGGGAATGGGAGTCACCTGCATGTGGTAGTCTCCTGAGGGCACCTGGAATCTCCATACTGTTCCCATGCTTTTGGACACATCTGGAGCAGCCATGTAGGAAAATTAGCAGCTCATTCTGTGGTCCTGTGTGTGTTGCTTGTGAGGGGTTTATTCATCGGTGTATTTTTATACACCAGCCCCCCATAAATCAGCTTAGTTTGACCTGCTTTTTGGCAGTCCTCCTACTGGATTCCCACTTTTATGACATGATGGGATCTGGAGGTATCTGCTAGTGTGAGGCAGTGCAGATGAGGACAGGCAGTGCTGTACAACAGCATCTGGCTTTGCTTTCTCCAGAGGTAACTTACCTGGAGTAATGTTCATCCAAGTGCATTTATGAGCCTAAACATGCCCCAAACCTTACTGGGGCTTAATTGACTTCCAGCAGGTTTTCAGTGAGGTTTGAATGCACTCAGCCCACTGCAGACTTGCAGCAGGTCCCTGGAAAGTCACCAAAGTACCAGGCTGGTGAAGCTCCTGGGGCTCAAGAACTCAGAGCTTTTTTTTTTTTTTTTTTTTTCTCTTTCCAGTTCTATACTTTATAATGTTCTTCATTAACATTAAAGCCTGTGGTCAAGTAAAAACTCACTTCTGGAAGTGCCTTTATTGGCATTTGGATATTGACTGTCAGGGATGGGAAATGAAGCAAAGCAATGTGGAGACTTCCCCTGCTTGCTTGTATGATACTGGCAGTGTTAAATTTGGCTGTCACTTGTGGAAGGGAGTAGAAAAAAAGTTTGAGTGGCAGTGGCCTCAGGTCACCATTACATAGCATATGATGGCTGATACCAACTCAGATCTTTCTGTTTGGTGTTTGAGGTGGTAGAAATGAGATCTTTGAATAGCCTGAAATTTTAGAATTACCCTGATGTTGTCTCTCTCCCCTCTCCCTGCATACAGATCTCCACAATTTTACCTGTGCATGTGCCTGCAGCCCTGACTGAGCTGTTTCCTTTTCCCAGGGCCAGCTTCCAGTGTCCCATCTGGATGCACCGTGCACTATGGTTCACATCAATGTGTTGAAAAAGTTCATGTGTGTTCTTGTGGTGGTCCTGGTAGCACTGACAGTTTGCCTGTGGAGAGAAACAAGAAGAAACTACTATGATCCTTTGAAGACCAGGAATGATGATTTGCAGGGGCACAGGAGTTTGGAGAAGTGGAACACTGTTAAATCACAAGGCCTTTTCCATGAAGCAGCCAGTGAACTGGGGCAGGTATCCAAAATGTGGCTTGGTACCCAAAACAAAGTGAAGAGCAGCACCTCTGAAACAGCTGAAAAGTACAAGAATGCAGCCTTTGGGAAGGTATGGGATAAGGACAGCTCATCCAGAAATCTCATACCCAGGCTGCAGAAGGTCAGGAAAAACTACCTGGCGATGAACAAGTACAATGTGACTTATAATGGGAAGAGGAATGCTAAGCTCAGCCCAGAGAAGTTGCTGTGCCAGCTGCGGGACAGAGTCAATGTGACCATGATCCAGAGGTCGGATGGTCCTTTTGGGACCTCTGAGTGGCAGCAATACCTGCCAGGGAAAAGCCTCAGTGAAGCAGTGGGACACCTGGGTCACTGTGCTGTCGTGTCCTCAGCAGGGTCTCTGAAATCATCTCGCTTGGGACAAGAGATAGGTTGGTATCTTTCAGTTTGCATCAAGTCAAATATCGTTGTTTATAACTCGGGCTGAGTAGAAGTAACCTGCTGTCATGCTCTTACTGACAAGTCTCTTGTGATCAAAAGGTGTTTAAAACAAGTGGAAATGTTAAATTTCTGAAGTCATTAAATATTTTAGCCTAGCTGGAGATAGGAGTAATAGATAGCTCCATTCTATCATATCCTTTTGATTTTCATGATCCTGTTGGCATCAGTGGAGGATCACATGAATATTGGATACCAGAGAGCAGTCTTAGTTCCTCAGGTGTTTGTTTCTTGAGAGGGCTTGGGCTAGGTTGTGTAATGCTTATTGCACAGTAAGAAAAACTGCCATATAGGAAGACATTTTCAGAAAAGAAATTAAAGAAATTGGTAAAGGGAAAAAAGCCCTTCTGGACATAGCACTGAGCAGTCTGTGTTGAGCTGAAAGCTGGGCACAGACTATCTTCAGAGGTCCCTTCCAGCCTCAGTGATTCTGTAATTCTTGCTCAAGGCTTTCCCAAAGTGATACTGCCTCATTCTGAGCCATAAGGCAGCTGGCTGCATTTGAGTGGCCCAGAAGACCATCAAAAGACTTTACAGGGTTTTATCTCTTTGTCCAAAGTTTGGTAATGCTTTGTGGTCGCATCTGACCATATTTACCTGACGTTAATGCATTAATTATTAACTGCCCATGCTTTGGTCTTTTACTGTGAATTATAAAGAAGTATGTTTTGATGCTGAAGTGTTTTGTGTCTTTACAAAAGCAGCATGCTGGGGAGACCAACTCTTCAGTCTTCAACTCAGAATTTTGTACCAGGCAGAAAATTCTTCAGAGCCTGCAGCTCCCTCAGCTTGCTTCCTTGGTGTTTGGAGCTCAGTTAAGGTTCATACTTTGCTGAACTGTAGCTTCACTGAAGGAGAAGTTTTCAAGTCTGGGAGTTTTCTCTCAAGTGGAAATTGTTTGCAGGCTTTGGTGTATTCCTAAGCTGTCTGTTGGATCAGTTCCCTTTGGCCTGCACTAAGCTGCAAATAGCCTTCATCTTCTGAAACAGGTAGATGGATAGATTTTAATGCATCATTCATGAACAACTTTGGCAAAGCCTTCAGAATCACAGTCCCTTGTGGGATAGAGTGTTGAGTTCTGGTACTTGCTCAGAAGTTCTCCCCCCAAATTCCTCTGTGTCCACAGGCAGATAAACAGGAGCTAGAGTGAGGTTGAGCAGTTGGAAATGTGTTAAAATGTTATGAAATAGGCAGTGAAGAGCAGCATTGCCTCCTGGTACAAATTGCAGGTGGGAGTTGGTTGATGTAATTGATTCTGCCTCTTAGGAGTGTTTGAAGTGAGATGGGTCAAGACTTGGGAAAGCAGTTCTTCCTTTTCCTTCAAGTACCTGTCTCAGTTGTTTGGGTGCCTCTTGGAGTTCAGAGCTAAAGATTTGCACAGAAGTGACCTTCTATTGAACAGCCTCCCCAGCTCAGCTGGCTTATGCTCAGGGCTGTCTGTGTTAGGCTCCAGCATTACTGCCAGTGCTTGTTCCTCTGGAAGGAGCCCTCACAGGAGTGGGAGGTGATGTTCTGGAGTGTTGGAATGCAGTCCCTGCACCTCTGCATTGGGTATGGGAGCAGCCAAGTGGGATGGGCTGTGCTTTGGCACAGATGTCAGACAGGCAAAGCCCTTTCATTGTTCCCACAGCCCCTCTCTGAGCCCTCCCCACGCTGAAGCACTGGTTTGTTCCAGGAGTGGATGCTGGGGAGGTCACTGTGTAGTGTGCCTGAGGCAAATGCCATTAACCCCTGCTGGTGTCCCGGCCCTGTGTTTCTTGTGCCTGGGTCACAAAATGTCACCGTTCTGCTCAAGCAGTTAACTCTGCTGGTGCTTCTGCAGAGTTTGACACTTGCAGCCTTGAGCTAGGCAGGGAGAGTATTAAGGATTCAGGAGCATTCAGTGTATTTCTGTACTGTTTTTCCTATTTCTTCCATGCCGGAAATGTTGTGGTGGTGTTGGAGGAAGTTGTCTCAAAGCTACTAAATCTTACAAGGTTAAAATGAAGTATTTGTGTAAATGAGCACAATGGATTGCTGAGTTGTTACTCCATGAAATATTTGTTCTATGTAATCATGTTAAGATATCAAATGAGCAGAGGCTGGCAGAGCAGCACAGGGTTATAAACAACCACCTTTTACTGGGCTCTTGGTATTACTGAGGGTTATAAATTGCTACTGAAAAATCTGTTGTGAGATACCGAGTATAGCACAACCACCTGGAGACAGAGCCAGCTATTCAGCCTGAGCAGTCACTAAACACCCTTTTAATGTGCAAACTTGGGGCATCTGAATGCTGGGTGTCTGGCTGAAGTTATGTATGAGGAAATCATAACCCTGTATTGCGTTAGTGCAAGGCAGGATGTGGAGCTAAGGGTCTGCAGTGGAAACTGCAGAGCCGCTTCTCAGCGTGCAGATGCTTTTTTCAGAAACATCACCTTTCTTGGTTTTGGATGGTGCTCTGGAAGGGCTCTTAAGAAATGCACATGTCCAGGAGAATAAAATTGAAAAATCAGTCTTTGCTGCCAGGAATTACTGATCCTCCAGCATTGCTTGTTAGAACACTCCCATTTTCAAGAAAATGATCTCCAAAAGACCCAGTTCTGGAGCAGGTGGGTCCGTCTGCCCTGGAATTTGGCAATTCCCACAGACCCTCCTGCAGGTGCTGTGTGTTGCAGTCATGTGGCCTCAGTGTGAAAGCAGGAAAGATCGCTCTGCTTCTCTACCTCAGCCTCTCTGATCATAGGGAATGTTTCTTACCCAAATGTAACCACAAGGCAGGGAGCAGCCAGGGCAACAAGCACAACTTCCCTGCATGTCACAGAAGCAGCCTGACTCCACGAGGTCACATTGGCCTGGCTGGCTGTGCCAAGGCAGAGGAGGATGCTGGAGGAGTGCTGTGCTGTCTTAAGAGATGATGCCAGCAGAGGAAAATGCAGTGAATTCCAAGGCATGCAAGAAGCTGTGTCTGTTGAAAGCACAGCAGTGGGATTATTTCTGTGGGAGGCATGTTGGCAGGCTGAGGTCAGCTTGATTTTCCCCTGTGGTTGGTGTAGGGTGGTCAACCTCCAGGCTGGAATAGAGGATGCTGGCTTGCTACTACTTCTTAGTTTCTTAGTTTGCAGCCAGCCATGTCATAAATTAATTGTGTATTGGTCTATCTCCTGGTAAAGTGTTTGGAAGGAGGAAGAGAGAAGAGCAAATACTAGGGTTGTGGTTTCAACCTGGCAGTTTTAGAGAGTAGGTTTTAAAAAGTGTATTGATCATGAAGTTTGAGCCATACCTTCCTCCAAAGAGTCTGACTTGCTACTTCTAGATGTTAGGGTGAAAGCCAGGGATTAGCTAGATTGTATTAGAAGTGCAGGTGAGTAGTGTCACTTGTTTGTGGTATCACTCAAACCCAGTTGTTGGCTCACAGGTTTTCCCTCTGTTTGGCTTTCAGACAGCCACGACGCCGTCTTGCGGTTCAATGGGGCTCCTGTCAGGGGATTTCAGGATGATGTGGGGCAAAAGACAACAATTCGTCTTGTGAATTCCCAGGTAGGTCTGAGGAGTGTGCACCAAGCATGGCAGAGCTGTGTAGCTGCACTGTCTGGGAGCTGGGAAGAACAGGGCTGTTTATCTGATTTCTCCTGTCCTTAGCACATGGCTATATGATGGGAATGTCTCTTCTTGGAATGGGGACAGTTGGTAAATCTGAGGTGACTTCAGTGACACTGGCATGCACTTGCAAACTTGCAGTAGTCTGCTTGTGATTTACAGCAGGCACAAAGTAACCTGGGTTTTCTTTGCTCAAAGGCTGTGTGTAGGCACAGGAAGGCAAGCTCCATGCTGCTGCTGTGCCTTTGGAGTGAGAGGCAGGAATAGCTCAGCCAGGTCAGCAAGGAGAGGTGTGCCAAGAGATGACTTGTGCCTCCCCCAGAGATGGGTATGAAGAAGGTTTAGGTGGCTTTTAGTAAAAGAACAGTGTTTCTTTACTGCCCAGCAATGCAGCAGACTCTGTAGGTAAAACATTAACCAGGGCTGCTACATGGCTGAAGACACTTAACAAAGCACCCACCTTTATGTAGCTTGTGCACAGCCAGGAGAGGGATGGGCCCTGGTGGGTCCAGGACCTCATTGTAGAGCGTGGCAAAAAGTGCCTTTAATGCAAGGCCTTGCTCACAGAGTTAAATCTTCCCTGCCTCTGAGAGCTCCATGTAGGTGTCAAGGTGTCCCTCTGCTGATTACCTTTGGGTGAACTTCCCAGGGTTAGAACCATGTGCCACAGTGCATTAGCAGAGTCAGTCTGCCACTGTCCAGCAATAGAGTGAGACCCTTGCTCTTGTAGGCACATCTCAGAGTGTTTGCACCTTTCCTCCTGTTACCCTTCATGGTTGTCCCTTCTGGAGGGAGAAATGTTCAAGTGTAGACAAGCAGACAAAAGGGGAAATCACAGTAGGATGTGCTGGTGAGAGAATGGAGGAGTACCGTACAGGCCAGGAGTACCAAAGACCTGGTGCAGCACTGCAACATTAACTACAAGCATCTCCTCGCATCACAAGAGGAGGATGAGGTTGTTAGGCACATGAAGGCTGAGGAACTGAGTGAAGGAGAGATGAGTGGCTGAAGTGTAGCTTTTGTAAGCCTGAACCAAAAAGGCAGTTTCTTTTCCTTACTCCGAAGCTAAGATTTGTAGGCCTGGAGTTTTCTCACCTGCCCCTGTGTGAGGAGTGCATGATGCTGCTGTGTAACGAGGTTTGAAGTTTCACAAAACAGCAACAGGAGCTTGACCATCCTCTTCAAAGGCAAGAAGACGCAGAACTAATGTGTAACCAGTTTGCCTCCTTCATTTTGTGTGTCTTTTAAAGGATATTCTTGCTTCTTGTGTGAGTGCTGTTGATATCTCTTTCAGCTCTTGGGTCACTCTTCACTTGTACCATACTCTTTGCTGTTGCTTGCTGCATCTTTTTCCCCACATTAAGCCCCCAGTCAGAAGGGTGACAGTTTGTCCTTTCTGAACCAGTAAGGTTTGAGCAGACAGATCTGGTTGCTGCCTTCTGTACCCTGTTGGACATTTTGCCTTTTTTTTTTTTTTATCTTTCCTGTCTCTGTGTATGTTTCTGATGTCCGATAGGTGTTATCACTTAAGCAGAATTTCTCTGGAGGATGTGCTCATGGCCAAGCTTACAGTGATATGAAGAGAAAATATGTGCATGACCTGTGTGCTGTCAGTGTTATCTGCTCAGGGAGGAGGGTAACTGTGTGGTTGTACAGCTGTGATGTGGATTAATGTGGATTCTCCTACTTTGGACCAAGTGGAGTTACAGCCATGTCATTATAGTGCTTCTGTTCGCCATGCAGATCAGCCTGCAGTCATGGGTGATGTTCCTTCTGAATGGAGACACCAGCTTAGGAAACTTCAGTTACAGGGAGAGCAATATTCTGCAGTTTTTAGAGGCTAAAGTTGACTCAAAAGGCAGCATTGATCTGGCTGCTGACCAGGGAAAAAGATGCTTTCCATGTGTGTAGTGCAGGAGTTTCTCATCTTGGGTTTCTAAAGTCAGCAGCTCTGACTGCAGTCTGTTCACTTCAGAGACCATTGGACTGGAAGCCTGGTTTTTTTTTACATGTTTTTATTTGCACTTTGAATGGTTCAGTGCTGTTCTAGTTTGGTGACATCAATTAAACCTTCTTATTAGTGGAGTGGCCTGATCACATTCTCCTTTTAGCTTGCTGCAGGTGCTGTGCTTTATCTTGCCTTGCCCAGAGCTCTTAAAGGCATCAGGTACTGGACAAGCTGTAACTTGTTCTTGTTCTGGGCTGGCTTTTCTTATGTTATAACTGCGAAAAGGAATGGGAGGCTTGGCTGCTTTTATTTTGGCTCTTACTGCTGATCAATTCCCAGTCCACTGCCAAAGTGAAGGAAATAGGATCTCCTGAATCTGATCTGTCAAAGCTGGTCTGTATTGAGTAATATCCCTTCGGCACAAATGGCTAGCGGCCCTAAGTTTCTTAATAATTATTTTAAGATACTTTTCTGTAATTTTCTGGCCAGTCTCTAGAACATACATGGGGTGGATTGGTTTTAACAGTAGAGTGGAGTATCTTGTACATCTGTGTGCATAGGGAAAGATTAATGGATAGATACTGACAGGAAGGCAAGAAATATGGGACCTCCAGATCGGAGGATATGCTTGTAGGCCCACAAGATTGGTAGTTGTTCTAAATAAAGAATTATTTAACACTGCCTCATTTATTTTCTCAGGGCTTGAGTGGTTCATTAGTATTGCTGCTTTTTTAATGGCATGTTTTCCTGCAGTCTGACACAAGGCATTGATTTGCCTTGGGAAAGCAGTTACATCTTGAAAAACAAGGGCTGAAGTGCATGTGAAGATGTGCCAATGTCATGCTGGAGGACACAGCTCCTTTCTGCACAGCTGACCAAAGGCCAGAGTACCTTGTTCCTCCCAGCCCTTGTTTCCAGTTCTCCTGGGTTGGCTTCTTGCTGTCACAGAGAACACTCTCTGCTTTGGCTGCCTTTGCTGTTATTGGCACTAACAGTCTGTGGGGAGGAAGAGAAAGGAGATAGCACATCAGTGGAATGGAGGAAGGCTGTGGTGGGAAAGGAGAGCATGTTTAGATTGCAGGACATTGACTGCTGGTAGCAGGAAAGAAGGAAATCATTGTGATATGGCCAATAAATGTACTAAGAGGACAGGGACTCTATTAACAAGATACTGTTACGCAGTGAACTGGCTAAAGAAGAAATCAGAAAACTAATAGGTCACCTAACTAATTAGGATCAAAAATCTGGGCAAGACAAGTCAGTCATGTAGTAATTTAAATTAATTTTACTACTTAGAGTCAGTCTCTATTAAACAACAAATGGACACGGAGAGTAAATGGGGAGCCAGATTCCTTCAGCAGACAGGTTAAGTGACTGATAGCTAGCAGGCAGTGCCAAGAACCAGCTCAGTGTGTGGGAGGACACAGCAAGCAGTGCCTGTGGAGGTGCTCCCCTCCTGGTTTCTTGTCCCTTTGCTTTTGTGCCTGTCACAGCTCTCTTGGGGTTTGTGTGCTTCTGCCAACTCACAAGGCTATGGAGACAATGACATGAAAATAAAGTGCACGTGCTCCTCTCCATATCCCTGCCCCTTTGCAGTGCTCCATCCCACTTGTGCCCAGCTGAGGGGATGGTTGGTGCCAGCTACTGTGCTCCTGTTTGCCCCTGGTGTCCACAGGCTGCAGGCAGATAGACCTGCAGCACTGCACAGTCCAGCTGTCAGTGACCTAGATATTTTAGCTGCTGTAAGGAAATTAAATCAGGCAGTTCACGTGGTCAAGGCCAAGGCCTAATCCCATAGAGTTAAGAACAGATGTGAGGAAACTTTTTGATTTTGGAATAATTCCCATCTGGTCTGGCTGCAGCATCCTTGTACTCTGGTTATTGGGGACATGCAGGCAAGCCAGGATGCTCAAGGACTAATTGGCTAGCTCATAATTAGATCTGTGGAGAAAATCAGGACAAATGGACAGTGATTTTTATGATTATGATTTATGATTACAGTGTTTACAACCTTTGCCTGTACAGGTTATGGCTTTGGGTGGGTGGGGAGGACAGGAGATGAATTGTTTGATTAGGGTTAGTTTTCTTTCTGCTGCAAACCTGGGTTACCCTTGGGTGTCCCAAGCAGTGGTGGTTATGTCCAAAGTATAGAGAGAGCTCTGTTGGAAGCTTTCCTTCTTATTGCTTCTCTTAGGAGACCCCCCCTGCCTGAGCCATCCTTTCCCTGCTCTAGAGAGGCAAGGGTGGCCTTGGCATGAGGCAGGATTGGCTGGGGATGCTGTAGTCTCTCATCTCTTGCACTGATGGTCTCAGCAGCTGAGCACTGGCTGCCAGGGTTCCTGTTGCTGAAGAGAAACCACCCACCTGCAGACCTTTTTTTGGGGGGGTTAAATGGAGGTTCTTAATAAAGCCAAGAGTGTATTTGCATTAGGCTCTGCTGGGACTGTCCTGGTGACCACTGGCAGCAGCTGCTGTTCCTCCTGCTTTTGGTGTTGTAGTGATGGGATCCTCACACAGGCTGGGTCACTCTGCAGCTCCTGCCCTTAGTGTGTTACTGGAGATGGATGGAAAACCTTGGAAAGCATTATGGCAGCTTCTCTTGTGACTCTCCACAAAGTCCTTTGCTGCTAGGCAGGACTGGCTTGGTTGTTGGAAGGGCATTGCAGGGGCTGTGTCCTTGCTGCACACAGTAGGACATGCTCAGTAACCAGCAGTGGGGTGGCTCTGGCTGTTTTCAGGTGTGTTTTATTGCTTGGCTGCCTGCTCATTCTGATAGAATACTGCATGTCATTGTATCTGTTGTTGTTTTCCAAGCTTGTAACTGTTGAAGAGCAGCAGTTCCTGAGGGAGCCATTATATAACACTGGAATCTTAATTGTCTGGGATCCAGCACCATATCATGCAGAAATTCGTGAGGTAAGGCTGAGTTTTTTGTAAATAAAATCAGATTCACATGCTTTGAAGTGCTTCTGTTAAACCACTTCCTCCTAATGTGGACAATCACTCATTCCAAGGCCTTTCTTGTTTGCCTTTTTGTTTTGGATATATCTATGTGTACTTCTGTGAGTATCCCAAGCATGAGTGCTCCTAAGAAAACTCTTGCCTGCTTCTGATCCCTGTGAAGGGCCCCAGGCCAAGGATGATGGGTCACCACCTTTACTTTTGTGTGGGCTGATGGCACGGAGAGGAGGTCACTGCTGGCTGCAGCAGTTGTCTTGTTATTGGATGATTTCCTATCTCTGACAGTTAATCTAAGACTTGCTGATGGTTGATGCTTGGATATTTCAAGCAGCAGTCAGCCATGGGATATACTTGATGCATTTTGAATGGATTGGGAAACCCTCTGAAGGTCTGTGTCAGCTTTCACCTGTGGCTGTGCAATCCCTCTAGCAATTCACTTCTGATTTTGAGTACAAAAAAGTGGTTTTTGATATGTGATGAGCTCTGGAGGCTCACAGTGAAAGCAGGTAGGAGTGAATAGTCCATTCTTTACTTTTATTTTAAATTATGGCTGTAACTGAGAGGTCTTTGCCTTCCTTTCTTTGGACTGCATTTCCTATTTTCTCACTGATATTTATTTCTGTGCCTGATCCCACAACTCCAGGAGGCATAAGGGGATATGGACAGCATGTTTAAGAGTCAGTAAAACCAGGATGGGCTATTTATAACACAAGGAAAAAATATCAAAATGACTTTAGAAAAAACATGAACAATTCCTAGTTTTTACTGAAAGAGGACATTTTAAGGATGCAAATCAGCTCAGCCTGGTTCAGGAAGCTGAGCTGAGAACACCTGCATGCAGAATAATATGCTTGGTATTGCAGTGTGGAGAATTATCTGGGTCTGGAACATTTAAGGCAGAGTTCTCAACATTGTCTGCTGTTGAGGAGTGCAAAATGAAATTACAAAATTGAATTACCATTCAATGGTCCTTCATTGAGATTTGGGGGTTTTCCTGCTCTGTTTACTGAGTCAGCTCACCATAGCGACCCAAGGGGACAGTGAGTGAGGGTGTGTAACAGGATCTTCTTCCCCAGCAGCAGCAGGTTCACTCATCCTTGTTTCCTGTTGGTTACAGTGGAGTGGGCCAGAAATAAAGAATCTGATCTCCTCTTTCTGTTTTGCAGTGGTACAGAAAACCAGATTACAACTTTTTTGAAAGCTATAAGGCATATCGTAGAACACATCCAGAGCAGCCCTTCTATATCCTGAATCCCAAAATGCAGTGGCAGCTCTGGGATATTCTGCAGGAGAATTCCCTGGAGCATATTCAGCCTAATCCACCATCATCAGGAATGCTTGGTAAGATAATTGCCCTCTAAACTTCTGGTTCAGTTTGCAGGCAGGAACTCTCCAAGATGCCTTTTGTCAGAGACAACTACAAATTAACAGTGCTTATCACAGTTATTTTTACAGTGTTTGTCCTGTGCCAAAATTTAAGCTTCCTGTCTTCAAAGCAGCAGCTCAGTTGTATGAAAGTAAGTGGTTTGCAGCACCCCTCTGAAACAGCAGTCACAAACATGGCCCAGTTCCAGGTGGAAACAGGAGAGCAAACTGCAACACTGGGAATGTCTCTAGGATTTGTAGCTTCTAGTGCCAGAGCATTTCCCACAGGGTGAAGGAGGAAGGATGTGTCTCCTGCAGGCTCAGATCTGGTCAGGCAAATAAATCTGATTACTGTAAATTAAGTCTAAGGGTGTGCCTGTTTCTTTTCCATATATTGTTTATATATAAATTTGTGTGTGTATTCAGCAACTTACTGGGGGTCTGTGGAAGGTCAGACTGAATAGTTGCCCTGAAGAGGTGATATGCTCTTCTCAGCAAAGGAACTCCTTTTTACGTTCTGTTGTTGAAGAAGTTTTCCTGCTTAGTGGAGAGCAGCTCTCATAACCAGCTGAATGAAAAGGAGTGAACCTCTGGGGAAGCTGCCATGTATTTGAAATCACAGCATAGATGTAGAGTCTTGTTTGCCATGGACAGTCCAACTGCTGTGCTTCCACCCTTTGTCTGCTTCCAACTCTGCTCCATCATTGCTGGGGCAGAGGCACTTTCTGTCTCTGTGTAAACAGAGTTGCTTCATGTTTTTGCCAGACCCAGCACCTATTAAATCATTGCATCATTGCTTGGATATGTGTAGAGCAGCTGTGCAACAGCACAGTCAATAACTTCAGCAGCAGAATTGTTAACTGGAGTTATGGGCTTGAAGGCAAACACGTCAAACAGTAGTTCCTCCAGGGCTTAACTTTGGGCCAAGTCCCCTTGCTTTTTGCTTTGTAAAACAAATCACCTTGCCAAATTCAAGGGCAAAGATGAGTTCCAGTTTCCACCTCTGTGTTCCCTGGAAGGCCTGAGTGTGATCAAAATTTTTCATTTGAAAAGGTGTATGAAAACATGTTTAAAATATACTTTAGGTTCTTTTAATGTCTTACAGTTCCTCATGGTCCCTGATGTCTCAGATACTGCATGAATTTTCTATAATGTTGCACAGTGATTCAATTTCTCTGGTGTATTCTTGCTATTTCTTGCACTTAGAAGAAAAATAGCTGGTAGCTATGGGTTCCATCTGATGTGGCTGTGCCCAGCAGTGCCTGGTGTGATGTCCTCGGGTGAGAAGACACAGGAGGGCAGCACTGCTCTGCTCCGGGGAGCTGAAGAGCAGAGGCTGTTCAGTCTCCTCGAGCATCTCCCAGCACAGGCCCTTCCATGTTCCCTGCACTCACGAGGGCAGCTGGGACAAATGTGAAGGTCTCATCTCTGCTTATCCAGGCAGGTTTGAGATGGGCTGTTCAGGTCAGCTAATTGCAGTGCACGCTCAGCAGACACCCAAGTTTCCATGAAGGTCACAGATAATGGTTGTACCCTTAAAAATTGTCCTTTTGGCATGGCTGTCATTGTAAACAACCTGCTGAAATCACGTTGATCATACACTTGGCAAGGGAGGGCTTCAGAAAAGAGCCCTGCCTGGCCAGACTTGTTCTCTGCCCCTCTGAACATCAACAACAGAAACCCTTCCCCTTGGAGCTGCCTGCTCCTCGCTGGCTGCCTGTCCCTGTGGCATGTTCCGTGCTGTCTCTGGTGTGACTGGGGTGTCTGCTCTCTGTCCCCACAGGCATTGTGCTCATGATGACGCTGTGTGACCAAGTGGACGTGTACGAATTCCTGCCCTCCAAGCGGCAGACCGACATCTGCCACTATTACCAGAAGTTCCACGACCACGCCTGCACCATGGGAGCTTACCACCCCCTCCTGTTTGAGAAGAACTTGGTGAAGCACATGAACCAGGGCACGGATGAGGACATCTACACTCACGGCAAAGTCACCCTGCCTGGCTTCCGAAAAGTGCATTGCTGACAGATTGGTTTTACTGTGTTTCGTTTTCCTTGACTTTCAAAGCACTTTTTAAATCAGGGTTGTCAGATTTGTTAGGTCTAAGCACTGGTGTGTTTTGACAGCTCTTCCACGTAGCAAGGCTTGCTCTTAGGACTTTGTCGACCAACTCTGAGCTGTAAGGCTCATTGTGGTACAGCCACTGACCTGCATGAGTCACTGCAATAAATGGACTCGCAGTGGAGCCAGGCTCTTGCAGCACACAGATACCTCTGGCTTCATCTCAGCCGATGATGGAGTAGGGGAGGCACAGGAGAGGCTTTCTAAGCAGAGATTGCACAAGTCAGGATCATACAATGAACATAGTTCGGTTTGCTTCAAAGGGGGTTGTGACTGCCAAAAACCTGGGCCATTGGGAAACATCAAAAATCGTTTAAAATTTGTTCCCATAGTCAGAGGCTCTTCAGAGTAGGGATGATTTCTGGAAATGCTGTCAAGCTGTGTAATGATAAGCGAAAATTCTAGTCCAAAATATTTAATTTTATAAACAGTCTGTGAACTTCCTTCCAAATTGTAAGACTTCTGAAACCACTCAGGTGACATTTTTGGCAAAGGAAAAGGAAAGCAACTCATAATTCAGTGAATCTTGCAAGACTTTTTAATCTTCTTACTTGTTTTTTTTTAATAATTTAAAATAAATTTTAGTAATCATTTACTTCTCCAATACAGTGCTGGGCTTCATACAGAAGAACCCTTATTATCAGAAAGGTTTTGGGAAGCTGCTCCAAGGCACAAATGGGAGAACACCCTGGAAGTCGGTGCCTTTTTCCATCTCTCTGCTGCTCTACCTTTGCAATTGTTGAACTACTTGCTGTACCCATTAACCAAACACCACAGAGCTGCTGCTAGATGAGTTCCAGCCCTCTGCAAGCCAAGAGAGGGGATCTCTCAACTGCTGTGTGCTTTTGTGCATAGGTGGGGAGCAGGTTTGCTACTTCCATGCTTCAGGAGGGGTGGGGAGGGAGAGCGTGCTCTGCTTCTCATTCTGAAACACAGGCAGAGCTGAGAAGGGCAACTTCTTCTGCTCCAGGGGCTCTGTGCCAGCAAGGTGGAAGGTGCAATCTCAGAGAACGCCTTCCCTGTCTTCTGTACTTGTGTCTTTCATCGGGTCTGTTAAGAAGGCTTTCCCCTGTTTTGAATAAATCCTGTGAAGTTGTTGGCCTGGTTTTGGTGAATGGTAAATGTCTTGTCCCATTGCCCTGGGGATTTGTACCAGCCTTGTGCCACTGCGGGCACAGCTGCTCCCTGCTCGTTCAGGGAGCCCTCAGCTCGTGCCCTGCTGCTCCTCCAGCTCAGGGCTGCCTTTCTGCACACCCCTCTCTTGGGATGGATTGGATCTGTCAGTGTTCACAAATTACATGCACCTAAAAAGGTCCAGGTCCTTGCACCACTGCTCAGGAGCACCACATTCCACTAGGACAGGGATGCAAGGAAGGCAGCTTGGAAAGCATTCCTTTTCACTGCCAGGGGAGGAGGGAGCTTACAGAGGAAAAGCCATGAGGGGTTGCTTGGGAGAGCCACAGTAATCCTTTTCCCATCTCCACTCTTGGGTTTTTACAGCCCTACCTCTCTGTTCCTTGGATCAAGGAGGTATCTGCCACAGCAATTTTACTTCTTACTATGTGTTTAGTTGAGATTCAAATAGCGTCTGACTTTTTTTCCTAGGCTATTTCATCTGTTAATTCTCACAACATTATTTTCCACCAATTCCCCCACTGTGGAGACCAGCCCAGCCACTGTCCCTGCCCGGGGCTGTGCAATGAATGGATGGATGAAGCACAGTCTGTCTGCTGCTCACCTGGAGGGTGAGCTCCCTGCTCCCCTGCAGGGCTTCTACAAGGAGACAAAATGTCAAACATTCTGACATCTCTCAGAACCCTTGGTTACTTAGGGGCAATAGTGTTGCACTGAGCATGAAATTTCAAATGTTATGCTAACAGTTTTAGCTACATCCAACATGTGATTCATTTACAATCTAAACAGCGTTTTACAGGAATTATGACAGAGCTTAAAATAAGACAGTGGTAACCCTCTTGTTTTTCCTTTTTTTCTCTGCCTAGATCAGAATCTGGTATGAAGTACAAGTGATGACAAATCTGGTATTTAGAAGAGCCAGGTGTAAGTTAGTGGGCAGTAATAGCTAGATTGTAGCAAAGGTCTTGTCCTCCTGCAGTCTTCACCACTTCCAGAGTGAGCAGCTTTCTGTCCATGTAGAAATGAGGAAAGGGGCAACACTGCCCTTTCTAGTTAACCACTGAAGGACTAAGTACTGGGAAGGATGCTCTGAAATTACATGGGAAAGCTGGAAAATTTCCAGCTGGGAACTTGTTTTTACCCCTCTTTGGCTTTGCATTTTTAGTGAGCCATGGATATGGGTGGGAAGAGATTATCTGGCCAGGCCAGAGGAGGTGTGTGCCACTGTCAGCAGTTCATGGCTGGACAAGGAAGTATTTGGGTGCTGTAGAAGGAATGACAGTATGTTACTGACAGGGGAACACTGGACTTTGTTGTCATTAAAGATTTTTCATTGTCTGGGCTGACAAAGCTGCCTGTGGTTTTTGTGGTTCACTAAAGAAAAGGGGAGAAAACTCCCAGAAATTCAAACTGTATGCACCTGAATCAACATGCCCATCTTGGATGCCCTAAGAAGAATGGAGTGGGTGAATGGGAACTCGATCTGACCAGTAAATCAACCGTGATGATTAAAGAGATACGTGGTGGCTGAAAAGAAACACGAGCAGTCCCAGCCTTTGTTTCTGTGCATGCAGGCAGCTGAAGGTGTGGGCACAGGCAGGATGGCTCATCCTCCTCTTGCCTGGGAAGTCTGACACTCTTGCCCAGAGCTGTGGGTGTTTGATTTCACTTGTGCATTGTACCGACCTGGCAGGCAAACTGCAGCACTTGCATCAAGTATGGAGGCATCAGGCTTCATTTTGGAGCACATAATTCGTGTGCATGGCTATCTGTACCTTAGTTCCTATCCCTGTGCATTGACAGGAGAGTGAAAGTTGGAGTTTGTGGGGTTACCTGGTTCAGCATGGCATCACCTGCAGCTCATGAGCTCCCTGGGAAATGCTGGGAGCAAGCTGAGACCCAGCTGGCTTTGTGCCTCACTCCTAAATGAGCTATGGATCCTTTTTCAAGACAGAACTTGAAAGGAAAAGGATGTGCTTATTTCTAGCTTGGTTTTGGAAGTGCAGATGAAGGTGGAATTGTGTCTCTCTCAGCTCTAAGCAAACTGCTGCTTCTCTTTTGGACCCAAATTCAGTGAGCTGCTTTACAGCCTTGTCTTGTGAAAGGTCTGGAAAATGGCCTCAATGCACAGGAACACTGCAGGGGAATCTGGTGTCTAATGCTCAGATCCTGTCATGCACAACTTCGGTACTGTTTTGGCAGTGTGTGCAAGGCTTCTTTCAGGGGATTGTTCTAGCAGGTTGCTACCATAGCACCCTCACAGTGTGTCCGCTGAGAGGGGAAGGAGCCCCTCCAGGGGCCAGCCTCGGCACCTCTCATCTTCCACCCAAGTCCTGTGAAATACTTCCCTCTTTAGTCCTTCAGTAGGTGGCTCCTGCTGCTCCTCATCCTCCAGGACATCAGCTCCTCTGCAGGGGTTTGTGTCTCCAAGTGTTGCAAGGGTTTGCATCTGTGTGTTCATTTGGTTACAGTCAGCTTGTAGCTTCATGTGTGATAAAGGGAGCACTTAATTTAAGTTGCATCTTTTGACAGCCAGGTGGATGTGAAGCTTACTGCTCTACACTAACTTGTGTTCCATGTACAATGAAGAAGACTAATTTAGGGAGAAAATTTAAGCAATGAGTATTCGAAAAAATAAAAAACTCCTCAGTTCGAGGTATGTTTTAGGGAGGTACATGGATGTTTGCAAAAGCAGAATGGAAGATGAGCAGAGAAAATCAGGCATGAGAGATGGTTTGGAAAAGTTTGTTTAGTGCAATTTGTGTAATAAGTCTCTTAAAGCCAGAGAAGGGCAGGAGCAGAGGGAGTGGGCTGAAAGTGGTTTGGCATGAGTGACTTCTGGCAGACGTTGGGTCTCTTGGAGCAGAAACAGACACTTCCCAAACCCCATTGAGCTTGGCTTGCTGTTTACATCCAGGTCTGAGTGTGCTGCTGGTTTTGGATGTCACTGTGCATGGAAAGCTGTGCCTATGGGAACAAAACCAACTTGGAATGTCTTTATTTCCCTTCTTGCAAATACCTTGCAGTGTTTTTCCTGCCTGGCCCTGGCATCCTTTACAAAAACAACAGCGAGGTGCTCCCATGGGCCAGCACAAGTTCTAACCTGTGGCAAACAACAGGGTCCTTGTAACAAGGGGATTAAATCAGCCAAAGTTTGCTAATCCTGCTCCAGGACAGCTCTGCTGTGTACTCCTGTTCCAACCTCTAGTAGATCACACAGAGCCCTCCATGTGTGCTTACCTTGTACCACTCTGGTGATGCTGAAATGCCCTGGGCCTTTTCAGGTCTATAAACCTCACTTGTCAAAATGGGGAATAGCTGAGTCTTTCTCTGGTAATAAAGACAAAAGAAATGCAGGTGGAATGATGGTGGAAGTAGTACCAGCATTTGTAGCACTCGTTTCATTTCCCAAAAGAAAATAAAAATCACTAATATGTGTGAAAGTAGGCTGTATTTCATTAAAAGCCAGTTTCAGGTATATCCAGCAGCATAAAAATAGGAAAATGGAATTGCATGTGTATAGTTTATATATTACAAATCACTGTTATTTATGGTGCCTGAAGTGTTACATAAACACTAATTTTAACAAGTACATGGAGAGGGAGCTTCCTTGGTTTTCTCCTGCACAGATGAGTGTTCCACGCCCATTGAGAAATGCCAAATAGCTGCATTACCACGTAAAATACTTCCAAAAAACAGAAGCTGATCCTTAGCTGGGATAAGGCACGGAAGCATCCTCCCACCAAGGAAGCTATAAATTATTGTCATGAATTGAGACTGTCTCCTCTCTCAGCTGCCTGTTTTTTCTTGGCTATCTTCACAGACATTATCCTACTTGATTCTTTCTTGGTTTACCAAAGATACATTAAAGGCACACATTTCTTAAATAAATATGTGGGAGGGGGCATTTGCACTGGAATTTAGGAAAAAGGCTGAGCAAATGGTTAAGGCTGGACCTCCAGTGCCTGGGACAAAGTGCAGAGCAGTTTCTTGCTAGGGGAACAGAGTTTTATCGGGAATTTTATAGGGAACTTACAGGGAATTTCTGTCTTGTACCAGGTGCCAATTTAAAGCTGTTTGTATGGGATGTGTGAACCAGGACTGAAGCCAACGAATTTAAGGGAAACAACAAAGAAAAATTGTTTTGTTAAGAACTGAAATGCTCAAAGCAGTTTTGACAAGAAGCAACTTAATCTTGTTGAGCTGTCATGGCAGATAATTTGAGTCTGACCAAGCTAATTGTGACCCATAGGTTAGATAAACTCTTTTCTTATTTTTAATAAGTTATAATTTGCAAAAATATGATATGCAGTACCTTATTTGTTTTTCTTTCCTGCTTCCAGTTCTAGACCTTGTTTGTGTAGGGAGATTGGTGAGTGACTGGGACAATGAGATGCAGATTTGGCTTTGGCACAAGGTAATTGTGTGGGTAAGTTGTGTATCCTGGCAGCAGCCTGAGTTCCTTGTATCCTCCTTGTAGCTCCTTGTAGCTGGGTTCTGGAGGTGCCAGATATGTGGAGTACTGTAAATGCCCCATCATGTCAAAACCACTGGAGCCTTGCTCAATTGGCTGTGAGGGCTGAGCTCTCTGAGAGAGCCTGAGCTATCTTTGAGCTCATCTCACAGCTGAGCTGTTGCCTCTGAGCTTCTCTACTGATCTCATGGGGAGGTGTGGGGTGTCCCTGTGCCCCTCAGTGCCTCCTGCTCTGGGTCATTCTACCCCCAGATGGAGGTGACACAGCTGTAGCTGGCAGTGGCTGCTCTGCATTCCACCATCTGACTGCCCTGCTGGTGAGGGATGCAAAAGAAGAGCCATAAGATGGGTATGTTTTCATAAACTGAGCCCACACAGTCATTGCTGGATGGACTTTTCACTGCTGGGACACTGGGGTGGGCTGGGGGTGCTCTGGGCAAACCTGCACTGCAGCAATGCCAGCCTCTGTGTTTCTCACTAGTATAGAAGTCAAAAACTTTTCCTGGGTGACAGAGCTCTAAAACCATCTCCTCCCTGGCTGTGTCCTACAAGAAATGAAGGAAGGAGGTCTCTCCAGATCTCAGTTCTTGACGTGTAAAGCAAACAAGGGCAGAATAAGTGAGTGTGAGAGGGTTTAGGGTATGTGGGGACATCTGGGGCTGGAAGCTGGGCTTTGGTGAGGCTGTGCTGCTCCAGGTTTCATGGAGAGAGTTTCATCCAGCTCTGTATGCCTGTCCCTGGCCTCCTGATGCCTTCCTGCCTGTAGACACCCAAACCTGTGCCCTGAAGGAATTCTGACTTACTCCAGTTTAATTTTACACTTTTAGTTAATAAAGACATATAATGATGGTGCACTGTCATATGTGGCAGAGAATGGAAAAAAAATAGCAAATGAGTAGCCCTGGTGGTATGTGTGAACAAGGAAGTGGTGTGTCAAGAAATCAGCTATTTTTAACACTGTTTGCCATAAAATGAACAGTGCAGGAAATAATTTTAAGCTCAGTTAATTTCAGTTCTCTTGAATAACTACTAATATTAAAACAAAGCTTGTGTTGCCCCCTGCTCCCTCCATTTCTGTCCAACCCTGTCACCCCAGGTGTGGCAATGGCCATGCTGGCACCCAGGATTCCTGCTCCCTGGAGGAGCTGTGGCCCTCCACTGCACCTTCCCCTGCCCCAGAAAGTCTCCAAGGGCTGGGAAGGGACAGTGATGGCTCTGGGTTTCTCCCTTGTGAAACCTCTGTGCTTCTCCTTTCTGCAAGCCATGTGTGTACCTGTGGTCTAATCCCATCCCTGTTCCCCATCCATCCATTCCTGGGAGCAGATGGTTTCTGTAGAGCTGTGCTTGATATTTCCATATCCTCAGCATTACATGGATGCTTTTATTCACTAATCTGCCAGTGTAAGCAGTAAAGCATCTTTGGAAAAGCTGATACACAGATTAAAAGCAGCTGAGCTATCCCATCACCTGAAGTCATGCTTTGTTTTTCTACAAAGTGAAATTTGTCAGCAGGCTTAAATTCCCTCTGTGCCCAGCTGTCAATGTGTGTGTGGGGAGGGATTCTTACAGGGGAGCTGCTTAGAGAAAAAAAAAATAAAACACAGAAAAGTTCAACCTTGTGGTTTGCTGAAGCTGGGGGTGTAAGGCTGCAAGAAGCTCATTGAAGGTGAGGAGAGGGATGCAGCCATAAAGGAATTTTACAGTACTGAGGAGGAGATACCAGTCTTGTACCAAGGGTGTGTGGGAGCTGAGCACCAGGCTGCTCTCAGCACAAGGACACTCGAAGGGCAGATTTTTTGCATCTCTGGTACAAACCACATGGAGGTGGATACAGCTGGTTTTGTGCCAAGTGTTTTGTTACAAAATCCCTGGACTGCAAAGTTTAGCTTAATCCCTCCAAACTCCCCAAAGCCCTTGGGAACACCTGGGTATCTTGCTTGAGGTTTTCAGTTGTGATTAAGTTGCACTTCAGAGCTCTTCCATGGATCAGCAAATGCCAAAAATACTTTATATTTTCCTTTCAAGCAGGGCTGAGCCTCCAGTGACTGCTCAGTGCAAGCCTGACAATTGCAGTGCTTATGAAAACATGTAGAGTTGGTGACATCTGTCTGACCTGGTCAAGTTAAAAATTTGGTCTCTGTTTATTTGCTAATGTACCTTTTGCTTTGATTCATAAAGATAGTGATCTGGCAGAACTGAGTGCAGTATTTCCAAGAACACAGCTCTTAAAAACTTCCTTTCAAGTCAGAAGGTGATTATTCTACCAAGAGCAGCACTTGACGCTTATTCATGGTTAAACAATAACAAAAACTTAGTAATCATCAGGGAAAGTAACCAGGAAATGGCATGTTGAGTGAGAATGGGAAGAGCTGTGCAATCAGTTTCGGGAAATTCTATTTAATAAACAAAACTTACCAGCAACGTATCTAATGGGCAAAGTACCTGATGGGCACCTTCCCACTTGGCAGGAGTGTCCTGAGTCAATGTGATTTTGCTGTTATTAATATTTTAAGCTCCTTTACTGAAGCCAATTCACAGGCACCCATAAGAAATCCTGCAATGCCCCAACAACTTTGCATTTGCAAATGTGAACAGGTCCTTGCCTGGTGCAGATCTGGAGTAACTCCCCTGGCTGGGTTGAATGAGGAGCCAGAACTGGTGAGGAGCCTGCAGGGAGGGGCTTTGTGCTGCAGTGCTGGGCTCCTTCTCACTTTGCCAGAGCTCTGCCACTCGGTGTGATTTGAGCTCTTTGTGCACTCTTGGGACCCTGCTTTTACACGAGATGTGTACACATCAGGGAAGAGCACAAAACTGCAGAGTGAAGCAGGGGTGTTGGAGCAAGAATGGCAGCGAGAGGCATTCCTGGCTTTTCCACTATTCAGGATTCCTAACAGTTTTGAGGATGGGGCACAGGTTGAAATTTTGGTAGTGGAGACATTTGCACATGCTTCAAAATGTGAGCAGGTGTAACCAGCAGGGATCTTCACATTTCAGCTGAAGGCTGTGTGTAAATGAAAATCAGTTTATCTCATTCAACTGTGGTTTAATGAATTTTGCCTGCCTTAATTGTGTTCCCAGGGTCAGTGCTTCCAGTCCATTCAGTTTATCCTAAGTTGGCCAGTGCCTTCACTGCCACTCCGGATGTTTAGTTTTGTAGTATTTGAGGTTGTTAAAGCCACTAGTGTAGTCTAAACCCAGCTTTGTAATGTCTGCTGCCACAGCTATTCCTGTTTCTCTCTCAAGACTGGCAATCTGATTCTTTTAGCTATCTGGCTGGAAGAAAATAACTCAGGAAAAAAAAGAAGGCCTGAATATATCAGATGGGATAAAATCATAACCTCCTCCCTCCAGCTGCAGTAGACACTTCCCACAGTAAAATACACACTTAAAACAGCCTTTGGTACAAGTTATAAAAACTTGCACAATTGCAACTGTCTCATGACAAAGCTAAGGAATTGAGTATTTAAAATGAAGAGTCCCTTGAATTTTTTGAGGAAAAATATCAGGAGCCTCGTAGTTTTCTCACGTGAAGCAATTTATTGTCACTTCAGAAGAGCAATTGTCCATGTTTGGGGAGTTTCCTATCCTCAGTTCATTTGTTCCTGTTCAAATTCTGAAGTGCTCCTGTCCCTGAATACCTTGAGGTATGTGGAGTCAGCCCAGGGGTGGGACTACACTGGTGGGTGAGCTGGGGTGGGGAAAAGCACCCCTGCTGGATTCTCCCATGGTCTCTTGGGGAGAACAGCTGGGAATGTGCTGCCTCTGGGTCAGCAGGGGCAGAGGTTCCAGCTGCCAGCGGGCTCTCAGGGCAGGAGAGTTCCCTCCTCCATGGGAGATTCTCTGTTGTACAGGGTCAGGACCTCATGTCTCTGTTTTCAATAAACTGGGAAAAAATTATACCCTTCTATCTCAACCTTCAAGTATGTGCATGTGGCTTTTCCCCTCTTGCACCTTTTTTTCTAATTATAATTTTCTGACCTACTTCCTGGAAGCCAGAATTATTAATATTTATCCCCCCAGGACTGAATGCCTCTGTTCAGCTCTAAGTCAACCTTCCAATTACAAATTAATTTATCCCCTATTGTTCTTTGCTAGGAGGAGCAGCAATGAGCAATGCACGAGTCTTAGACTGAAATTTGCTGAGGGGCAGAAATGACATGTCTGAGGTGTGTCTCTGAGGCTCAGCTTCCTGAGAGGTGCATTGAAACAGGCTGAATGTTTGGGAAGGCAACAGGGGGAGTGTGACGAGTGATTAACTCCAAGGAGTTTTGCAGTGTGCAAGGGGGAACAGCCCCCAGTGCAGGGGAGCTCCCCAGGGCTTCTCCCCCTCACCTGCCCTTCCTGATTCTTGGGGCACCAGCTTTTAAGTTAGCCTTGCCTTTCTCCCTGCACTAGCTGCACTGTTCAGGACAGGATGTGGATTGCTGAAGGCATCTCAGTGCTCCAATTTGCAGACCAACAGCAACTTGCAAAAGAAGGGTTTTTTGAACTGTGTAGCTTAAGATCACTCTTCCCTGGTTGTGGAAAAAAATTCAGATACTGGGCTGCTTGTCCTTCAAAACAGAAAAAGTGTTTAAAGGATTCCTAAAAGATATAGGTGGTGGAAAATTACTAAAAGGCTTTTAGCTGTTTCAATCACAGTGAAATCAGCAGTGTCTGTAGCCCAGACTTTGGACTGACTGGTGAGAATCCCTGTTGGAATAGAGGGGACTCAGAGGCAGTCATCCTGAGGAAGCCTGCAGGGAAATTTGTGCCTGAAATGTGGGAAATGGCATTTGCTTTGGGATATCTGCCAAGACAGAGAACTGTCATGGTCAGTAATTCAGTATCTGGAGGGCATCAGCATGAGGAGCTGCTGTGCATTTGGGTCATCAGTGAAAAGGCTAAAATCCCCTTGGGGTCACCTGAACTGCATCAAGGGCATCCCCTTGCAAGGCTGCAGATCACCCAAAGGCAGAACCGACCCCTGACCTGGGGAGCTGCTCATTAAAAGCCAGCCCTCTGGGAGGCTGCAGTGTCACCTGCCTGGGTCTGATTCTGTAAATAAACCTCTGCCTTGACAGATAGGGCAGGCCAGAACCCCGAGTTGGGGGTTTTGGGTTCCTACCTTGGGTTACACCCACTCAAGAGCAGCACAGCCTGGCCAAGCACATCCATTTCTGTAACCCCCTCACTTGCCTGCTCACTTCCAGCAGGTCTAGATGGATTTCCTCTGTCCCCCTTGCCTTAATTATTTTATTCTTATCTGAAAGCAAATTCAGAGAAGTGCAACTAAAACAAACATGCCCTCTCTTTTCTTGGAAACACAGATCCCTGTTTGTTAGACATGCCTATGACCTCCCAGGTTAATTGAGCAACTTTCCAATGCAGTGTGGGGTGATCCTCTCCTCTGGTTTGGGGTCAGATGGAAAATTCAGGAGGGGGAGGCATTTCCTGCTGAGGGGGCCTTGGAAATGTGCAGTGATGAGCACGAGGCAGCTGTGTGAATTAAGTGCCCCTCTCCAGAAGCAGGGCATTATTGATGTCACTGAGCTGGATCATGACAGCTCAAATCAGACCAATTCAGGAGCCAGGGCTCCTGGTTCCATCAGCAGTTTCAGACTCAGCTGAAGATGTTTTAGCATTGGAAAGCCTGTCTGATTAATCTCATTCTCATTGATTTACCACTGTGTCATTGTCTGGTTTTCAATGCAAAGTGGTGGGGTTTTTAAGGCAAATTACATTAAAAACCTCACATGTAGAATTAAGACTGAATGAAGCTCTTTCTGTTGCTAATCAATCTTTATTCCATAAAGATATTTTTATCCTATCACATCATTTTGGATTGAAGGGAACATTTTTGTTATTTACCATATTTATAAGTGTTTGGAACCGTGGTTGCTGAGAATTTCAGACTTTCTGTGCTGACAGACAGTGACCCCCAAGAGAACACTGCATTTGACCTGAGGCCATAGAGAAGGATTCCAAAATGGAATGACAGAACTGGGATTGTGGGTGTGGAATTGGATAGAAGTGTGTAATATCACATGGTGGAAAACTTAGAGTTTAAGGGTTTAGAATACAGTAATAGATATAAAGCAAGATGGAGGTTTTAGGGCAGAAGCTGTTCCTTTTTACTTGTGGAGTCATCTTATCTTTTTCTTTTGTTTTCTTCTCCCTTATTTGTATCTTAGTTGTAAGATCTAGTTTGATCTTTCAAGATGAAAAGCATGACTGATGTTGGGCTTTGGAGGTGGAAAACCCTGATGGGCCTGGAGGGAGCCCACTGGATCCAAGGGGTCACCTGGTCCTTGGCATGTCCTGTCCCCAGTTGGGCTGGGCACGGTGTGCTGGTAATGGTGGTGCCCTGCTGGGGCAGAGCCTTGCTGGGACAGAGCCCTGCTGGGACAGAGCCCTGATGGAGACAGAGCCCTGCTGTAGGACAGAGCCCTGCTGGGACAGAGCCCTGCTGGGACAGAGCCCTGATGGAGACAGAGCCCTGATGGAGACAGAGCCCTGCTGTAGGACAGAGCCCTGCTGGGGACAGAGCCCTGCTGGGGGACAGAGCCCTGCTGTAGGACAGAGCCCTGCTGGGGACAGAGCCCTGCTGTAGGACAGAGCCCTGCTGGGACAGAGCCCTGCTGGGGACAGAGCCCTGCTGTAGGACAGAGCCCTGCTGGGACAGAGCCCTGCTGGGGGACAGAGCCCTGCTGGGGGACAGAGCCCTGCTGTAGGACAGAGCCCTGCTGGGACAGAGCCCTGCTGGGACAGAGCCCTGCTGGGACAGAGCCCTGATGGAGACAGAGCCCTGCTGGGACAGAGCCCTGCTGGGACAGAGCCCTGATGGAGACAGAGCCCTGATGGAGACAGAGCCCTGCTGTAGGACAGAGCCCTGATGGAGACAGAGCCCTGCGGGGGACAGAGCCCTGATGGAGACAGAGCCCTGCTGTAGGACAGAGCCCTGCTGGGACAGAGCCCTGATGGAGACAGAGCCCTTCTGTAGGACAGAGCCCTGATGGAGACAGAGCCCTGCTGGGGGACAGAGCCCTGATGGAGACAGAGCCCTGCGGGGGACAGAGCCCTGATGGAGACAGAGCCCTGCGGGGGACAGAGCCCTGATGGAGACAGAGCCCTGCTGTAGGACAGAGCCCTGATGGAGACAGAGCCCTGCTGGGGGACAGAGCCCTGATGGAGACAGAGCCCTGCGGGGGACAGAGCCCTGATGGAGACAGAGCCCTG
>QUSF01000055.1:1425709-1454079 GCA_003676055.1 Chloebia gouldiae
GCGTCCCTGCACACCACACCGGGGCTGTGCAAAGTGCTGAAGCACAGGCAGGGCCAGGGAGAGCCCTTCACTCTTCAGGACATCCCCGAGCTCGGGGTGAACCCAGTGCTGGCTACCAAGTCCTGGTAGAAATTCTCAGCTCCTGTTTCTTGGCAGTCCATTGATTGTTTGCATAGCCAAAGGTGTCTTTGAGGGTCCATGTGCACAGTTTCTGCTGCTCGAGGGGTTTTGCAGAAGTTACAGACACGACCAAGCTTCTCAAACCAGCCAGGAGGCTCTGGATGAGGGTGAATCCAGCCTCCCTGCACTGCCAGCTGCATGTCCCAGAGGGTTTGCCCTGCTGCAAGCAGCACTGGAAGAGGTCACCCTGACAGCTTCTGCCCTGCTCTGGCTGCCAGGCCCTCCAGGGGCACAGGGCTCTGCAGAGCAAGAGGCAGGTTTGCTGTTCTGCTCCTCGCAGCTTGCTCAGCCTGGCCTCCCAGGCTCTGCTTCACTTCTGTCATCTCCAAACCTTCACAAGTTCTGTCATCCTCCCAAAGTGATCTGGGCTGAGGGATCACAGCTCCTCTGCTGTGGCACGGAGCACGGGAGCTGTGAACTCCTCTGGGGCTGCACACTCAGCTGTAGGAGCAGGAACATGCTCTCCTGGCTCTGCTAACAAAACCAGGCCATCCTAAAGCATCCCTGCTCTCTGCAGATTGCTCCCTCCAGCAAACCCCAGCTGGCAGATTTCTGCCTTTCAAGAATGGGAGTGGACGTGGGGGCACAGCCACCTCCTGCCAATCCCTGTGGTGAAGCCAAGGGAGCAGAGATGGAGCCCCTCACCCAGCTGTGTGCCAGGGCACACCTGCATCGTGCCCTTGCTTCTCCAGGAAAGCTGCAGCCTTCTTTTTGCTGCACAGACCTTCACAGGAGAGCTGTGAAACCTGTATCAAAGCAGAAGGGCTTCTCAGAAATAAGATAATTAAGTCTAAAGCTCAGTGGGATTGGAAACCTAGATATCCCTCATTTTCTAATGGTTCTTTTCAGAATTCAGATGTATGGTTGGCAGTGTGCTGTAATACATCCCAGCTCCTGTGGAATTCATTTTAAATGGCTCAGAGCAAACCCTTCCTTCTGGCCATTCCCTGCCAGCCTCAAACAAGACAAGGGAGGAAAAGCAGATCTGCTCTTAGTGGTGAAAATTCACTTCAAATTTAAGGAAACTGACCTTGAAGCAATACAGTGGGAGTGGGAGCCTGGACCTATTTCCCAGAGTTTCAGCATCCCTGCAAATCTCCCGTGATGACAATCAGGCCAGAAATCAGAGCATGAAAATACAAATGTCAAGCGAAAGGACACAATTTTTCATGCCTGGCTGAAACCAAACACCCTGATCTCCCAGCACAGTTTTACTCCTGTAAGTGCTGCAGATAATATCACTTACAGCAGATATGCAAGGCAGGAGCTGAAAGCACCATTAAAGGCTTACACAGTGTTGCCTATAATTTAGGATCCACTAAAAGCACAAACATCTGTTGTTCAATTCCTTAAATATTAAGCTGGCATGTGAAGCTTATTTTTGCTCATTTTTTTTCTCTCTCTCTTACACACACCAGGGATTTTCTGCTCCTGCACCTTGCTGCCCTGGGGGATCCTGGGCAGCAGCAGAAGCAGCTGGGAGCAGCCTGGGTCAGGAACAGGCATGGGAACCAGCAGAGAGGCTCTGGGGCTTCTGCCTCTGCATTTCCCCTCCCTTCTGGCTTCCCAAATGAGCCCAGGTGCATCCACAGGACCATCCAGCTCTGACTTTCCCTCTTTGTGGAAAATCTCCCTTCCTGAAAGGATAATTTCAATCCAGACAGAACAAATTTCATTATTTTCCCTTGTTTGGGGGTTTCTGCAGGACCAGGGAGCACAGGAAAGGCAGCTCCTGACCTTTAGAGTGGTCACCCATCTGACAGTGAGTGTGACAGCCCCTGCCACCACCCTGTCCCTCTTCCATGCCACTGTGGTCCCTGGTGCAGCAGAGATCCCAGTGCTCACTGCAGTCACCAAGGGCTGTGCTGAGCTCTGCTGCTGCCTCAACTGCTGCTGTCACTCACCCTGCTCCATGTCCACAGCTGTCCTGAAGACAGAAAACTCTCCTGAGCCCAAATGCAACATTTCATGTGATGGCTGCATCAGTGGGAAGAGTATTTAATGTAAAAACTTCCACCCTGCAGTGCTGCTGCACAGGTGCAGCTCCAGCAGAAGTAAAGGATGGCACTGGAGAGGGCAGAGGCAGCAGAGCTTGTCCCAGCTCTGGAGATCACTCTGACACATCATACAGCACAATCTCAACAGGAAAGCAGGTTTGCTTGCTGTTTCTTGCCCTTGGAGGAACTTTGGAGTGGAAGAGCCTCTCTTGCAGGCAGGACATGCTCCAGCCCCAGCTGCTGTGAATACCTTGCAACAATCAGCACATCTAAAATAGTATTTTTAGCCTTAAAAATGGAAAAACACTGAAGTCCTGTGAAATGCAGCCCTTACCTGTGCTCAGGAGACTGGTGCATGGTGGTGCAGCTGTTCCCAGCACAGGGTGACCAGAGAGGACTGAGCTGGCTTTCATGGGGAATGAAGTGTATTTGTAACAAGACAATGGGCTGGGGGTATATGAGGATTAATTTAAACATCTCCACTGATTTAATTTGTTCCTGCCCAAGGTCCCTGAGCAATATTAAGCTTAAATTAAATGTTTATATCTGCCAGTGTGTCTCACAGAGTGATCTTTATTTTATTCCCTCTTATCTTTCAGGTGCTCGCTGTATGAGGTGAGCCCAAGCCACGTCTGGGATCATTGATGGAGCTGGAGCCCAGCCTGTGGTGGCTCCCAGGGTGCAGGGGCCAAGTGTGGAGGTGTTCATGGGGTAAATGATCCCTTTGTGCTGGGAGAGTCCTTGCCTGTCCACAGACTGGTCCCCAAGAGGGGCTGCCATGCTCTCCAGTCTCTCCCAGCATCTCTGTGCCATGAGCAGCCAGTGCTGGTCCATCACTCGTGGCTAAAGGCAGATGTTCTTCACAAAGGAGGAAAAACCTCTGCACTGGCATTTCCAGTGTCTGACAGTGCTGCCCTGATGGTGTTTGGTACCAAATGTTCCACTGGGGTAGCAATATTTAAAGCTACTTTTCCTCATCTCTCAAAAAAAGCTCATGGTCTTTTGGAACCCTGGTTGATGAGAATTCCAGAATTTCTGTGCTGACTGGCACTGACCCAAAGAGAACACTGCATTTGACCTGAGGCCGTGGAGAAGACTTCCAAAATTGAGTGACAGAACTGGGATTGTGGGTGTGGAGTTTGAATAGAAGTGTGTGATATCACATGGTGGAAAACTTAGAGTTTAAGGGTTTAGAATACAGTAATATACATAAAGCAAGATGGAGGTTTCAGGGTGGAGGCTGCTCCTCCTTCTTCACCTTCTTCTCCATGGGTTTGGGTGGTTTTGTGTGATTGGATAAAAAAGTCCACATTGTGGGCACGGGTGGTTTGTTATGGGGTCAAAAGTAAAAATAATTAAGGTGTCATTTCTTAATTGGACAGTTTATCCTTAAAAAGCCTTGTAGAGAGAGAGATACAACTCTATTTTTAGTCTGTTAGAGTGAAGTGCTGCAGAACTCAGGGTTTGTGAGACTTTGACATAGATAAGAACTAACAAACATCGGAGTCCAAACAAGAAATTCCATCCCACACATTTAATCCCAACCCTGGCAGAAAAGAAGTTAAAACTCAATGATGGTTGTTTATGGAGTGGCTTTGCTTTGTGTCCAGGGTTATCTGCCTCATGTCATGGGTCTGTCTTACAGTTTGTATTTGTCAAGTTACATCTTCCTGCTTTGCCTGATCCCACCAGCAGCTTGGTTATCTGTGAGCATTTTCTTAGCAGCCTTTTTTTGCAGCGTTCACTCTCTGCTTTCAGAAGAGAAGCACTGATCTTCAGAAATCACCACTCCCACACTCTCCACTGACCATGCTGGACCTGCTGATAATGCTCACCCCTCTCCACAGCATTCCTGCAGATTTAAATCCTGGGACCCATCTCATCAAGGCAGGGAAGTCTTTCCTAGTTTTAATTAGGGGTAATTGGAAGTATCTAGAGTGCTCTGGCAAACTTCCCTCATTTGTGATGTTGTCATAGAGACCTCTGATGCCTTATGATTTTAGCTTTTCTATTTTTCAGTTCCTGTACTGCATTAGTGCACAACTCCAAACTCCATACAGAGTGTTCGTTACTGTCTTCACATTGTGGTCAGACAACACAATCCCTCTGGGCCTGAGATCCAAGGACACCCTACAGCCTCAGGCCCCAAAAAGTACAAACAAAAGTGAATTGGGGGGGGGGAGAAAACTGGGGTAAATGACTTCATTACCTGAAGCTGTAATTGCAGGATTAACCCCTGATATGTAAATGGACCAAACTTTTAATTGTCTGAAAAACTGGTGCCCATTGTCTGCCTTGGGTGCAGCCTCTGGGAGGCTTTGGCTGCCCAAGGTGTGGCTATCGAAGGCCTTCAATAAAGACCCACTTTATTCTCTGAATCTTGTCCAGCCTCTGTTCTAGGCAGCCCCTCCAAGGCATCACCTCCAGCTGTACCCACCTGGGTATGACTTTTAAAGCCCTGGAAAGCTGGAACCTGTCACCAGGCAGCCACAGGAGAGGCATCCCCAGGGGTGACAGAACATCTGACAGCAGAGGAGTTGTAAAGGTGGAAAATGGGGATCATCAGCTTCTGCCTGGTTGGGGGTCACAGGCAAAAGGCAGCTGAGGAATCACCTTACCTGTCTGACAGCACAGAGCAGCTTCCCATAGGAATAGACAATGATAGTAAAAGGGATTACGAGGCAAAAGATGAAAAGACAGATGATGTAGGATGCGTGGTTGGCATCCTTGGAAATCCCTGGTCCTTCTGGCCCGTAGCTGCTCCAGCCAAGAAGCAGGGGAACAGTCCAGAGCAGGGAGTATGTCCAGGACAGGATGATGTCTGTCCATGCCTTCCTGTAGTTGGTGGTGTCAGGCTCTGCTGTCCTCGTCATGGTGCAGCAACGCTCGTACGAGAGCACAGCCGGGGAGATGAGCGAGATGATGCCTGTGTCAAACCAGACCCTTGTATCAGCAGAAAACAAATCAGTGAAGGCTTTGCTCTGCCCCCCACCCCCCCCCCCCCCCCCAAAAAAAAAACATCAAGCCATGAGTGAGATTGATGGCACTGGCTTTGGAAACAAGGTGGGCAAGGACTGGGACTGGAGGTGTCCCCCTGTGAGTGAGAGGTGCTGAGAGCTCTCACCAAGAGCTGGGGCTGTTTAAACAGTGTCCAGCCAAAGCCAGTCAGCCATAAATACTCATCAATAATTAAGTACACCTGTCTGAATGGATAACTGTGTGTGTGTGTGTGTGTGTGTGTGACCTGTAGCAAACTCCTGGCTTCTCCATCAGATTTGGTTCTTGCTGCACCTGTACAATTCGAGATTTATATCTAGATTTGCCCAAAGTGTGGAGCTGATCTGATGCTCCTCTGCCAGCTCTGAAGTGCAGCCTTCTGAGCCCCTCTTGGGGAAGTGCAGCCCCACAGGGTTTCCATAAGGATTTCATGCTGTGCATATGAAGAGCTGTAGATTAAACCCATGTTCTGAAGCCCCTGTGCCAGCATGTGTCCCCCTCAGGGGGGCAGGCAGCTCATGAGCCTTTGCAGAGACAGTGATGGGTCTCCTGCAATTGGGGTAGTGCCAGCAGACACCAATGGGACACTAAAACCACCAGCAGCAAACCAAAGGCTTCTTTTGTATGCAGAAATGCTGGAGGAGAGGTAATTTCTGAAGCTGATATAAGAGTTTGCAATTTCCCTCCACACACACCTCCAGGGCTGCATTGTGGAAGTGATGCTGGCAGGTACAAGGGGGTGTTGCTGGATGCTGACACACTCCTGCTGAACTTTCCTTGTCAAGTAAAGGTTTTACATGCACAAATCTGGCTTTTTACTCTATAACTTCATGAGGGAAAGAGATGGCAGCAAAGAGCTGCTGCAAATATCTCTTTAGAATGTGCATAAGCAGTGTCAGTGTTTCCTAAGTGGCTGTGTGAAGCCTCGATGCCAGACTAAGCTGTGTTCCTGGGGAGGTTCAGGTTTGTTCTGATGGGCAGAGGGATGCTCTGCTGGTAAAGCCTCTGCTCCATGTGAATGCTGGCTAGTGGAGAGCCCCACCGATGTGTGCCAGTGTCTGCAGTGGCACAGCAAGCTGGGAGGGAGTGTCAGCACTGAGAAGGTTGAAAACACGAGATATCGTCATGTATATCACGATATCCATTGTACCTGGCGTCCCCACAGCCCCCAGCGCTGCGCGGGGCTCTCCCTCTGTGCGCCCGGCCGGCAGCTGAGGACAGGGATGGCTAAAGGGGAGGTGCACAGGGATGGCTAAAGGGGAGGTGCACAGGGCTGGCTAAAGGGGAGGTGCACAGGGCTGCTCTTTTCTGCCGGCCTGTCCTGCCCGGTGGCATCTGGGGTCAGGGCTGGCAGCCACCAGATTTCCAAGCAATCGCGGCTGTCGAGGCTCAGGACTGCCCGCGCTGAGATGTGTCAGTCAGGGACAGGGTTCAGTGGTGGTCCTGGCAGTGCTGCGGCAGAAATTGAACTCGGTGACCTTAAAGTTCTTTTCTAACCTAAACGAGGCTCATTCTATCCCCATTTTCATCCTTTAAAGTTTGTAGAGCTCTTCCTCAGCCACTGGAAACACGCTGTGGAGCCTGAATAAGGACTCACACTTAACGCTGCCTCGGCTTTTTCCAGCAAAACAGCCACTGAAGCTGGGAAAATTTCCCTCCAGCCCTGAGCTCCTGGCGTGCTGGGTGTCCTCTCTCCAGGCGCCGCCCGAGCTCCATCGCGCCCGCCCCTCTCGCGGACACGCACCCACGGCACCTGCGGGCTGGCCCTGCCCTCTCATGTCCCCCGGAGCTGCCGAGGCTTTCCCATCCCTCCCGAAGCTGCCGGCCCGGTCCCGTCCCTCCCGGAGCTCCCAGCGCTGTCCCGTCCCTCCCGAGCTCCCAGCACTGTCCCGTCCCTCCCGAGCTCCCAGCGCTGTCCCGCCCCTCCCCGAGCTCCCGGCGCTGTCCCGTCCCTCCCGGAGCGGCCGAGGCGCTCCCATCCCCTCCCGGCGGGCGCAGCCCCTCTCCCCCGTGTCCCCACTCACCGCAGAGGGCGGTGGCGAAGCCGTGCCAGGCGCAGGCGGCCCCCGGAGCGGCGGCGGCCCCCGCGGCCAGCCCGAGCGGGGTGCCCGGGGCGCAGCCCGGCAGGTCGCTGAGCGCGATGTCGAGCAGCAGCAGGTTGATGGGGGAGCGCAGCGCCGGGACGCGGCGGAAGAGCAGCGGCACCCGCCGGCTGCTGCAGAAGCCCGGGCTGCCCACGGCGCCCAGGCACAGGGCGGCCGCCAGCCGCCCCGCGGGGCCCAGGCGCCGCTCGGCCTCGTCCCGGCCCTCCCCGCAGGCTGCGGCGGCGCCCGCCGGCATCCCCGCACGGCTCCGCGCCCGCTCCGCTGCCCCGGCCGGGCCGGCACCGCCGCGCCGGAGCGCCGTGAGCGGCGGCGCCCAGCCCGGCACCCCCCGTGCGTCCCGGAGCCCCCGCGGGCTCGGGCCGGGCTGCGGGAGCTCGCTGTGCAGCCGGGGCCGCGGCAAAGCGAGGGGAGCGCTCAGCCCGGGCCACAACCCAGCGCGGGCTGCGCGCCGGCGCCGCCTGAGCGATGCGCGGGTCTCAGCTCGGCCCGCAGAGCTCTCAGGGCACAGCCGAGAGGAGCACGGGCTCTTCCTGCAGCGCAGGAAAGGTGAAGCTTGAGCTGCCAACCAGCTACAGAGCAAAGTGTTTCTTGTCAGTTGAATTTCCTTCAAATATATGTTCTGGTCACACCCCACCCTTCAGTAAGGAGAGCCCTGTCAGACATTTTAATGTATTGATGTGCTGACCTAAGAGGGAAAAAAAACCAGCCCAACTGTTCTACTCACAAGGCAATTTTTCTCTGTGTTTGCAAACACAAAGTTAATTTGTCCCATTTCCTTCAGCGTGTCTGCTACGAGCAATTAGTACTGAAAAAGAGAGTAAGAGAGCGTGAAGCCTGATGTTTCCCCCCCCCTCCTTTTTCTTTTTCTCTTTTTATCAGTTGTTCATTATGGAGAAGAGGCAGTTCAGAGTATTTCTGCATGTAATAACCTTCAAGTTTGTTTTTTTAAAAACAAAACCCCTGTACTTTGGGAAAACTGGCTGTTTCTTGACTTTCCTCTGGGCTGCTAAGGGGATGGACAGGATCCACCATGATGTATTAGCATTTCTGAAGACTAATAATGTAACTGGGCATGTAGCTCAAGAGGTCAGTCACCCGAAACTCTGCACTTTAGATAAAAAATAAGGATGGAGAAACAGCCCCTTCACCAACTTTGTTGCCCTCCTCTGGACGTGCCTTTCAATGTCTTTCATGGAGTGAGGGACCCAGAACTGGGCACAGGATTTGAGGTGCATCCATCCAGGTACTTTTTAATGCAGCGAAGAATGTGCCTGTCCAAGCTGTGGGCTGCCAGTTTTTCCAAGAGAATGCTGTGGGATGTTTCAGACCATTTACTGAAAATGTGTCAAGAAGTCGTTTTGATAATGCAAAATTGGTTTGACCACCTGGAAAATCGTGTGGCAAAAGGACTTGCCAACTCCTTTGGGGAAAAGGTGCTACGGTGCAGCACGTCTGTCTCCTTGATCATTTGGGAACTTGGCTGGAATTGCACAGCTGCTGGTGAAGCTGGTTTCTCCTCTGAAAGAAAAGATAGGAATTGCCTAAACCCCAGTGTGGAATCCGAAGCGATTTCGTTACGTTTCCCTCGATTTTAGCAACAGCCACAAGATGGCACAGGGCCGCTCCGAGTAGGATGGGGCTTGGCTCCCGGGGGGTTTTCCAGCTGCCGGGAGCAATGGCTCAGCCGAGCGCTTGGAACCGAGCCGCGGGCACACGATGCCCGGGAACGGCGCGCTCAAGCGCCGTGTGGGACAGGCGGACCGGGGCTGACCCGCGCCCCGAGTGGCCTCGGCGCTGCCCGAGCGGCTCGGTGCTCCGGGAGAAGGCGATCTCCAGATAAATAAACGCCTTGGCCAAGGGCTCTGTTTCGGCTGGGTGAATTCCCCGCTGCCCGTGCTGGCCGGGCGCGGGAGCAGCCAGGGCTGTCCTGGGGTGAGCGCAGCGCCGGGCACGGACACGCGGGAGCGGGCAGGCCGTGGCGTGGCAGCGCACGGGCGATGCCAGGGCTCTGCGGCGGGGCCCAGGGCAGGATGCCGGCCGCGCAGGAGGCGGCGTTCCCGGCAGCGCCAAATGCGATGTCCCCAGCGGGACCCGGTGCCGGCAGCTTTGCTGCTGTGCCTCTCTGCTATCGAGTGGCAGCGTCCAGCCAGCATCCAAACTCATTTCCCGCACAAATATTTCGATAATGGCTGGAAAGAGGCACAGATCATTCCCTCTGGCTCGCACCACTCTATGGGTTGTACTATCCCGTCCCGAAGTGGAAATCCCACCAGACACAGCCACCAATGGCACTGAAGTCAACATCGTTACATCAAATTATCTTTTCTCTCTTACTAATGATAAGAGAAGTAATAATCTTCCTATATGACTAATTACAGCCACAGAAATTGTGGTAATGAAAAGAACTCCCTTTGCCAGCATTCAAAAAGTTACAATTTACATGAATTAAGAGGCTTATGTAAATAATGATTATTATTTTGTACATGGCTCTCTCTGGTCCCATCTATTCTGATCTCAGTTAATCAGGGTGTAATTAATCACAGAGGATTAAATGTTGCAGGACAAAAACTGGAAAATGCAGTAGAAGCAATACTCTGGTTGGTTTTGATGTAAAATAAGCTTGGGTTATCTGTCCGAAGGATATGACAGCTCTGCTTCCCACTGCCAGCTCCTCTTGCTACTCTCAGAAATCAATGGAATTACTGTTTCAAGTTTTGGGATTGTGCTTTTTATTTCTTAAAGATTCTTATAAAAAAAAAAAAAAAAAAGAGAGAGATATTTATAAATCATCATGTCCTTGTAGGGCTGTAAGCCCCAGAGTGTCTCAGAGATGTAGCAGAGCTGTAGAGCTGCAGGCTTGGGTCTCCCAGCCTGGATCATGCTGCTGACACAGGGCTTCACATATCTCTGTTGTTCTTGTGGTGTTTATTAGTGCAGACCTGTGGTCTGTGCTCCTCTCCAGCCTTTCCGCCTCCCCAAAAGATGGGTGGAAGCGGTGAGCACAGCACTGTGGTCCTTGTGGAGCCAGGAGACCTGAGTGGTAACATGGTCCTCCATGCCAGGGGAGAGCTCTGGGGAGGAATGTGTGTCTCAGGGAACCTGGAAATTAAATATAATAGACATCAAACTATAACAAAAAATTTTGATTTAGCACTGAGGGAAATACACACCAAAAAGGCAAAGAAAAAGCAAAATAAATTTATTGCTTAGAATGTTGAAGTCAGTAATGTCTGTGTGAAAGACAGCCTGGTACAGAAACAGGATGTTTCCTGTGCAAAAGTCTCCAGAGCAATAAGGGAAGGGCTTTGGCTACTTGGGAGTTGTCACTGGCCTTTTCCCTCTCCCTGTGGCCCAGGCAGGTGGGTGCAAGGCAGGTAAAGCTCCTGGAGCAGAGCTCAAAGGCTACAGAGATGTTATGAAGCAGAGTCTCTGCTCACAGCAGAAAAGAAAAACAAGAAAAACAAACAAACAAAAAAAAGGAGAAAATAATATTTAACTCTTTTAAACTTTAACACAACAACAATTCTGAACAGATGTGTCAGTGACCAATTTCTTAGGATACATTTCTCACAGCAGGGCATCCTCGGGATCCCTTTCCCATCACAGCAAAACAAAGGAGCTGTGAGGCATAAGCATATAAGCACTGTGTGCCCTATGCTGAATCACAGAAGAGGCTGTCAAAGAAGAAGGTAGATAATAAGCTGTGGAAACAAGGAGAAAGTTTAATGACTTTTTCTCATCTCTTTTTTCAAGGCCTATTAAGGCTCCTGGGATGTGCTAAAAGCCAGAGAGGTCCCTGTGCTCTGCACATTAACAGACATCCCCAGATTTTTTTTTTTAATTTTTTTTTTCAGAACTGTTCAAGGGCAAATACAGGGGGAGTCTCTCAGCCATCAGAGAGAGCACAGCTGTCTCCTGGCAGGATAGTGCTTGTGCACTGCCTGTGGAGTGACTCCCTAAAAAACCTCCCAGCTGCCAGCTACACAAGACCATTTAGTAGGTTAACAGACCCCCACTCACCTCTCTGCAGTCCTGGCTGCAAAACCCAGGAGAACAAGCTGAGCCTGTGTCAGCTGCCCCTGTCCCCTTGAAGGGTGCACAAGTGCCACAGTAAAGGCCATGAGGTAGGGGATGAGCAGCCAGGGTGTCTGGGGGCACTGAGCTTCTCACAGCCAGTGAGAATAATGAGAATAATTCTAGACCTACTGTTTGTTTTGTCGAGCTGCAAGTATTTAAAATGTCCTCCAGCAGCTCTGTGTAAATGATGTCCCAGTCCCAGGTCCCTGCTGCATTGTGGGTCCTGCTGTCACCAGAGCAGCCTGAATTTGAGATGTCACCCTTGCTGCTCTCTAAATAACCAGCTCAAATGGTCAGACTATAAGCCTGAATTATGCCACAGCTTGGTATTAGTCACACCTGATTCTTGTGGTATTGAGGGGCCATCTGCCAGGCAGACCTTAACACCACAAATGAACCCATTTCCTCTCTTTGGCTGCATTAAAAATAATTTCAGCACCAGTTTTCCCAGGCAAATTTAACACTGGTGTCAGGAAAGCACTTTAACTGAAGGTAGCAAAGCTGAGGTTCAGCAGGGACCCAGCCCAGCAGACACAGCACTGCTCACAGGGGGGTGCTTGGGCTATGTTTTGACTTTACCTTGATGACGCCAGTGTATTCAGAAGTTGTTTCAGGAAGGAATTGCTTTTACTATGTAGGTGGAGCACCTAAAAGCAGCCCGGACATGTTTAGGACTTGAGGTGCTCCTGCTCTGGAACAGAGGCCTGCCTCCTCCCAGGGATGGGATCTTTCCCTGGTTGGAGGCTTGAGGCTGTGAGAGCTGCAAGTGCTCAAAGTCAAGAGGAAATATCACTGTCATGAACATCTGCCCACACAATGTGGGACTAATCTGAACTTTGGAGTGCAAACTCTTCTCCTTCCAAACTGTCTTACCTGGAAATGATGCTACAAAGTTTAAAAATGACCTTTAGACACCTAGTTCAAACACCATTTTTCTCTGACTATAACCTTCTGGTCACCTAGGGTGTTATAGCATCCAGCAGGGTGAAAAAATAGTATTAAGTCCTGGCAGAGCAGCTGCAAATTTGCTGTTATCAAAATGGAGGTTATCTCAGTTTAGAGGAGAAGCAACACAGTGATCTGCAATCAGGAAAGCAAATTGCTGTGGTTTGACACAGAATGGAATTTTCTCGGAAGGAAGAGGGTCAAGCCAGTCAGTGATTGGGGTTGGATATTGGCACTTGGGGTGACTAACTGAGGGTGGACACGCCTCTGAGAACACAGAGGGGTTAAAAGCAGAATTCCCAGGGGAACTCGCTCTCTCTGGTTCCGGTCAGGGTGCAGTGCAGGACTCTCCCCTGCCCGGCCCGTGGCTGGGTGGGGGAAGGGAAGGCCCGAGGCCTGGATGAGGTAAGGCCGAAGAGTGGAGGGACTGGAACCAGGCTGGCCCCTGCAGATGGAAGGGTGGAGAGATCTGGGACATCTGTGTTCCCCCCCAGAGTCCCAGAGCCCAGCAGTAACGTGGGGAAGGAGGAGAGCAGGGAGGGCCGCAAGGTGCCCAGCGTGAGAGCCGGAGATCCGGGCAGAGAGCCAGCCAGGGAGTCGGGACTTTTCACCCGTCCTCGAGAAATGAAAGCTTTGTGAAAACATTATTCCTCCTCAGTTTGAAAGAGAGGAAGAGAGACAGCCTGGAACCTGAGATGTTAGGGAAAGAAGATTGGGGGGGAAGATGATGGAGTGGCTTTTGGCTGGACTTTTTCTTGTTAGCCATAGACTGAAACCAATTTCTCCTCCAAGAGAGACACTGCTTTTAGAAGGATGCACAGTGAACCAAGAGACCTGCTTCAGCAGCTGAGAAAAGACAGGAGTGGAGTGAACAGAGAAAACTTGAAGAGGGTTGTGGTGATGCCCTCTGTCTTCAGTGAAGAAGAAGAGAAGAAGATCTCTGTTCTTGGACCCTCGGCCCCAGGGGGAAATGGGGGGGACTGTGGTCCCCAAAAAAATGAAAAAACAGAACTGTTGTTTTTTCCCTCTTGGCAAAGCATCCTTGAAAAGAAAAATCCTAAGAGCAGTCTGTCCATACACGGTGGTGAGAGCACTGCATGGAAAGGAGAGTTGTCACCATGGCAAATTCTTCTCCGGGCGGTGCCATGTGTGACATGGAAACACAAGAGGTGGCAGCTGTGTTTCTTGGGGGGTCTATGGCATAGGAGGGACTCCTCTCTCCCTCGATGGACTGAGTACTGATTCTCTGAAGGGTGGGAACCTGATTGGGGGTCCAAGTTGTGTCTCATTGTGGTTTGTTGGAATTGTGGGGAGAGGAGGAATGTTTTGGAAGGTTTTCATTTTGGTTTTAGTGTGTGGTTGTTTTTTCTTTCTTTTTTCCTCTTATGGTAGTAGTAGTTTAATAAAGTTTCTCTGTTATTAAGCTTGGGCCTGCTCTGCTCTGTTCCTGATCTCATTTCACAGCATTCAATTGAGAGGTTGCATTTTCATGGGGGTGCTGGCATTGTGCCAGTGTCAAACCATGACAAATCAAGCAGAGATTTCCTGAGATAAAAGGCTTACAGTGAAATTGATGTAACTGAATGGAAGAGAAAGGAAGAACCACGACTGGTTTCATCAAACATGTAAGCAAGGTGAGCAAATAATTTCTTCCTTGCGCCCTGTTTCTTTCCCTGGGAGGATGTGGTTTTGCTTGGATTTACAGGTCCTGGGTATTTCTATTTAAGGATCTACATCTGTCTGGCTGATAAATTGTCACTGAGGGTTTATGTTAGTGTGAGAAGGACCAGAACACAGCTGTGGGCCAGCAGCTCACAGAGGTGGGGGTGCGAGGGCAGGAAGGCTTGGGGCAGGGTGGGTGCTGGAGGTGCCTGGCCCAGCTCCACATCCTGCTGTGCCCAGAGCCTCCATCTATCCTCACCCTGCTTTATTCACTGCTCCAGCCCCTCAGCACAGGGGACAGGAAGGAAATGCCCCCTTTGTGCTGGTGGGGATCTCCCTGAACACACAGAAAGCTGAGGTGGGCAGGTGTGTGCTCACAGGCACACAGGATCAGCCTCCTCCTTCCTCTGGCATGGAAGGGTTAATGGGAATGGGGTTTAGGTGCCCCAGCACTTCAATAAACCAATAGACATCTCTGTCACCTTGTAGCAAACTGGGAAATTGCTTTCAAATTTAATGGAAATAAGTCATGGAAGATTACTTCCTGTACCTGCAAGGTTTTTAAACCTAGGAAGCAAAAAATAAACATCACATCTCATTTGTGTCCTGTGCCTTTTGGTAATACCAGCAGACGAGGCTGATTTTCCCCTGACTTTTACTTCAGGAAGGAAAGGAGAACTACCAGATGAGAGGTTTATTCTGTGTGTGGGACACACCATACTGTGCTCACGGCCATGGTGAGTAGAGTCACTGACATCTCAGTTGAAATGCCAAAAAGATACTGATGCAGTGAAAGAAATAATGCACATTTCAGGGGCTACTGGGATGAAGCAATAGCCTGAAGTCACAAAAGCAACTCAGAGCAGCACACATGTCCCCAGAGGCTGCTGCCCAGCGTGACCCAAGGGGTCACAGCCTGCTCTCATTGCATTAGGGAGTGACTTTGTGCAGTGCATTTCAGGCAGCACCAGCAGCAGATTTGCTCAGGAGCCTCAGGGGGCAGGTGGTGTTTTCTCAGGGCCTGCCCTGTGTGCAGCAGTGGTGGCATGCACAGCAGATGGAGACTCCCAGCAAGTAACCCCAAAATGTTTTCTCTCAGGTGGGGAGCACTGGTCTGCTGTGAGAGGGGCTTGCAGTAAATGAAAAGATAGAAACTTCCACAGACACAGGAGGGTTTGATCTGCAGCTTTGGAAGAAGCTTGGACTGATGTAAAAATGAAGTACACAGATATTAAGTAGAAAAATCATAAATTTATGTTTCTATAGTTGTAAGTAAGAAAATGCCTTAAGTAAGTGAGAAACTGCATTGATAAGATGGTGAAGGGTTTATAGTGTAGTGATGTAGTTGTATAGTGTAAGTTAAGAGTTTAGATGTTATAATAGAAGCATTTGTGTATATGTGAGATAGGAGCCCATTGGATAACAGTATCCATAGTGCAGTAGAAGTGAGTAAAGGTGATAGGTTAGAATACCAAAATAACTCTCCCTTGGACTAGAAAGTTCTATATTGTCTTTTAAGAACTTGTGACTACTTTGAGCTATGGCCAACTGCTTGCTCCTCTAAAATCTCACAACTTCTGAGACCGATATTTATCTGAGCAATAAATCATTCTTAGCCTGATGATGGCCCCATTCCTCCATTAAAAAGCGGTGAAAATGATAGGGGCTCAGTGCTTTAACACATCCCAGGGCTGTGGAAGCAGCTGGACAAGTTGGTCCCATCACTGTGCTTCAGTGTTCTGCTGGACAAGCAGGTCAGGAGATACTTGTGTTGCCTCCTGACGACCAACCTCCCACAGGAGGTCTTTTCTTCTCCAAAACAACGGATACTGCGATAAATGAGTGTTTTAAAGCAATGAAAGTATTTCAACCATTGAAGCTAGGGAGAGGTAAAGGGCAGGGACACAGATAAGGGTAAGGGGACGGCTGCCACTATTGCAGCCACAAGGCTTGGGCAGGTTTAGGTGTTCCTGATAGCACCAAGGGAAGCCCTGCCCTAAACAGGCACGAGAAGGTGCAGGGTTGTTTATGTGCAGGCTCAGGGGCCGTATCAGTGACACCTGGAATCTGCACAAAGGGGCTGTGGGGAACTTTGCTGCTCTGCTGAGTCACAGGCTGTGGTAATAAAGGCTATCCCACAGGAGAAAAGTACTGGAGCAGAGAAGACACAGAGCTGGCCACCAAATGAACCTGGCAACGAAATGGAATGCAGCAGAGCTTTATGGGGTTCTTGTTTTTCCTTCCTCACATGCTCCCTGATGAGCTCACTGTTCTGCACAGCCCCTGCTCACTTACTGCTGGGAAGGCCATCAGCCACTGCCATCACATGGGGTCTTTTTCGGCCAATTTTCCCATCCAAATTTTGGTATTTTGTTTTCCTAGACAACAGTGAGGTCTGGAAGTGGGAGGCCCAGGGGTAGCCTGTATTTGCTGGCAGAGCTGTCGGTGTTGTCAGGGTTCTGGGCAAAAGGGTGTGTCTGGCAGGAGGCCAGGGGTGTGGAAATGTCACACTATGCTGATTTCTTACCTTTCATGAGTGGTTGGATAACAACAGAGTGATTAAGTAAGACTGAAAATGTCTTGGTGTAAATCAGTGCTCTCCATGGATGCACAATTTCACAAGTGCTTTAACTGTGAGACACTGAAAGCCAAGATTTCCAAGCTCAAAATTCAATTCCAGTGTCAGAGGCTGGAGCTGACCTCACCAAACCACGTTTTCCCTGCTTCCTGTACGTGCAAGTGAGAAATATGCACATCTCACAAACGTGTTCTTCAGCCAAATTCATGTTCTTTGCTCTTCTGTTTTATTCTCTGAGCAGTGTGTCAGCACAGCACTGCAAAGGGGAAAGGTTAAGATAGATATTTTAATAGATATTTATAGATATGGTAATATGCCTCCCTAGCCTGAAAAGCAAAGCAAACATGACCAGCTTACTGTTTTACTCCACAAGGCAGCCCTGCAAAGGTTGCCACTCCATCCCATCACTGACACATTACATTTTCTACAACTGCACGGGCAGATCTGTGGCTCACACCACCCAGCAGGATCAGGGCGGTGTCATTGCTTTCAGCCCTGTCACTCCACTGGCACAATGTTATTATGCTGATGCTCTGTAACTTGCACAGGAAGGCAAAACCCATTTGTCATCATTAGCTGGTTGCCTTCTGTCCCCAGTGCTTTGGTGCTATTGACAGATCTTGTCAAAATCACTCTTCCTAAATTTCCATTTATTAAACTTATTGTTAAACTGTTTCTAAATTTGCTTTCAGTTTCAGGAAAAGGAAACAGGTCTGATGTAACAGGGAATTTTTGGTACAGACTCATCATCACCTTTCCAAATCAGGTGAGACCAACTTGAATCTAATTTATCACCTCTCCTTTGCCAGGTTATTTCTAGTTCTTAAATGATGGGGTAATTTTCCTTCTGAAAAGTGGTTGTTTATGGAGCACTCTCCCTCCCTGTAACCCCTGATGGCTTTCCTGCCTCCTGCAGCAAAAATTTCCCAGTTTAAAAACCTCTGAGCTAAATTGCTTGTTCTCATCCACATTTATGAAAAACCTAATGGAATGGGCTTTAGAAGGCAAGTGGAAAAATAAGCAGGAGCAAGGAAGGTGATGAATCCAGTGAGTTTTAAGAACACTTTTACTTCAGGAAAGCATCATACACACATTTCAGCCTAGTCTGTGCTAGTAATGCCTAGGAGACTGAGAGCAAAACAGGTCTACAGGCAAAGCCCAAAAGTATAAGCAAAAGCCTCTAACACTTCTAAGTACTCATAAGCAGGAGTGATGCTTCTCCAGGCTGAAAGTGCCTCTGTCCAAATGCAGAAATGGGGAGGAAAACTACAGGCAAATTACAGACTTCTGGTGAAAGCCAAGGATAAATTGATTTGCTCTCCTGGGACTAGGCAAGGTCAGAGCATGGGTTACAATTACCAGACCTACTTCCACTCTCCTCTGTTGCTTTCCATTAGCTTTTTTTTTTTAATGTTTTGTGGTTGAAGGAGAGTGATGAAAAAGAGCTGATGGAGCTCTTGAAGATTTAGATATCTTCACTCAAACACCGCGCACTCAGAAACAAAATTATTCTTAGAGAAGGAGAGAGAGAGCAAAAGGGAGGTTTTAATCTCAGGAAATCAATAATGTGAGTCTTTAGCATCAACATCACAAGTCTGGATAGGCTGGAGTTCAGCCTGAAGAACACTGAGGATTTGGTCCGTTGTGGTCTGGTCATACATGAAATAATTCAAACCCTGTGAGATGTATTTATACAGCATGGTACAGGTGAGTATTGCTGCAGCCCACGCTGAATAAAGCTTGGCTGGCTGTGAAAACACTGCCATCCTTAGCCCATCTTTGTTTTCCTCCTTCTTGGATATATGAATGTAAACTGTAAATAAATTAAGCTTTGAATCTGGAATATTAATGAGGGTGAAGACCTTCCAAACCCAAAGGATTCCATAACAAAGTGACCTTTCAAACTGATTATATAGGAAAGAGATGTTCATAACTGAGAGAGGGGAAGGGAAAAAAACCCAAACCAAGTTTAAGAGTGTTTTTGCCTTGCTGCCATGGGGCAGGTGGTATCTTTGAAGGTTGCCCAGGCTGGATTGTGAAGGTTTGCAGCACCCCATGTAGGTGTTACCCCTGTTTCACACCACAACTCACTTTGTTTAGTCCTGCTTAGTATACTGTATTTTAGCAAACACAAACAGCTGTATCTCTACCAGTTCAGCATCTGCCAGCACTGAGATTTGGTAGAAGAGAGGTAAAAAATGCCAGGTGCTCAGGCAGACCTAGCCTGAGCAGCCTTCTCCTGTCTTCCATGGGGACTGAATCTTTCTGTCCAGGCTAGACACTGCTGCAGGCAGGTGCCACTGTCACAGCCTGACCTTCCCCCAGGGCTGCTTGGCTGCCACCATCCCAGAGGTCCCCTGCCCGATGTCTTTGTTTCCTGGCCTCTTCCAGTGGTGGAGCTCATCAATCCAGTTTGGTCACATTATATCCATCCCTGTCCCCCATCCTTGGTCTTCTCTCCCCAGCCACCCCACGCTCCTGGTTTACACCCCTCTTTGGGGCTCTTTCCTAGACCACCACCTCCAAATCAGCTGGAACTCCACAGCCTGAGCTCCATCTCCTTCTGACACTGGCAGTTTCTAGTCCTCGCCATCAACTGCAGCCCCTGCAGATCATGGTGGCACAAAGTAATTTTCCAGTGCTGCTCATCTCCTCACCTTTTACAGCCAGGTCTGCATATGAGCTGACACTCATGGTGTGCTCTTCCCTCAACACTGCTGTGTCCCTCAAATGTCACCCTTCAAGAAAGAGCATCCAGAGAGCTGCAGGAAAATCAATCCCTGCGATTCCTTCAGCTGAGGAGGAATGACTCCATATCCCTGGGCAGGCTGGGGCTGACCCTCTGGAAAGGAGCCTGGCAGAGGAGAACCTGGGCTCCAGGAGGAAATGAAACTGATGGTGAGCCAGCAGTGTGCCACAGCAGCAGAGAGGGAGCAGCAGTGGGGCTGCTTGGGAATGAGCACTGCCAGCAGCTCAGGGGAGGTGAATCCTGCCCCTCTGCCCAGCACTGGTGAGACTCTACCCACCACAATAAAAACCTGGACTTACTGGAGCAGGATTAAGGGCCTGGAATATCTCTTGTATGAGGAAGAGCAGAAATACTTGGGACTATTCAGCAGGGAGAAGTCTCTCAAGGATCTGATCCATGTGTATAAACACCCAGTGGCAGAGAGTAAACTTTTTTATGTTTAAACAGACTTTCTTATATTTTAGTTTGTGCTTTTGCCTCCTGCCCTTTCCCTGACACTGCTGAGAGGTCAAGAGGCAAAAGGCACAGACTGAAATATAGCAAAGTCTGTTAAAATATAAAAAAAAAGTTTAGTCTCAGAATGATCAAGCACTAGCACAGGTTGCCCAGAGAATGTGTGGAGATACCCTTCAAACTATTCAAAACTGAACTGGATATGGCCTCAGACAATGGCTCTGAGCAAAGGGTTGGTGGAAACCTCCTTTTGGTGGAAGGAGGTTCTTTCCAGGCTCAGTGGTTGTGAACAAGGCTATCACCGTGGGCTCTTAAAAATAAGTCACAGCATCAGATTAGGAATGCAGCTGCAGCTACCACAGCAAACAGCTCCCACCACCTTTGCTTTGTGGCTCTCTTCACACAAGTCTTTTCTGTCCCTGAAGATCTGCAGTGACCCTCCTCTCCCTCTTACTGTGACCGAAAGTGCCACTGCAGCGTTTCATGTCACCCTGCTTCCCTGCCCCCCTCCTCCACAGCACCTTACAAATGCCAGATGCTATCTGAGGGTCTTACCAGCCTGTGGTTCTGAGATACTTGATGTGGCTCCTGCCTTGCACACTGGCTGCTCCTCCTGTGACAGGCACACCCAGGACTTTGGATGCCTGTTTGCCTCCTGGGGGCTGTGATCAGCAAGCACATCTCCGGTTATGGGATGGCAGCGAGCTGCAGAAGCCCTGTGGTGGGGCAGAGTGGCCTTATCTACAGGATGCTGTGCCTGGAGCCCCGCCCTGCACAGCCCCGTTCGACAGCCGCGCTGCAGCGCTTCCTTTGCCTGCTGCCGTCCGGCGCTCCTGAGCGCGGCACCTGCGGGCATCCTGCCACCCTTCACTCACCTCGGCCGTGCCCGAGAGCCCGAGCTCAGCCAGCTTCTTCCTTTCTCTCACAGCTCCCCCAGCCAGGACAGCAGCCATTGCGCTGATCGAACAGCAGCCAACCACCAGTGCATCCCTGCGGCACAGTGCTGGCCAGGTAAAAGGCTGAACGTGCAAGTGAAGCAGTTCCCACTAGCAGCTGATTACTGACACCAATTAACAGCCCATTACTGAGCCCTTTGGGGCTTACAGCTCTGCCTGCCCCCTCCACTTCTGCCAGTGCAGGGTTTGACAAGTGAGGCTCTTTGCCGTGTGAGAGGCTGAGGCCGTGGTTTAGGTGCCAGCTGAAGCTCCCCAGTGCTTTGGCAGTACCTGTGCTCAAACAGGGCTGCAGGCCAGACCCCCAGCTGGCCCCATCATGATCCTCTCCTGCTCTATCCGTGCCCCAGGCACCAAACCCAGCCCAAGGCACCATTTGATGCAGCATTTGAGGAGGGCTGAGGAGGCTTTCCTGCACTACATGCCAAGCTGCTCCCTATGCCCGCCTCCAGGTCCAGAGCTGTGCAAGCACGACTCAATTCCACACAGGTGTATCTCTGGCTGCATGGGGCCATCCAGACCAGGCCACTGTCCTGGCTTCACTTAGCTTAGGCTTCAGCACTAGTGGGCATTTCAAATCCCCACTTGCTGAACATCTCTGTTGGCCATAGAACACACCCTTTCAGAAACTGCAGAGCAGAGAGGCACCAGAGCTCAAAGTAGTGCCACCATTGCTTTGGCCAGAAGGCTGGCATTCGAAACCTAACTGATGTGAAATCTGCTGTTACGCAGGAGGAGGAGGTGCTATGGAAACCCTCAAGTACCAGGGAGCTGCTGGTGCCAGGCCCCTGCCCTGCACAGGCATCCCGTGCCCAGCCCCGCTCGCCCTGCCCGGGCTGTGTGGCTGCACAGAGCCCGCGTGCCCTGCCTCGGGTGGCACCTGCTGCTGACTTTGCCACGTTAAATCTGCAGGTAACATCACCTTGGTTCCTCCTCTCTTGCTGGCTGAGGGTCCTGCTGTGCCTGGGGGGAGGCAGAGGAGGCTTTGAGCATGGTTTCTGCTGGGCAGCGAGGGCCCTGTGAGGCAGGATTCCCTGGGGTAGGGTTGTGATCTCTAAGCCTTTCGGTTTCTCTTCTTACTCCAAGGTATTCTCTGGGTACTTTCCCTTGGATATCACAGCAGCTGAAAACTGGAAGTTAATTCATCCCAGTATAGGAAATTAGTGATTCTAAGAGAATTTTTTTTTGTCTAAGAGAACCCCTTCTAGTATCTATCAAAGCAGATCATGGTTAGGGTGACCACATTACAGTTTTCAAGGGATGCAGTGATAGACAAGCCTGAAAGAACACAAGTTTCAAAAAAGAAGAGAACAAACTGCTGTGCCTTAGATCCTTGGATTTGAGAGAGGTGTGACCAACAGCAGCAAGGCTGGAGCAGGCAGTTTGCAGATTTCTTTATGCTATTTGGAAACAAAGAGGAAAAGCTCCTCACTTCAGCACCATGGCAGGGCCCTCACCTGGGTCTCCTCTGCCATGGGGACAGTTTGCTGCTCACTCTTTCTAGCCATGCTTCCCCCAGCCCAGCTCCTGCCCAGGGCAGGCCAGCAGTGCTGTGGCTACATTAAAATCTCTGGGAGGTACTACCCTGCCCAGGTCTGTTCTCACACCTGTGCTGCATCTTCACCGAGTATTTGCTGAGAGCCACCCATTCCATTTTTAGGACTGTTGGTGACAGTCAGGGCTGTTGTCATGGAGGTGGCAGGTCTGAGGGCAGCTAATGCATAAGATGCTGTGCTGTACCTGACTTCACCCCCATTTTGCTTCTTGCTCTCCCTCTGCTCAGTTCCAGGTTCCTTCCCTCATGCACCAGGGTCCAGGGTTCCCATGCTGTCCTTAGCCACTTCACCCACCATATTCACCCTTTATTTCACCCACCATATTCACCCTTCAGCCCTTGGTGCCTGCCCACTTTGGAGCTCTCTCCAGAAGGAAGGAGGAGGATTTTCCATGCAAGACTTCCCCTTCAGTGCAGCTGCTTTCCCACTGGAAAAATACTGTATGCAGCCACTACAGTACTGCTGCAACATTCCCTGTGCCTTCAGCTTCTGCCTTGCATCTCTTCCTCCAGCCTCTCTGTTCAGGGTCTGGCAGAAGCCTCCTGCTTCTAGAGCTGCTGGAGGAAACAAGCCCAGCCTGGGCCTTCCTCCCCACATGGCCACCAGCTTCTGTGATGGGGGACAGCTGCTGACCAGCTCTCCCCAGCCTATGCTGAGGACAGCAGTTCACCCTACATGGTACTGGTGACCTTGTTTGTTGACCCATTGCTGGTCATGCAGCAGCAGCAAGATGCTGTTTTACAGCTGTCTCCATCCTTTTGTCACAGCTCTAAGTTGCTGCCTAGCCCCTCTGATGCTGCAGGCATTTCATCTACCCCAAATGAAGCATTTCCAGCAGCCACAGGATATGCTAGCTGTTCAATCTGCATCTCTTTAAAGATTTTTTTTTTTTTGCTCATTCATACCCTATCAGTGCTTTTTGGCCTCTTTAAGACCCTCTACTCATTTCCTCCATCCTCCTCCCAGCCTCTGGACTGCCTTGTGGCCTGGAGCAATTGTGAGCTCTGCTGCTGGGAAGTGCACTGGGCCAGGTCTCCAGCTCCAGAGGCAGTGCTGGCCAGAGCCTTTTGGTGCTGCAGAGCCCAGCACTGTGGTTTGCCTGTGCTGCACCTCTGCAGAGGCTGCTGCAGGCACTGCAGAGCAGCTTCGCTGCTGGCACTGCATCCCACGACAGTGAAAAGAAACCTGGGCACCAGTGCAGCTGTCAGACTTCTGCCTCGTGCCATAAGCAGTGACAGTTCCCTGCTGCTACTGTCCATAGTGCAGAGAGGTTTTCCTCAGGGGACAAGTGTCCCCTTCCCTGCAGGGTATGGGCAGTAAGCAGCAAGCCTCTGTTGGGAAAGCCAAGTCTGAGCATACAAGAACTGTGCCACAGTCACATTAGTCTCTGCTGTTGTCCAAGACACTTACATGTCCCTCCAGAAACTGAGTTATTTGTATATTTTTCAGTCACTTCAGAACTGAATTCTGATTTACAGGCAGTGTCCTCACCCATTGGCAACAAGGTCTGCATTGCTGGTGGAGGCACATAACTGCTTAACCAGGCAGAGGTGGTGTCCCTTCCCAGGTCTCTGAAAGCGACGAGATTTCACCAGATCCCTCCTCACTTCACTCTGTAAAAAACTTACTTTACATTGAAAGGGTTTTTTTGTTTGTTTGTTTGTTTGTTTTTTTCTGAAGGGAATTTAGATGCAAGCAGAAGTGACAGATACTGAGAATCGCTGGTTCAGAGAATTTTTCCATGTGCTTGTCACATGAAACCGCTTTGCACAGGAAGGGGTCTGCTGAAAGATGATTTTTATCAGCCCATGAACTCACACTCTTCACGCAACTAATGTTCTTGCAAAGCGTCTTGCAGCCAGTGTGACAGAAGCTCGACAGCTACTACTCACAACATGGATTTCTGAGGGTGGCTGGCTGCCTGCCTGGAGCAGGAGCCATCTAACTCAGCCCTCAGCCTTAGCAAGCTCCTTGTTCTGCAGTGGTGCTCCCTCTTCCAGATCCAGCCTTCTGCTTTGCAGACTCTCTCCTGGAACAAATGGGCTTAAAATCAGGTTAATGCTTCCATCCCCCATTCCCCTCCTGGTGAGGTGAAGAGCAGCATACCTCACTCTCCCCCTTAGGGTTTCCTTGGGAGAGCAGGAATGAAGGAGCTCTAGGTTCACAAGGTGGTGCAAAGGCTTAGAAACCTTCCCAATTAGAGCCAGGATATGAGGATTTCTATCAAGTGATGTCTGCTATGCACTCCCAGCCTTTCGCCCCCAATCTGAATCCAAACCCAGTAGAACTGACAGAAGAGATTTCGCTCATGGGTTGTGCTGGGCTTTAGTTTTGCTGTAATCCCTCCCTAGATCAAACACCAAGCAGGGTAATTTTACATCATCTGCACAGCCTGGCTTAAGGAATTGGTGTTCACATTGTCACAGGATGTGCCCAGTACCTATGGGGGCTCTTCTGAGTGTCTTGTTGGCTCCTGCCCTCACACCCTTCAAGGTCTCCCTGTTTAATAAAGCTGTCTGCCATGTCCTCCTGGAAATGTACCCTGAGACACTCATAAACTGAGTAAACATGAACAAAACTTGACAAAGGATGCCGAAGGATGACACAGGCTGAGAAAGACAGCTCCGTAAAGCTCAAATTCACATTTTTAACAAAGGACATGTACTTATATGTGCTTTTTTTACAACTACTGAGAGGTCATACCATATATTTTCCTATTTCAGGTCTCAGAACATTGTACAACATCTGTAACTCAGGACAATGAATGTGTCCAACAACTGCAGCTACACAAGTCTAGAACTGCATCCCCATGTTCGCCTCATTGAATTTGCTCTGTATAGCCTAATTTTCTTTTTTGGAGCACTATTTAATGTCCTTGCATTCTGGGTGTTCTCCTGCAAGATGAAGAAGTGGACAGAAACCAGGGTGTATGTAATGAATTTAGTCTTTGCAGATTTCTCTGTCATCTGCACCTTGCCTTCCATGGTTTATTTGCTCTGGAATAAGTCAGCCCGAGGGGAGCTCTGCCAGTTTACAGAGACAATGTATTTTATCAACATGTTAGTGAGCATCTACATAATTTCATTCATCTCCATTGATCGATACATTGCCATAAAACACCCTTTGAAAGCCAAGACCTTCAGGTCCCCATCAAAGGCTGCCCTCCTCTGTGGGCTGCTGTGGGTCTTGGTGATAGTCAGTGCCACCATCCAACTCTGGCACAAACACGCAGCTCTCTGCTTCCAGACCTACATCCCCATGCCTGCTGCTCTCAGCCTGCTGGCCATTTTCTTTGTTTTCACTATCCCATTAGCAATCTTGACCTTCTGCTCCACAGAAGTCATCAGGAACCTCAAGAAACATCTGAACACGAATTCACCAGAGAAGAAATCGATCCAGAAAGCCGTACACATTATTTATGCAAATCTGATTGTATTTCTGATATGTTTTATGCCAGCCTACCTTGGGCTACTTGCCAGGTTCGTCTTGGAGAGCGTTGGATCTATCTGTTTCCTCCTCTGTGTCATGAAGAACTTCTCCTCCGTGATGAGGTGCATTGCGACGTCCAACTGCTGCCTTGATAGTGTCTGCTACTACTTTGTCACTAGGGAGTTCCAGGAAGCCTTTCTACATCCCAAAGCCAGCACTCAAAAACCAGAGGCAACCCACCCCTTGCAAATACAGACATGCTAAAAGAAAAAGGAGAACAAAACCCAACATCTGCAACATAAAGAGGAAATACAGCTTCAGGGCTATTGGAATAAGTTTTGCTCTTTTTCTCTAGCAAGTTCTTTGTTAGGTTTAGAAATTTATACTCTATGTTTCCATTAAAGAAATAGGTTACAGAGATATGTAAAAGTGTGTATTTAATCAGTTGTTGTTAACATGCCTCCATTCCACCCTCTGGCACCTACTTGTTACTGTTACAGGAAGACAGGTGAGCCATGTACCTCTTTTAGTTCCTTCTGCAGCTAAAATCGAGTGATCCTTCTTGCCAGCATGTACAATGTATATATCATATTATACCTCATTGTGTATTTCAAATTGTTTCCATTTTTTAATTAATCCAGTTTATATTCATCCCATTCCTTTGGCAGCCTGGGTTGGGTGGTTGTTGGGTGATTCGGGCATACTATTAAGCACTTGTCCCTACAAATTAGCCTAGGATGTCCTAACCTCCTTCCCCTTCAGCTCAACAGGTCAGACAGGTGTGAAGGAACACTTTGGGGATGAAAGCAACACTTGTCCAATGCCATAAAGGCACAAAGTCCAGATTTCAGAGCTGAGTCCTCCTGCCAGCTCCCCTCCAGCTGCCCTGCTGAGCCCTGGCCCAGAGACACCTCCTCAGAACAGCCATCCCTGCAGGGCTGCCTCTCCCACACACTGAAAGCCATTTCCCTGCTGCCCTGGCATTTGCCACCCTCGCACTGCCCTGCCCTGGTTTGTGTTGTGGCACCAGGCCAACCCCCAGGGCCACCACAGCTCGGGCTCAGAGTACCCCAGCTGAACCCAGCTGGGCTTCCACAGCCTGCCCACACTGACACCCTTAACATTTCCATCACTGAAGTGTGTTTTTCCACAAATCAGCAGCCTAGAAAAGTCAGGGGAGAGAGGAAGTGGATAAATGCTGTCTAGAACTGGGCTTTTTTTTTCTTTCTGAATGCTAAAAACCCCCCAAAATGTTGTTGACCTCTGCCTCAGCAATACTCAGTGTTCTGCCAGACAATGTGGGGGAGTCCTTCCTGCCCACAAGCATATCTTCCCCTGTGACCTACACCTGCCCTCAGTGAGCCTACAGCCGGTTCCCCATCTGCTGCTGTCACCTTTGAGAGCATGAGTTCCTCTGTTGGTTTTGCAGGGCCTGGTTTTTTGGTAGCAGGGGGTCAGTCCACAGAGGTGGCTCCTGTGAGAAGTTGCTGGAAGCTTCCACCATGTCTGGCAGAGCTAATCCCTGATGGCTCTGAGGATGGACACGCTGCTGGCCAAGGCTGGGCCAATGAGAGACGTTGGTAATGCCTCTGTGGTAACAGATTTAAGAAGAAAATCAATATAAAGGGGGACACAGCTTTTTCTAGCCAGAGAAGAAGAGAAGGTGAGAACATGTGAGCGAAATAAGAGGGAGACACCAAGATCAGTGGAGAAGGAGGAGAAGGAGAGGCAGGAGGTGCTCTAGGGGCCAGAGCCGAGATTCCCCTGCAGCTGTGGTGAGAGCATCCCACAGGGGATGCAGAGACCCATGGGGCATGCAGAGATCCACCCACAGCCCATGGGGATCCATGGGGGATGCAGAGATCCACAGGGGATGCACAGATGCACCCACAGCCCATGGATCCACAGGGATTGCAGAGATTCCCCTACAGCCCATGGCCCACACTGGAGCGGGTGGATGCCTGGAGGAGGCTGTGATCCAGTGGAAGACTCAATGGAGAGGGGGCCCTGCTTCCAGGCTGGAGCAGCCTGTCTTTGGAGGACTGCACCCCGTAGATGAGTGACCCACACTGCAGCAGTTTTGGGAGGACTGTCTCCCGTGGGAGGGACTCACATAGCAGGAATTTTGGGAGAACTGCTGCTCATGAGAGTGGATCCAACTCCGGAGAAGTTCATGGAGAACTGTCTCCTGTGGGAGGGACCCCAGAGCCTCACAGGGGAAGGACTCCTTTTCCAGAGCAGTGGAAGAAAATCTCAGTGATGAACTGACCAAAATCCCATGTCCTTTCTATCTACACAGTTGGTGGGAAGAAGGGAGGGGTTGGGAGAAGAAAAGGTGTTTTAAGGGCTTACTTTAGTTCTTATTACCCTCCTCTAATTTTGTTAGTAATAAACTCACTTTGTATCTCTAAGATGAGCCTGTTTTGTCCTTGGAGTGTTTTCTCCCAATCCTTATCTCAACTTAGGAACCCTTTGTTAAATTTTCCTCTCCTCTGCCCTGCTGTGGCAGGGGAGGGCAGGTGAGCAGCCCTTGTGGGTGCCTGGCATTTGGCAAGCGTCAAACTATGACAGCTCCAAAGACAAGAATTAACGAGACAAATCCTGAGGGAGTCAGCCTGGCTCCTGTCAGCTGGCTCACAGAGATGGGATTGCAGCTGCTGTAGCCAGTGGGCAGCAAAAACCATCCAAA
>QUSF01000055.1:1454089-1532781 GCA_003676055.1 Chloebia gouldiae
AATGTCTGTGAAACACCGCTGGGCAGCTCCTACCCATGCTCCTGAAGTCGCAGCACCTCAGTGCCAGCACGCTGGTGGCAGTGGCTGTCGTTACCCGGCTTCCCAGCGGGGCTGATGGGCAGAGTTACGCTGCTGGCTGCGCAGCAGAGCGGGAGCCAGCCCATGGCATCTGCCACGGTGCAGGCGACAGCAGCTCTGGGTCCCTGGGCTCGCTGTCCCCGGGCGCACAGCACCGACTGCGCCCTCGGAAAGGTCCCTGTCCCCGCAGGGGCTGCCCAGCCTCCCTGGGGAGCCTTCTGCTGCCAGAGGGGCACTTTGCAACCATTATGGGTTTTATCTCAGCGGCTGTTTTCCCACGACTGGAAAGATGACATTTTAATCGCCGGGCTGTGAGGCGAGGAGGGGGAGCGCCCCGCGGGCGGAAAGACAGACGGCGGAGCCCGGAGCTGCCGGCAGTGTGACAGCAGAGGGCACCAGGCGCTCCAGCGGAGGCAATCGGGCATAAATGAAGCGCCGGGGCTCGCAGGGGCTCACTGTGGGCTCCGCACTGCCGGCTGCGACAGCCCGGGACGGCCCTGACGGCACGGCCGGCGCGGATCCCCGCACGGAGCAGGTAAAGCCTCCCCGGCCCCTCCGCGCCCCGCGGCCAGCCCGGCCCGGCTCTGCTCCGCCGCCGCGTCCCGCTCAGGCTCTGCCCCTCGCTGCCCTTTCCCATCAGCGCTCCCTCGGCGTGGGGACTGCTGGCCCCAGCACACGGCCTCGGAGCTGCACCAGCGCTGGGCTTGCACGGGGGCTCGGTGGGGCTGCCTTGTCCAGCCCGGAGGCTCAGCTGCTCCTCAGGCCACTGACTGCGCAGGCTGAGCGGCTTTTTTCACCGCAACAGGCTGCCAGGGAACAGCTGCAGCGTACGCTGAAACCAGAGTGCCCAAAACCTATGAGGCTGAAAGCCCAAGAGCACCAGGACACCCGCTGGATGTTAGCTCCTCCATGAATTCCGCTCTAAAAATGATTTTATGCCTGGTGTTCAGTACTGCCGTACCAGTTGTGGCACTAGGACAGGTGTTGTGCTTTCCTCTGGGGTTGCCAGGTCTGTCTCCCAGTCTTGGACACTAGAAACAGTTCACTTACTTAATGCAATAATCTATTTTCACTATAATTTGCATGTTGATGTTTAGAAGCTGCTGACTTATAAGGCAGTGTATTGGTTTTTGTAGGAATTTGGGAACTTTCTATGCCTGGCTCATTTCAAATATTTCCTATATGACCTGCTCACAAAGTCAGATTCATCCTCTTTGCTGGTGGTAAATGCCCTGAGATATTTAAAGGAAGAGCAGGAGATAGCCTAAGTTCTCAGATTCATTATTTTCTGCCCTAGCAAAATTTTTGCTGCATACCTTTGAAGGCTGAGATCAGATATGTTTTGCCCACTTTCCCTTCTTTCTCTGGAGGCCTGTTATCTGCTAGGGCTGCTGGTACCCCTGCTGAGCTGTTCCTCCCCAGCAGAGGAATGGATTTTTGTTTAGGGGCACAAATCCTGCTCACAGCAGGTACCCACCCACCCAGCAGCCTACAGCAGTGTTCCCAACTGCCCCTGGGAGCAAAGCTGCTGGGCTGGAAGGGCTCAAGCCCTGAGGATGTTCTCGGGTCTGGCAAGACCCAGAGCAAAGCCATGGGATGGCTTCAGCAGCAAAGCAAGGGCCGTGGAAGGCAAATGGGGAATGCTGCCCAGGGCAAATGGGGAGTTCTGCCCAGCTCTGGTGTGGGCTACCCTAAAGCCAGTGGCTCTGACAACCACAGCAGAGGCAAAGTTAACAACAAAAAATGTAATTGTGCTTTGCTATGACCCGAACTGTTTGTACCAAGACTGGAGGGATGATGAGGCAGGCTTAACCCTGCACCAGCAGCAAGAGTGGGCTGTCTTGGTGGTTTTGTTCTGCCTCTTGTGGTAGCTGGCTGTGAGTGAAAGTGTAAGTTTGATGGTTGAGGGACTGATGGCACTGGTGAGCCACAGAACCCCTCCAGAGGCTGCCCACATGGGCAGTGCGAGGGGGGTACAGCCACAGGACACTGCCACTGATCTCAGTCTCATGCCTGCACTCTTTCCTTGCAGAGACAGCCCAACATGGAGAACTGCACTGGGAGAGTTGCATATGGTAGCATTGTGGTGCTCCAGCTGGTTGTGTACATCCCAGTGCTCTTTCTGGGGATCCCACTGAATGCAATTGCCTTCTGGGTCTTCTGCTGCAAAATCAAGAGGTGGACTGAGACTAAGGTGTACATGATCAACCTCATCGTGGCAGACACTTCCCTGCTCTTCACCCTGCCTTTCCTGCTATATTTTACCAAGTACAAACACCCCATAGACCAGCTGTGTTTAGCCATACAAAACATCTATTTTACAAACATGCCTATGAGCATCTTTATCATCACCCTGATTGCGATTGATCGGTACATTGCAATCAAGTTCCCTCTAAAAGCAAAGATGCTTCGATCCCCACTGAAATCAGCTTCTATCTGTGCCTTTCTTTGGATAGCAATGATAATTTATTCCAGTTTGTATCGTGCACTTCACAGTAGCAATAGGGAAGGTTGCTGCTTTCGGAAACAATCTCTTCTACCTAGGTATTCCTCTTTATTCTACACTATCTGTGGGTATTTTATTCCCTTAGGGATTGTGATTTTTTGCTCAGTACAAGTCATCAGATGTCTAAAAAAGAAGATAGCCACAAGCCCTCATGAGTCAAAATTATTCCAGAAGGCCGTGCAGATAGTTTCTGTGAATTTGTGTGTGTTTGCCATCTGTTTCTCACCTTTCCACATCTCACTGCTCTTGCGGTTTGCAGTGGAAATTGCTGGAGCTCATTCTCTGATACCGGAAGTTGTAACCTATATTAAGGTCTCAGCATGCTTAGCAAATTGTAACTGCTGTCTGGATGCATTTTGCTATTATTTTGCAGCCAAGGAGTTTCCAGAGTTTTCTTCTATGTTTCCCAAGTGTATATTTATGAGGTCCAAGATGAACCAAGGTGAGGAGTCACAGCCACCCACGGATCAAGTGATACTATGAACAAGGTGTAGTGCACGGCAGTTGTTGAGTGCCACAATGCTGCTCAAGTTTTGAGGCACAGGCAATGGAACCACATACAGTCTTTGCAATCATTGTAGGCATAGGCATATGTACAAAAAAGGGCAAACCCTTCCAAAGAGTCTGATGTTAACTTGAATTTTGTCCTGCTGTCCTCAGTGACTTGACTCCAGCTCTGACTACTGTGTTGTATTGTTGCATTGCAGCTCCAGGCACCTCCTGGTGCCAGCTTGTCTTGGTTGGCTTCATGGTCCACTTTCAGCGTCTTCTCACTTTTAAATCTCTAAAAAATTTCTTCCGGGGACTGCAAGCTCATTTTCTGCTGGTGTAAACTTGGAGGCATTTTACTTCTTAGTGACAACTGACGTATAGTTCCCCAACAAGTCTGTCACCATGCAGTGACACTGGTTCAGACCACAGTCTGAAACCACTGACTAGACCTTGGTGAAATAAAAAGGCAAAGAAGTGTTCCCAGCACGGAAAGTGTCCATATCCAGACATTAGATCTACCTGCTGTGCACCAATTCTTGGGCAGACAAGAAGGTGGAAGCTACAGTGAGCAAGGGTGCCATAAAAACAGATGAAACTACTCAGGTCATTCAGCTGGTAATTCGTGTCCCAGTTTTCTTCACTGGTGTATTTTTAATGCCCTGGCACTACTGATATTTCACTGCAAGCAGAGCAAGTAGTGTGTGTGTATGTGACCAGTTTAACCATTGCACACTGTTTAGCCCTTGTTCTGCCTTCTGAATTCTTTTTTGAAAGACAGGAAAAGATATGGGAGACAAATAGTGCCTGATCTTATCAACTATGAACTGCTTAAGGAGATGTGTGAGTGTCACCCATTAACAAATATGCTGCAATTAACTACCCTCAGAAAGCAAGAGGCTTCTTGACAGACATCTCTTACAATCCAGGCAAATGGTGTTCAGCAAGGAAAAACACTTCTACTTCAGGAACAGCACAGAGGGCCTTCAAAAACAGTTTTGGACCTAGGATTTTCTTCTGAGACCTTGCATCTCATTGTTTATAATGAACGCCTGTTCCAAAAAGATTATTATGATTTTTTTAATTATTTTGAAAAAAGAGAAGATTCATATCAACCTACTGTTAACCTACTGTTAATCCAGAAAGCAAACAGCTTGCTTATTTTTGCAGATTTAGTCATGCTCATGTTTTCTTCCAGTTAACATGGAGAACTTGTTCAGTTTCCAATGGGCTCCAAATAGGTCATCTACCCTGAAATACAGAAGAGCAATGCTTTTTATACATGTGGCCTCACATATAAGTGTTCCTTTTTCTCACTGTAAAGGGGAAATTAGTTGACTTCACAATCTCTGTCATCATGAAGATTTTTTTGCTGTTTCCACTGAATACAATGAAAACAAACAAAAATCCATACTTTTGCAAGTGAAAAGAAAGATGTGTCATAGTAATATATCTATAAATAAATATTCATTTATTACCATTCTACATCATAGTCCTCTACTCTTAATGCTAAACTTATACTGGAGATTGGGAGAAAATACTTTGCTACTGAGATATAAGATCTGCCTTACAGCAGGGTATTTAACAGTGAAACCCAAAGATGAACAAGGAACTTCCTGATTATCTGAAGATATATGTTTTACCTTGGACAAAAATTATTATCTGGTTTATATGTCAAGTTTAGGATGGGTTTCTGCCATCTTGCTTCAGTCTGAACAAAGCCTCAGCTCCCTGAGTGTTCCCAGTAAATGGAACAGATGAGTTTTCAGACCATGGCCACAACAAACAACTGCTGGCCACCATCCAGCACTGCAATAGCAATCCAGGATGATGATGATACCCTAACCCCAAATATTTTCCACTTCCTAGCACAAAAGTCTGGGAAATGGTAGTGGGGACCAGCCACAGCTGCTGAAGTCCAAAAGCTGCCCCAAACAGCAAGGCTGAACCACTGCATTTTATCAACATTTCTGCGAGATATAACTTTCCTGTTCCTTAAAAGAAAAAAATGCTAATAATGGTTTCTACTCAGGCTTGAGAGAAAAAAATATAAACAACAAACCACAAGGAAAAGCTTACAAAATAATTTGGAATCTTGCTTTTGTGTGAGTGAGTGAGTGAGTGGCCATTGGATATAGCATTTTTGGCCCTTGTATGTATGGAAGGCAGGGGTTGGCATTGGACAGTATTTTGGGTGGCATTTGGGCAGGCCTGAAACCCGACTTCTTCCAGATGTTTGAGCTCCAGGGGGCTGAAGGACACATACTGGGGAGCTGTAGGCTGGGTGGTGCTTTCTGGTGCTGCAGACATCTCTGATTTTGTTGCCCTGGCACTGCACAGCTGTTCCAGGGGTGAGCACTGCCCAGCAGCCTCCAGGGAACTCCATAAGCCCTGAAGCAGCATCAGGCTCTTGGGAAGCACGGGCTTTTCCATGCCCTGCCCAGTGTGTGTGCACACATACTCAGCTGGTCCCTGGTGCTGCTGATGCCTTAGAACTTTAGCTTTTATGTTGTTCATATATTTGTAATTCTGCAGTTCTTTAGTGTATATCTCTAGCTCCACACACAGTGTGAGCTGCTGCTTTCCCATTTTGGGCAGACACAGCAATTCCTCTCCAGGCCTGGCAATCAAGGACACCTCAACTGCCTCAGGCCCCAGAGATGGAAACAAAAGTGAGTTGGGGGGAGCAAACTTGGGGTAAATTACTTCCTTACCTGAAACTGTAATTGGAAGATTAACCCTCAATATGCAAATGGCCCAAACTTATAAAAGTGTGAAAACCTGTGACCTGTGGTCCATTTTTGGGTGTAGCCCCTGGAGGGGCTTTGTCCACCCTAAATGTTCCTGAAGGCTCTTCAATAAATATAACTACTTTTTATTTCCTTAATTTTGTCTGGCCTTTGTTTTTAGGTACCCTCAAAAGGCATCGCTGCAGGAGTGTGGGAAGGGTTGCAGCACAGGAGCCCTGACAGTGTTTTCTGCCGCAGGCAATTCTGTGCAGGGCTGGGGAAGGGGAAAGGGGAAACAGCCCCAACAGCCAGGGCTGGTCACTGTGTAGGATTGCTGCACTTAGCCTCAAACTGCCATTTGATGTGCTAAAAATAAGACTGACATGTTTTGCTCTCAACCCTACAGTTCTCTTTTGGTCAAGATCTGCTGTTGCACAATCCCTTCTGGCCGTGAGAAAGGCAGGAAAGAAACCCCGCAGGGCAGAGCCCTTCAGGGCAGCCCAGAGCCCTGTGTCCCTCTCTGTGTGTGGAGAAGGTACCAGCACCCCTCCCATCCTGCCTGAGGCTCTGTCCCACTCCAACATTCCAGGGGCTGCAGCCAGCAGGACACAGGAATGCAGGAGAGATGGAGATTTTCCCTGGCAGGGAAAGGAGGCAGGATCAATCTGTCTGTCAGCTGGCCATACTAGTGCTTCTTTACCTTACAGGAATATTTTGTCCCACTGGCTACTTTCATTAAGAAAATCACTTTTCCAGGAACAATGTGGTGGATTCTGGTGTCAGTGCAAGGGTCTCTGGGGCTCGCTGCAGGCACCAGTGCAGCCTGTACAGGCACCAGTGCAGCCTGTACAGGCACTAGTGCTCTGCAGTGCTGCTGGGCCCTGGAATACCCTGGCCCAGAGGTGCTGGCAGGGAAGTGAGAACGCAGCACAAGTGTCACCCCACTGGGCCACACGGGGACAGCACTCACAGGTGTGAGACAGAGTAACTGCAGAGGCAGGGGAATACCAACAGTGGTCCATGGTGGGGCTGATAAAACCTGTGACTGCATGGAAGGAAGGGACCATGCACAGCTGCAGACGACAGCTGATGGGGACACGAGGTGGAGAGAAGGATGGGGATCCTGATGCTGTGGTGACCAGGAATCAGGGACAGACCCAAGAGCCTCAGCAGGAGCCATGTAAGTTCTCTGCTGACAGCACTTTATCTTAGCTTTGCCTGCTGGTAGCTGGTGTTGAGTTTGCTTTGACACATGCTGATGAACCTGCTGCTCACAGCCAGGTGCTTTGTGCCTTGTGACATGGCTTCTTCTCCCTCTCTTGAGACCTCACTGGGCTGATGAGACCCTCATCTGGCAACCACAGCACCCAGCTGTGGATGGGAAGCATCTCACTGGAGAGGTTCTATGAGCTGAGCCCCTCCAGGCATGACTTTGACTGCTCATGGTTTATACCACTAGTGATTGCCTGGACACAGACAAGAGGAGGCTGTGAACAACACTTGAGGACGATGCAAAGTTTTCCATACAGTGATGAAACTAACACAGCCCAGAATCTGGGTGATTTTGAAGACTAAAGTACCAACCGTGACATAAAAATGTTTTTGGTTGGGGATTGATGAGCTGGGCACACTAGTATATCAGTGACTACTTGTAAGCATCCATCAAGGAGCAGCCCCAATAAAGGCAAAAGCAGTCCCTGGAAATTTAGAAGTTTGTAATATCGTGACTGTACACTAGCATGGAACTATTTTCAAAGGGTGATGTCTGTGATGTGCAGACAATGCAGAAATACTCCGGAAGCTGCTCTTAGGTGACCTGGAAAATGGAAAGGGGAAATACGTTTGCCCAAGACAGCAGTTCAAGGTGCTAACATCAGGACCTTTAAGCTCATTGATGAACTTGTCTGAGCATTTCTGGTAAATAGGCTGTCGTGGGGAGCCCAGAGCAGCCGCTGGGACACAGGCACCTGCAACCACTGAGCAGTCACAAAGCCAGCAGGTCACAGGGTCATGGTGCCACGTTTTCTCAGAATTGCTGGCTGAGAAGAGCTATGGCAGACAAGAGAACTACTATGATTCAGAGTGAAATGCTTTGTGATAATCACGAAACTGCCTGCAAACCACTGCCCTCACCTCTCCAACAGCTGCAGGACTGTTAGGGCTGTTGTGTCCCACAGCTCAGGCAGTGTGACAACAGAAGCCACTCCTGCTCCAATCCCAGGGGTGGCACTCTGGAAGGTAGAGAGGAGACCTCAGGACCTTCCAGGGCAATGGGTCCTCTCCAAACACAGTCTGTAGGGCGCGGAGGGTCAACAGACATTGCCCAGTGAGACATCAGGCCATGGAAGGTAAAGGAAAAACCCAAAGATATTCCACCTCCAGAGGAACTGCTGCAGGGATGCAGGGCAGACAAGCCTTTCACCTCCCTGCAGGACTCTTGCAGGCTCCTCAGTCAGCAGGAGGTGGTACAAGCCCCACCAATGGTGATGACAGAGGAAGCTCTGCCCTTTGTTCAGGAGGAGTGCGGGTGCTTTCTCGGCCAGCCTTGCTGCTCTCACAGCCACCAGAAATTGTGATCAGAGGACACCTCACTGGTCATGTGCAAGGAGAACTGCTCGCTGAGCCTGCACGGCACTCCACAGCTGGGCTGGAGGGACTCACTCTCTGCAAGGACAACAAGAGAACAGGTAATTTCTTCTGGCTATTTGCTGACATGGTTATTTGCATTCTGCAAGGCATTGCCTTTCCCCAGCCATGGTGGGACACCAGAATAGGGATGGAGAAAGAAAGGGCTGGAGCCAATATATTTTCAAATGTTCATTTTGATGCTGACCACATTTGACACGTTTTGAGATGCTTAAGGGCTGTCTCAGCCTTTGCTAGATCTTTTCTAGGTCTCCCTGGTATGATCTTCCCTTCTATCTTATGGGCTCATAATGCATTTCTCATGTCCAGAAAACAGAGCTGCTGCAGATATCTGCTGTACCACATTCTCTCGCCTCTTCAGAGGTCTCCTGGCATGATTCCTCTGCTGCATGATTTTCAAAGCTAACCAAGACCCACAGATGCACATAAACGCTGCAGCACTGCATTATGGTTTGCTCGCTGGGGATGCTTTTGAGACCCATGAACCTTCCCCATGGAGCCACATTCCCCTGGCAGGAAAAACCCAAAGACATGTCAGACATCCTGGGTCTCTTCTGTCCATGAACAGTTGCACCTGGAACATGCTTCTGCATTAAATCCTCCAAAGCTGGAGGGCAAACAGCAATATTGCCCTTAGATCCAAGGTGATCAAACCACCCACCAGACCAAACAGCTCACCTCTTCCACATCACATTCCTGCCATGGCATAGGTGAGTTTCTTTTGTCTTGGAATTGTGGCAGATTGCAACACTTCTGAGCTTTGACAATCCTTGAAAGGCAGTGAGCAGACCCGGTACTCAGATTCTCAGTGCAGCCCTCTGAGTACAGAATTTGATGGCAGCTGAAACCAGTATACACTAATAAGAGATACACTAATAATTGCTCATATCACTAATGAGAGGTGATGCAGAGACTTCTCAGGACTGAGGGAAAGGACAGCTGTCCTTCTGCTGCACATCTGGGACATTTTAAGCTGTGAGGTCACCGGCTGGCTTCCACTGAGCCCGGCTATAAGGGAAGGGATGAGAGCTGGGTTTAGGGATCCCCTTCCCACTATCAAATGTTTGCAATGGCTCACATTAACTTCTTGCTGCGGGATATCTGCTGCTGCCTGATCCAAGTCTGAGCCAAAATAAGGGCCTAAGCCCTTTCCCCTGCCACTCTCCAGGAGCTGTCTTCCCCGCAGGGGACCCAGGGAGATTCTAAGTGTTTCTGTCCTTCACAACTGATCAGGCTCTGTCCCTGTCCCTCTTCCTCCCACTAGGTACCCTACATCAGGTTTTCATGGCTGGCAAAGCCCTGAACTCTTTCAATTAGAATTAATCACTGATTCAGTCCAGGACCTCCCTTGTAAAAGGCTTAATTTGCTTTTGCAGGAACTGTACGTTTTGATACTCCCAAAATGAACAACAGCAGCTGCAATATAACAGCCTATGAAATATTTCCACTTTTCCAGCTGTGTGTTTACATCCCAGTTTTGGGTTTGGGCATTGTGCTGAACATGTTGGCGCTGTGCGTGTTCTGTTGCAAACTGGGCAAATGGACAGAAACCAGAGTATATATGGTCAACTTGGCTGTGGCTGACTGCTTGCTGCTCTTCACCTTGCCGTTCAAAACTCTGTCCCAGTTCCAGCACCTGAAGGTGGATGGGTGGTGCCTGGTTCTGGAAGGTGGCTATTTCACAAACCGCTTTATGAGCATTGGTATCATCACTCTCATCGCTGCTGATCGGTACCTCGCTATCAAGTACCCTTTGAGATCCAAGGCACTGAGGTCACCGCTGAAGGCAGCTTTTGTCTCTGGAGTCCTTTGGATAGTCATCATCTGTGGGAATTCCCTCATTAAAAGCTTTGAAGACCGAAGAGAGGATGATTTTTGCTTTGAAAAATTTTCTGTGACACCCTCAGTGATCACACTGTGTGCCATTATTGCAGGGTTTTTCATACCTCTGCTCATCTTGAGTTACTGCTCCATACAAGTCATTGCAGAGCTCAGGAGAAAGAAGAATGAAAAACGTTGCAATGAAATATTGACCAGGAAAGCTGTCTACATTGTGTCTGCAAACATGGCTGTGTTCATCATCTGCTTTTTACCTCTTTACCTCGGGCATCTGCTCCGCTTCATCCTGGACTCCATCAGCTCCGACTGCTCATCAATACAGAGCATCAACAACTTTGTTCACTTCGCCTCCATCCTCGCCAACACAAACTGCTGCCTGGATGCCATTTGTTACTACTTTGTCAACAAGGAATTTAAGGAAGCATCTTCCAAGCTAGCAAAGTCCAAATCTGAGGCCAGTGAAGAAGCTGAAATTCAGTTCCCACATATGACACATTGACACAAAACACATACAGCATGCATTTTATATTTGTTCTGTTCAACTGGGACTCACTAGGAGGGTTTCACACTTGCTTTTTGTAAGAGTGGGATGGAGGGACATTCTACTAAAAGGAAACATTCAGATACATGATTCAGCTCTGAATCAGAAAACCACAGCAATCCAGGTCCTGATCTAATGATCTAGACTGCTGTGAAAAATTCTCTGCCTTAATGCAAATTTGCGTAAAATGATAATTTCCCCTGCCAAAAACCCCCTGTCTTTCATTTTCCCACACAACCCAAAAGAAGCACAGGCACTGGTAAAGGATTGGGTTTTGATCCCCACCTTGGATCAGTGTTTGTGCAGCTGTGACAAACAAATAAGCTATTCCAAATATCAGTTCATTTAAAAAAGTCAGAGTGAAACCATGCAGAAAAAGAAAGGATGGTGTTTCTAAAAGTCACAATCTTACTGGTTTTTAGTTGCTAATAATGCACAATCCCATAACAGGCATATTTAGCTGGCTTTAAATAACTTTACAGCAGTCTAACAACTACAAAATGGTCATCATTTCAACCCAAGGTCAGAAGAAATTGCAATTGCTTGTACTGGGGAAAAACTTTACATCGAAAATGTTTGAGTAAAATGGCATTTAAAATTAAATAAAAGAGCTGGTGCAGGGCAGTGGGAACAAGGACAGTGTACTAGGATTCTGTTCAACCTTATAATGTAAAGGATTGTCTAAAGTGTTCTAACGCTGTTCCAAAGAAATCAATCTAAATAAAGTTGTGTCTCTAGCATGGAATTCAGTTTCTTAATGAGGTAAATTGAAGAGGTGGGAGATGGGGTGGTAAAGGACCTGCTGTGCTGTCTGTCCAGGAGGAACAGCTCCCGTTGTCCAAGCCAGGGGCAGTGGGTAGGAGCTCCAAATGGCACTGGGATTTTCTAAGGTAGAGCCGAGTGTCCCACCCTGTGATAATTTTACCACAAATACCTAAAAAGTAGATGAAACCACTCAGCAGCTTCAGACCACACACCGTGAGCTGGGCTGTACCATGCACCCACCTCCACTCACAACTCCACTCACACCTCCCAACCCCATGCTGGGCTGCTGGATTTGTTTTGGTTTAAGGCAAATTTGGGATGAAACTTCCAAGGGGGTTTTTCTAGAAAGCAGATTTAAGTGGCCCTTTTCCCAGCTGGTTCGGGGAAAGATTTCTTTGAAGAAAAGAAGAAAGAAACCCTGTTTATTTAACAAGCAAAAGTATTCACAAGTATATATATATATATATATATATATAAAAAAAAGAATAATATTAAACAATAACATTTCTCATTGAATAGATGGCAAATTCAGAAAGTTTTTTTTTTTGTGGGGTGTAGCTTGGCTCATTCAGTCACTTATCAGTCCCTTCTGTGCTGGAAATGCAGCATCCCAGCCCCAGTGGGCCACAGGTGTGAGCTCCCCGTGTTCTGGGTTTGCAGTCCAGAGCAGGGCTGATCAGTTCCAAGAAAAAAAAAGTCACAGTCTGGGGAATTTCTCTGCTTCAGTTAGCTAAAAATAAAACTAACTAAAAAGCAAAGGACAGTTCTTTCTTGCTGTCTGTGCTGCAGACAGCACAGTCTGTGAGAAGGAATGCAGGGCAGCAAGTGCAGTTTCTGCAAATAAACTGTGCACATTTTTAATTCCCCTTTGCTTTTGGAACCAGTCTGAAAGGTACAGAACTTAATACCCAGCCTAAACAGAACAGATGACTGGGGATACAAGCATCAATGAAGTCACCCTAGGACAGCTGCTGTCCACCTGCACGTGCTGGGCCCAGCCCTGCTGCCACAAAAACATCCTTACAGTTCCCACACCCAGCCCTGCCTTTGTGTCTCCTCCTAGTCAAGGCAATGCCAAAAGGATGAACCCCCTGCTGCAGACAGTGGCTGAGCAGAGCCCTCCATCCACCTGGGCAGTGGATGTTCAGTGCACAGGACAGCAGCAAAACCCTGCCAGCTTCCCAGGGGATGCAGGCTTCTCAGCATGCTTCAGATTCAGATAGAAATGCTCTGTTATCACCAAAATCTGAAAGTAGAATCTTTTGTTTGCTCACTACATAATGGGGAGTGAAAGGGGGAGAGGCTGCAAAGACCTCCTGAGGAGGTTGGTTCATCTCCCCTTTTCTACACTTGTATTTTCTTTGAACAGATCAAAGCAGCAAAGGGTGCTGTGCATGCAGAGATGGATTATCTGCTGCTGGCTCAGCCCAAGGCTCACACCCTGCTTCCCCAGCCCTGCTGCTGCTGGTGGCTCTCCTGCATCATTGAATGACATCTGCACCTCTGTGATCTCATGGATTGTTCCCCAGTAGAGCTCAACAGATCTTTAACATTCTCCCCCGAGTATAGGATTTGTGGGGTGAGAGCACGGTGACTTGAGAGATCACCTGATTGCCAGTGTGCTTTTTCTATACCTCTGGTATGGATGTGAGCTCCTCAGAGGCAAAAGCTCTGCACAAACCAAACTGCTGTTTAAGGTGGGCAAGAAAAAACCACTTCTACACCACCAACCGCTGACAAAAAGGGTGGGGGAGATGCAAAGCAGCCTGTAAACAAAGCACTTCCCAGCACGTTCCACTCACCCACCTAACTTCTAGTAACGCCTCTTCCTCTGGCAGCCCAGAGACACACACAATGAGTGCCTGCCTGAGGCAGCCAAGCTTCCTCCCCACAGAAACCTCACAGCAGAGCCTCTAAAATTTCTGTTCTTCACCATTCAGGCAGGGCAGTCAGGGATTCAGGAGTGCTGAAATACACGGCACAAGGACCAAGAAGCCTCCTCAAGTTTCCCAGCTAGAAAACTGGTTTTTACTGGTCTGTTTATTCATTGTCTTTTGCTTTTCCCATCTGGAGCTTTCAGGCTGATTTAGTAGAAAGAGTGTCCTCAAAATTCATGATCCACCTGGCCAAGCTCTCCCACCCATTCAGAGAAGAGGTAAGAGAAGTACTAAGCAGTGAGGAGGCAGCAGTGACACACAGGTATTTCTGGAGGGCTCAGCAACCTCTGGGAGACAAGGGGGATCCAAGCACTTGCCAACAAGGTATCTTCCACCACTGATTCTTCCACCACTGCCTGGAAGGCAGACCATAACTGTCCAGGCAGTGCAGGCCTTGCCTGGCTTGCTTTTATCTTGCTGCAAAAACCTCTCATCACATCTGCCAGCTTTCGAGTATGTGCAATTTAACCTTCATAGCATAGGATGCACTCTGCCTTTCAGATTTCCTGGACACCACCAGGCTGGACAACACCACGACTGTGGTTGCCAGGTGAAGAGGGCACAGGTGTGAGAAGGGCTGGAACCTCCACCTCTCAGACTCCCAACTTGCATGACTTCACCCTGCCCTCGTCAGGCCACGCTGCCCCCAGCAGCTGCAGCACACAGGCAGCACAAACATCTTGCACTGGCAGCTCCTACATTACAATAATTCTATGCTTTTATGAATTCATGACAAAGCTGGATGCAGCCAGTGGTCATACCTGTCAAAAACACCAAATGGATATGTTACACAACCAGGTGGAAGTAGAGCAGCTGCAGCATTGGAGGTAGCTGCACAGGGAGGACACACACAGAGTGCAGTTGCACATCCCAAGCTCCCTCCGACTTTCATGTTGATGCTCACAAAGGTCTGGTAACATCTCACGCCAAATTTCTTGCTTGGGGCTTTCCATTTACTTTTGTTGTCACATTTTAACAACGAACTCTGTGTTAGCCAGGGCAGCTGACTGAAAAATGAGAGTTCAGCTGAATGTTAGGTGTGGGGGGAAAGTGTGAAAGCTGCTACCAAAAAGTCATGACATAGTTCAAAAACATTTTTCTCTAAGACAGAAAAAGAGGGCACTGCTGGGGAAGTGAAAATTGGAGTGACTCATTATCATTAGCTTGAAGTAGAAGCAGTCTCTCAGTTTCTGAATGAAGCTCAGAGCCATCACTCCAAGAGGATGAGCTGTCTCATGTGGGCAGTGCCTGCCCTAGCCAGGAACAGTGTCATGCACTCCTCATTCCTCAACATGCTGAAAGGCTGCAGCATCTGCAACCCTGTCCATCAGAAACCCTGGCACAGTCTGCCAGCAGCTTTGCTTTGCTAACTTCAAAATCTCACTTCTGCCTGCTAACATTTTCCTACCAAGGCGAGCACTCTCTAATTCTACCTTTCTGGCTCTTGGCTTTCCAGCCAGCCTCCCTGCTTTGGTTCAGTAAAAATCTGGCACAGATATTTCAGGCCTGACTTCCATCAGCCTCGAAACTGCAAGAGCAATTCTGTAAGTCTTTAGCCCTTTGTGTGTAGCACAGCCCACAGTTAAACCCTTGCTCTGTGTGGCTGTACAAAAACAGGTTCCAGAAGCAGCACTTTTCCCCCAAAAGTCACCTTGCACTGCCTAGGGACCAAAGGACCCCAGGCTGTTCTCAGTGCCACAGCAGAGGCTCTGCACCATGTCCCCAGCACACCATCCTGCACACCCCACATGGCTCACGCAGCTCCTCTGCATTGCTGCACCTATGTCATGATTTCTCTGCATTTACACTTCTGCCTGTCACAAAGGTTATTTATTACCTGTTTTTCCTGAGAAGAGCCCTTAGTGGCAGAAGGAAAGGAGCTGCCTGATCTGATCTGGTTCTGTGGCAGCAAGGCAGCAACGGGCATTTTCTCACCAGCCAGTGGGGGCAGAAAGCCAGGAGTGATCCTGGGGCAGGAAGGAAGAGATTCTTGTTTAACCTGTAATTTAACAGTAACATCTTTTACTGCTGCTCACTTCCTTTCCTTGCTGATCATTCTGCTGAATGGAAGTTGCAGCTGGTACCCAATACCTTTCTACTCCCCCCTTGACAGCTGAGCAATCCTGGAGATTGAAGTCCTCTATTTCACCACTCCAAGGCTGCTTCCTGCCACGTTCTGGGAACTGCCCATGCCAGGCTGGAGTGGCCTGGGGGCTGCTCCCTGTCCCATGCCAGGCCCAGGGGCCAGAGCAGGCTCTCTGCCTGGGAGGATCACACCCACCACTGCATCTTTGCTCTCTGCCACTGCAGTTACAGGGTTCCATCTCAAATCATGGTTATATTCACAGGGTTTTCGTGATTTTAGAGGGGGAGTGGTTTTGGCTTTGGTTTTGTTTTGAAAGAAATAGCACTTTGAAACATGTTAAAGGTGAAATAAACTGGGCAATAATAAAAGTGCCTTTAATAACATGACTGGAAAAAATTTCTTTTGCCACTTGGCTGGACTCAAATGGTGAATTTTGCCCCTTTGGGAAGAGCAGATGATATTTTCAGTAGGCAGAGAGCAGCAAGGGATGATCCCACCTCCTGACTCCTGGGGAGATGGATGGTCTGCAGCACTCCCAGCTCAAATACAACAACAAAACTGATCCAGATACACACATTTGGGGTTTGGTGGCCATTTTCTTTTGTTCTTTAAGATTCTTCTGTTCTCACCTCTCACATCAGGGACCCCAGATTTATTTCAGTCACAGCAGGGGGTTTTCAGTAGAGGCAGAGCCTTTACCAACTCCCTTGCTAGGCAAAGCCCTGTGTAGGAAATAGAAGCCCTGCAATGAGCTCCCCTGTTTTCAGATGCTCAGCTCCTGCTGGGCTGCCCAAAGAAAGACCACCTGGACACCCACTGCCTTCCCCGAGTGAAAGGGAAGTGGGTCCCACAGCCACCCTGGGACAGGTATCCTACCCTGTCAGCATTCCCCACTGGTTTTCAAAAAAAATTAAATAAATATTTTTTAAAAATTAAAAAAATAGAGAGAGAAAAGATCTCCCACAAAGATGTGGGCACAGCAGAAAAAGCACTCTGTTTTGAAAAGGTGAAAGTTTCCCAGAGTTTACATTTAATGTCTTACCCCAAGTTTGGACTGTGCTGCTGGTGACAATTTATCTACATAATCATTGTGAAGCAGACTTCAAGTGAAAACACTGAAACCAGTTATGATATCTAACCCATTTCTGTTTGCTTTGGGTTTTTTTTTTTTTTATCAATTCACATGGGCTTTTGTTTACCAATAAATGCCAGGCTGACTTATTTTCACTGGTATATTTCAACACTTTCCTCTTCATAAACACACATCCTCACTTCTTCCTTTACCTTCTCTTGAGACATTTCCTTATTTAACATTTTAACATCTTTATTTTCCTGAAAAAAATGATGGAAGGAGGGCTTGACATTCTGCTTGCACCTGGCAGAGGTGAAGAGTGTGAGTTACTTCTGGGCCAAGGTTCCAGCTGCACAAAGGCACAGCATGTCAGATGGCACAGACAGAAGAAAGAAATCACAAAAGCTGACTTTTGTGCAGTTTAATCTTCCCCCCACCCAGTGCTGGCAAAGGCCCTGACAGTGCAAAGGTGTCAGCTGGTGTCAGAGGAGGGACACAGGGGACAGGCAGCTCCAGGTGCAGCACACACACCTTGTCCCTTGCTTTTGGCTCTGATAGTACTGCTCTGCACGGGCTGTCCCCAGCACAGGCACTGGCCTGGCCTCTCTCCTTGCATGGCTCCTTCCTGGATCTCCACTGGAGCCACCCCACCAACCTCTCCTGTGTGGGTGTGGGAGGATGCATGGGGAAGCTCTGGTAGACTTTCAGGCTCATCCCTGATGCAATAAATGCCCTCCCTTGGGTCCAGGTGTGCATTTACCTCCCTTTCCTTCTCCAGACTGTGCCATGGGAACCACCCAACCACTGCCACTTTTCATGCCCAGCCAGTCCCAGGATCCTGCTGCAACTGGAAACTTCTTTTTGCCTCTTTTAGCTGTGACAGAGGAGAGAAATGGGGGTACAAGATCCAGAGAATAAGCAAGCTTTGGAAATTGCTGTTTCAGTGATGACACTTTCTAGAGAGCAAACTGTGCAGCAGTTTTATCTTTCAGGGGCTTCCCTTCCTCAGGTTGTTCTGTTTCATCAGAAGCCAGTGCTTGCCATGGTCACCCAACATCACCACAACACTGCCAGCAAACTGTCCCACAGGATCCAGCTGCTCAGCAAAGCCACCAATCCTCCCCTGCCCCAGCTGCAGAAACAGCAGCTGCCCCTCCCCTGGGAGCACCTGGGTATGCCCAGGCAGCAAGAGAGGAGGGAGGGAGGTTCCCATGCCTGCAGGCCAAGTCTGGTTCACTAGCCCTGGGATATTCCCAACCCAGCCCCGAGGTGCCCAGCGCAGCTCCCAGTGAGGCAGCATGTGCACCACGAGAATTTCCATAAATGCAAGCGAAAGAAAGAGAAAGAAAACAAAAAATAACCCAAAAACCCCCTCACCTAAGAAACAAGAGGCAAAACAGCACACAAAGCCAAAACTATCTCAGCAACAAGAATACTGATCTATCTATTGGTTACAGAAAAGACGACTCATGACAAATTCTTGGGTGTGCAGAGATATGACCACTAAACAGGGAAACAAGAGGTTCCTTGGAAAATTATTGCTATTTCCAGCAGCCATTTGGACTTGCCCTTCCAAGTCTGGAGGATTTCTTTCCCTTTTATTATCATCCTCCCCCTCATCATCATCATCAATCATCATCATCTTCTTTAAATAATCCCAGAAGCAGCTCAGCCTTTGCAGCACACAGAGGCAGATTTTAGAGGTCAGAAGTGGTTGCTGCTCCTGAGTTATCGTAACCAGTGCTAAGCATCCTGCCCCAGCATGGATCAGTCACCCAGCCCAGGGCATTTTTGGTGTGTTATCAGCTGCAGCAAAATTGATCTGATAGAAAGCCAGAAAAACTACTAAAAGCAAGAAAGCAAACAAAAGCTAAAAATCCCCCACTTTTCTTCAAGAAGCACACAACTTTTATCTGTCCCTTTGGCACTGTCTCAAACTCCTTTTTTAAGAGTAACCATTCCTTACCTAAGACCAAGATGAGATGGTCGGAATGGTCAGAATGTGTTTATTACAAACAGGACCAACAAACTCAGGGATCTTTCCAGGCTGCTCTGTGTACCTACACTGCCACACTGGAGGTGTGAGCGTGCTGACAGCCTGATTCTGCCGAGGCAGACGTGAAAACCACAAGAGGAGGACATTTCTTTTCACCAGTGAGCTTGAGCTGTGCAAGCCCCTTTCCTCCTGCAGCGGGTTTTGCTGCCCTGCACCAGATGCTCCCCTGGTGCTGCAGATTGTGGCACTGCTGTGAGGCAGGGACATGGTGAAGGATAAGCAGCAGCAAACAGTGTAAACACCTGGCAAACAGCAGCATTTTGGCCTGCAAGGTAAAAATAGGCTTTCTCTTCTCAACAGGGTGAAGATAAGGGCAGGAGGTGCCAGAGCTCTTCCTCAGGTCTGTGTTCTCCCTCTTGGCATTAAAGATGTTCCTAAGCAATGCTGATACAGGTGGCTGGAGCCTTGGTTTCATGAAAATCCACTGTTTTCTCTAAAGCATTTGCAGCTAATTCTGGTGCAGCCTCACCCAGCTTCCCAGGGGGGTTTCACAAGACCATTAATCCCCCTCCGCTCAAGCAGGCACTGAGAATTCAGTGTCTTGGTGCTCACTGAAGTCCCTTCACTGTCACAGCTTGACAAAACAGCCCTCAGCTGAAGAGATGAAAAGCAGTGAGAGAGAAAGGTGAGTAGCTCATAAACCCCAGCCAGCAATGTGCTCCTCACATGGAGCAGTGATTTTTCCAAAGTCTGCCCCTCCAACCCATCCCTGTGGGAGTGAAACACCCAGCAGGACAAAGTCCCCAGAGCCAGGTCCCTCCTTCTGCACCAGCATCCCCCACTAACCTGTTTTATTACCGACCTCCACAGACAAATTACCAACCACCAACCTGCAAAATGCAGGGGGAACCACCTTTCAGCCTTCCTCATCTATTGTTTCTTTACCTTGTGCCAGAGTAGCCTGATCAACAAAGCCTAATCCACCAAATGGTTTGTTTCCAGCACATCTGGCTCAATAAATACACAAGCCAGAGCAAGTAAATATAAGAGCAAATAAACATTGATGTTAGTAAATTAAGGAAGTTCAATCAACCAGAAAGTTGTCACAAAAAAAAAAAAAAAAAGAGGTTTCATTTTAAGACAACAATTAAAGAACAAGCCTCCATGAGTGATCCTCTGTAATTTCTAAAATCCTGGTTTGAGGAGAAATATTGTGGACACAAACCTCAGTCTCCAGTGGAGAAATAAATAATGCATCAGTCAGAATAAAGAGAAAATAACTCCTTTTTCTGCCTTTTCCCTTGTGCTGGTGACAAAAAGTCGTGGTGTGACATAAGAGGAACAGAAAGCATGTACACATCTAGGAGAGACATAACAGACATGGCAGTGGCTGCAGCATGCAGTCAGGGAAAATAAAATACAATTATCTCCTGATGCATCAAGCTTGTAAAACTAGGGAAATGAGGAATTCCACATGATTAATATTTCTGAGCAGATAGCATGGGTAGTTGACTATAGATACTTTTTAAAATTAAACTGCTTTTTCTTGAACTCCCAATTCTAAGATGTTCTGCATGCATTCGTAGGTTTATTCATATTCTCCACATGGAACTTCCAGACTAAAAGTAGGTGCTTCTTTTAATTTTTTTTTCTTTCAATATAGTGATTACAGAATCACAGAACTACCAGGTTGGAAGAGACTGTTAAGATCATGGAGTCCAACCCATGCCCCAACTCCTCAGCTAGACCACAGCACTAAATGCCACATCCAGTCTGTTTTTAAACACATCCAGGGATGGTGCCTCTCTGTGCTAAGCTGCCTTTTCAAGTGACTGAAGAAATTTCACTCTGGGTCTTTTGAACCCAACCATCTTCCCTCACTGGTAGCCAGAGCTCAGATTTGACTCTGCCACCCTGTCTTAGCAACTTCTGTGACCCCCTGGACCCCCCTCTCAATACAGAGCTCCTCTTTTTGGGCAGCCAGAGAAAAAGTGAGGTGCATGACCTCCCTGCCCTCTCCTGAGGAAGAGCTTGCACAAAAATCAGCCTCTCACCCTACAGCTCTTCTCCCCAGCAGGGCTTTTGCCAGTTTGGGCTGATAGGAAGCAGAAATGCAGCCCAGCCCATGGTGTCCCAGTCCCTGGGCTGCAGTGCTGGCTGTCCCAGCCACCTGAGCCCAGGGAGCAAAGGGTCTGCAGAGCCCTGGAAGGCTGCAACAGCATCCTTGCCATGGCAGGCTGGAAAATCACCCCATGCTTGCCCAGGTTACTGCAGTCTGGAGCTGAGGAACCTCCCAAACCAGAGACTGCTTCTTGATGCAAGATGGCCCACCAGGGGCATTTCTGCTTTCCACGAGCAGACTAAACATGTAAAATTAACCACTCTGTCCACATCTGGCTTCCTCAGCATGCAGGCGCAAAAGGGGCCAAGTGCAGCCAGAGCCCACCAGGTAAATCCTGAGCTGGATCCTGCTCTGGGTGGAGAACATCTGCACACACCCAGAGCTGCCAAAGCTGAAAATTGCTGTCCAAAAGGCCCAAGCTGTGCTGTTGCACTGGAGGGTTGAACAAAGTGTCAAACCACTAGAGTGGAACCTCACCTCTATCTGAAACTAACTCCAGCATGACTGGGAGAGGAAGGGAAGAAGGGGGCCTTAGAAAGTAGGAAAAGATATTTGGGGCAGATTTCTGCTGGCCTGCCCCAAGGGGAGTGCCTGGGAACTTACAACGTTGCTTGGTTGTCTACAAAGACATTTAAAAGGACTCATTCACAGTGTGTCTAACACATTTGGAAGAGAAAAATAACCTTAAAATTGATTTCCTATATGACTTTTTCCATTTCTTCCTTTAGCTTGTTCCTTTCCTCCTAAAGTTATTTGTGCAGGTAGCCTGGGAGACCTCATCTCACCTCAAAGCAAGAGGGATTTGGGGCAAGGTGGGAACCAAAGGGGGGATTAAATGAGAGGGAGGTGGAAAGGAAACACAAGTGTGAAGCAAACTATGTATTAGTGTCAGTTTTATACATTTGAAATGTATTCAACTCTTCTGAAATGCCTTTATGCTCATGCTCTCACTCTGTTCACTTCCATGGGAGAAGGGATGGGAAGCAGGGTCTAACCTTAACCAAGAAATGTCAAATTCCCATTCTGCTTCAGAGGGCTAATCTAAAAAAAGAGCAATTCTCATAGACACTGTTCCAGCCCTGGTGATAAGCCAATAACCCAGAAAGGACTGCTTCAGCACAGCTTACTCTGGCCTCCAGATAACAAAGAAGCATCCAAAGAAAACTATATTAATTCTTTTCACGTCTCTTTTTTCTTTCCCCCATTTTTTGTTGCTCTCTCTTGCTGGATTTCTTTTTATAGAGTGCAGTGATGTGTGGGGAAACTCTTGACTTCAGTCAGCCGTAGACCTGGTGAGATCAGGGAACAAACTGTGCCCAAGTGGGCAGGCAGTAACAAAATCTGGGGTTCTGCCACTGGTGAGGGGCTCCTGTCCACGTGCAGAGAAAAAGGAGGAGTTGTGCTGAGGTAAGGGTTTGTGGGATGAGAGATTTGTACCGAGTGTGCCAGCACACGGCTCTGCCCCCAGCACTAACACACCCTGCTGGCCCCTTAGCCAAGGCAGTAAGAGAATTTATAATTCCCTCAATCTCTGCGTGTCAGAGCACAGGCTTGAAGACACCATCTAACGAAAGGCCAGCCCAAGCACTCCTCAGCTAGCAGAATTCTGTCTAACCTCTTTGTTTAATACCTCCCAGGAAGGGGTATTGCTAGGTTCATCTGTCTTCAGCATTACAAAGGTTTATTTGAATTTCCAGGCAGAGTATTTCCAACTACAGTGTAAATCCAAAATTTCTTTTCCCATTTGCAGTAGATACAGCAGACTATTTATTTCCTTCCCCTTCACAGCTACCATTTATGTATTTGAACACTTATTTGTGCCCTCCCCACCCCAATAACTGTGCTCTAAATACTCTCAGCTACTTCTGTGCCTCAGATGTTGCTTGCTATGTTTGCCTCTGTTTTCTAGGCTCTCTCTTGGATTGAGCTGGGTCTCTTCTCTTCTCTTCTCTTCTCTTCTCTTCTCTTCTCTTCTCTTCTCTTCTCTTTCTCTTCTCTTCTCTTTCTCTTCTCTTTCTCTTCTCACTTTCTGTCTTGGCACCCAAGACTGAATATAGTTCTTCCTACAACCTCAAACAATTGATATCCCATTATCACATATAAATTTTTCCTTCCACAGCATAATCTTCTATTTAATTTCTAGTCATGCTCCATTTACAGTCTGTTCTAAGCTGCAGATCCCTTTTTCAGATCTGCCATATCAAGCTCACCCCTATCTCACATTTGTGCTCACAACTATTCCTATATATGTGTAAAATTCTGCACATATATTTCTGCCTTATTAAATTCCTTTTTTTCCAAAGCATTTACCCAGTTTGTCAACACCATTTGAAATACTAATTTTGCTTCCACTGCCTTGTAGACTCTCTCATTCATGAAATAACTAATCACGTTGTATGTAGAGGTAAGTCTTAAGTTAGGTGACCACAACCAGAGAGGCACTTTTCATAACATTTATAATAATATAGGGAAATATAATTCTAAAAGAGTCTGTTCATACCTAATGTAGTCATAAACAGCCATTTTCTTTATACACTTATGAATTCCTCTAGTCACTGTCTGTAGACAGCCTACACAAATATCTGCAAACACTACTGTTTTCTGTGCAAGAACAAGCTTTGTTTTCACCAGTTTCTTGACTGCAAGTTGTCAGAGGTGTATGAGGGCAGAGCTGGTGCTTTCACCACCCCTGTGTGAGACGAGAGGGACACCTGCTGCAGGACAGGCTGGCTCTGTGAGGGCCGAGGTGACCACAGCAAGGTGTTTCACCAGGCCTGACTGACACATTCCCCAGGCTACAGCTGCCCTCTGCTGCTCAGCCCCACCGGGGCTCTGCACCCTGTCCTGCCCTGAGCCGGGCTCTGAGCTCCATCCCTGCAGCTGCAGCTCCATCCCCTGGGGGCCCCTGGCAGCACTCCCACTCCCACTCTGGAGCAGGGGCAAAGCCCTGAGCTGGGGCTGGTCTCTGAATCACACAGAATTCACAGAATCACTGAGTTGGAAGAGACCTTTAAGATCCATCCCAATCCCAACACCTCAAGTGAACCCTGGCACCCAGTGCCACATCCAGTCTGGTTTTAAACACACCCAGGGATGGTGACTCCACCACCTCCCCGGGCAGCCCATTCCAGAACTTTCACTCTTTCAGTAAAAAACCTGTTTCTATACTGTAACCCAAATTTCCCTTGGCACAGCTTGAGACTGTGTCCTCTCCTGTCAGTTGTTGCCTGGAAAAAGAGACCCAGGCAGGTTATGTCTCTCACCAGCTGAAGTATTGGGTTTGCATGGCCAAGCTTTGGCAGGGTGGGAGCTCCAGGGGTGGCTTCTGTGAGCAGCTGCTGGAAGCTTCCTCTGTGTCCAGCAGAGCCAGTCCTGGCAGCTCCAGAGAAGGACATGCTGCTGGCCAGGCTGGTCAGTCAGAAACGGTGGTAACACCTCTGGGAGAGCAGATTAGAGAAGAGAGAAAATGAAACCGCACAGCTGTGGCCAGAGAGGAGTGCGGTGAGAAGGTGTGAGAGGAGCACTCAGCAGGGGCAGGGAGGAAGGGGGGCAGGAGAGCTCCAGGCACCGGAGCTGGGGCTCCTCTGCAGCCCCAGCTGCAGCCCCAGGTGAGGCAGCTGCAGCCCATGGGGGCATGGGGGAGGCAGAGATCCACCCACAGCCCGTGGGGATCCACAGGGATGCACAGATCCACCCACAGCCCGTGGGGATCCACCCATAACCCATGGGCACCACTGTGGGCAGGAGGTAGAGCTGGGAAGGAGGGAGGGGTGGGACGAAGGTGTTTTCAGGGTTTAATTTTGCTTCTCATTGTTCTGCCCTGTTTTGTGAGTGATAAAGTCAATTAATATCTCTAATTAGAGCCTGTTTTGCCCGTGATGGTGTCTGGTGAGGGATCTCTCTCCCAGTCCTTATCTCAGCTCATGAACCCTTTGTTGTTTTTTGTCTCCTCTGTGCAGCTGCAGAGGGGAGTGAGAGAGAGGCTCTGGTGGGTTCCAAGAATCCACCCAGGGTCAACTCACCCCACACCTGTGGGGAACTTTTCTCTTTCAGTCTGGGAGATGCCCCTCCCTCTGTGATCTGGGGTGGCAAAGGCTTGCTGACTGAGGAGCACTGCGTATTCAGGGCGGAATTGGAGAAATATCCACACATCTGGCAAGTTGCCATTGTTTACCTGGGTGCTCCAGAACAACCCCGAGTGGAGACTGAGGCTCAGTGAAATGATTTTCCTCTGGCCCAGGAAATTTAAGGCCAGCTTCACAGCCAAAGCTGATTTGCAAGGAACAAGACGTGCTGGGTGCATGTGTGTGAAGTGTTTCCTGGGGTCAGGCAGGACTCCCAAAGCACAAGACTTCAAGGCAATGTTACCATTTGATTCTTACCCCACAACTTACCTTCACACATTTCACAGTCCCTGTGCAACCACCCTAGTCTCAGCAATCACCCATCCCACCCAAGAGAGGCAGAAATGGGGTTTATTCAGAGCAGCCTGACAGAACAGCACAGTGGGTGTTTTAGAGGCTGCTCACACATCTTCATCCTACCCCAAACAGGTGAAGCATTCAGTCTCCCAGGAAACCCTGATTTGTGGAAATGAAGGCAATCCATCCTGGGGAGAGCTGGCTAGCCAGCACACATTCAGGGCCTCTCTCTGGAGGCTGTGCCCACTGAAATACAAAAGTTGTTATCTCAGGCTGATATTTCAGTGTCTTAGGTAACAAGATGTGGCTGGGGGTGTGTATTCCATTGCCATCTGTCAGAGCTGGGTCGTTATCTGCTGTTCTTTGGGCAGTTTTTTCTTTATCTCTCCCACAGCCAATCCTCCCTCCAGGAGATCTCTGCTGTTCATGGCCACTGAGTGTCCCTGCATGGCTGAGAAAATTCCATCATCCATGGGGAGATGCTCTGCCCAGGGGAGGAGCCAAGCATTCCTACCTGGATCCAATCTGACCTGGGAACAGCACAGCAGCCTCTGCCCCCTGCATTCCCACAGGAGCAGCTTTCTCCCCCCTGCATTCCCAGAGGAGCCCAGGCCCATCTCCCCCAGCCCTGGAGCTCCAGAGGAAAACTCCCCCCTTGTGCAGGATCCCTGCTCCAGCAGAAGCACAGCTGGCACTGCAGGAGGGCTGAGCCACCCTGGCATGGGGCTGAGCCACCTCCCTGACACACAGGGGGTCAGGGCTTGTTCTGATTCTGGCAGTGGTTTGTTTTCTTTTTTCTGTACTATTGCATTTGTATTTTTAATTTTCCTAATAAAGAACTGTTATTCCTGTTCCCATATCTTTGCCTGAGAGCCCCTTAATTTTAAAATTACAATAATTCAGAGGGAGAGGGTTTGCATTTTCCATTTCAAGGGAGGCTCTTCCTTAGCAGACACCTGTCTTTTCAAACCAAGACACTCAGTAACCAAAACTTCTGTCCTTTAATATTTTTTAAATCTTATCTTTATTTGTTAAAAAAAAAGTTTGCGTTGATTATGTGATAGTTTCTGCCACTCTGGCTGTAGTTCATTCAAGAGGTTTTAATCTGTTTGAGGTTTTTCACTTTCCTGCAAACTGCTTTTTTGAACCCTTTTATGGTATGTGGCTTTTCTTTACAGGCTATTTATAGGAACACACCTGTGGTAAAGGGAAGAGAACTTTCCAGCATTTCAAATAAATGTCTAGCACTCAGTTTGAAGTGCAAAGCTAGAAGATTATCAATCTAAGTGGTATGTTTATATGCAAAGGAAGTGCAGTTTTTATTTCCAAAGCCTCTCTTGTCAAACTTGTGTGTGGAGGCACTTGGGCTATGCCAGGCAGCCAGAACAAAGACTCAGCTAGACTAAGGTTACCTAGCAGGAGTTAAGTATCTCACCCCCATTAGGCTCCAAGACCACAGCCTCTCTGCACACAAAGGAGGATGAATTCCACTCTCAGAGTAACAAGCCAGAGTGCTTTTCCCCCTGGGGACCAAGCTGGGCTGGCAGCACATTGCAGCAACTCCACCTTCTGCAGCATCCAAGACACTGAAACCAGGATAAATTGGTTATATTTTAAATATTAATCATATGCTGATAGCAAGGGCAGATAATCCACATGCAAATGGGAAACAAGCTGCAACTGATTGAGCTTACCCCCATTACTGTTCTCTTCTGATGCCAGGTTTGAGGATGGCCAATTATCTTTGAGGTAAAGATCACTTCTGCAGTGGAATAACTAAGGAAGTTTGCTCAGTTGCCCTTTCCAAAAAAGGACAGACAAAGCCATGTCTTCACAAAGGGACATTTTCTTCAGCAGCATAAAACAAAGTTCTCTCTCTCAAAGGTCTCAAAGGGTGACTATCCTATTGAAATAAAGTGTTCAACCAGACAGATTAGGAGAGATGAGAATGAAATGGAGCTCATAAAGTAACCCTCATGTGCAGTGTAACAGCTGCTACTAATTCATTATGATATCAATGCTTACACAAGTACACACACATGTTTTTTCATATATACACATGGGAAGAGAGGGCACCACACCAAGGAGGAATCAAGTTCCACTCTGATGCCTCTTGTCCAACTCATGGGATGCCTTTTCTTTGGTCTTAAAATTAAGAGCAAGGCATAGTTAAGGGACAAAGGGTCTTCATCTTGGTATTTAATGAGGATCCTTATGGTGCATCGCTTTGCCAGGGTGGAGCACACTGAAATGCTCACACTCGATGGATCACGTACACAATTTTACAGCCTCTACAAATCAGCATATCTAACAAAGTTACCTTCATGAGAGGCTTGATGAACAGCATGATATTCCTCCATCCCAAAGCATTCTCCCCTGAATGGGCCTAACCCTAGTTTACAGGATGTATCTTAGGGGGGACCTTGGTTTCTCAAGACAGCGCGGGGTTTTCTGGCCTCCAGGTGCCTTCAGGGTGTTTGGTATCCTGGGCTAGCAAAATACCAGGATTATGCTAAGTTATCAGACTTAAGGAATTACAAGTGTGCATGCTATAGAGCACTGAGAATACACAAAAGGCATAAAAAAGAAAAGGCAAAAACTCTTCATGGCATCTCATGGACATGAAGTACCCAAAGATGGCACTGTCGAGCAGCAGTTCTCCTGCCTGCAGCAGTACTGCCCAAAACTGAGACACTGAAGTAGAGGTGGGGATCCCTCCCAGCGTTTTCTTCAGCTATTTTTCCCTCTTTCTCAGCCACACTCACTGCATCTCCATGATAAGCCACTCACTGGTTCAAACTGGGGCTTTGGTGGGAGCTGTGTGGACACTTGGGACAGCAGCACTGTTGACAGCAGTTCTCATACCCTCAGCTCTCAGTGCCAGGTTAGGGGACACGGGCTGGGGACATCGACAGGCACACCCTGGCAGCGCACTGGGGCTGTGGTGGAGGAATGCCACTGCCTGCAGAAACCACGGGGGAACCAAGCCAGGCAAAGAGGAGAGCTGTGGGTGTGGTGACTGCCATCGCCAGGTGAGACACAGCCCTCAGCTGGCAGCTCAAACAGCCTCAGCCCTGCGACAGGAACCATTTTGGCCGTGCTGTGAAGGACCAGAACTGGTCCCACGTCCTGCAGTCCTTTGAGAGGTTCCTTATTGGTGCACTGCTCTTAAGACAACTAAGTAGGCTTGGCAGCACATGAGCTAAAATGGGAAAGGCCCCCAGTGCAAAGATGGCATGCTCAGTGGAACAGGGCACAGCTCTGGTCTGGAAAATGTTCCTTTTAAGCCAGTCCAGTGTCTTCATTTGACACTTATCCATTGCAGTTACAGGCTTGAGTGAGTAGGGCTTTCTTTCCAGAAAAGCCAGTCCCTACACTGAGGAGGGATGGATGAGTAAAAGCTGAAAAGTGGAAAAAATGTACTTCCCACACAAGTCAACTCCTTCTCAAAGCAAGCCATTCAACAGAACTGAGTCTTTCAGAAAGTTGTGCATCAAGAGCGCATAAGCCCTGCAGACGAGGCAGCTCCCACCCTGGGGCCAGGCTGGCTGTGGGAAGTACAGGAATGACTGTGCAAGGCACAAGTGTGCCCTGCAGCTGCTGCTCCTTTCCTGCACTGGCATCCCTCTGTGCCAGCCTGCAGTGATGGCTGGGCACTGGTACTGCTGGTCAGTGCTCTGGTAGTGCATGGAGGAATGGAAATAATTTTCAATTTGTGTTTCCTAGTGCCCTGCAAAGGCTGAGAAGAAAATGTTTTCTATGGGAAAAAAATCTAGGTAACATCACTTACCAGAGTTTATATGGTGAAGATGGATGAGCATTGCACAACTCTGATCTGATCACTGCCTGTGTCAGGAAAAATAATAGTGTGCAACAAGCACGCACTGGCACTGGAGTGGTGATGCAGAGCAGGTGAATGTCCTGTTCACTGCTCCCAGAGAAGCCTTATTGCTCAGGAGGCCTGCTGGGAGCCAGGTGGGCTCTGCACGGGTGCTGGGTTTGTATCCCCACCATCCTGAGCAGCGGTTCCTTCCCCTGGCTGATTGTGAGATTAGCTGGCAGTTTCATCCGAAGCCTTGGGTCGGTGCACGCCTCCCTGGCAGTGCCACGGCTCAGTGAGCACAGCACCTTCCCCAGCACCAGCCCAGCTCTGCTGGGCAGCCACAGAGCCCCCTGCCCTGCCAGCTGGCACAGGTGGCTGTGCTGGGGAGCCTTGGGGCAGACTGCAGAGCTCATGGGTGCAGGAAGCTCTGTGTCTATTCTTACACTGTTTCACTAAAGCTGAACTTGCAGCTTTGCTGGCTGCCTCTTCCTATGAACACTCAAGAAAAATTTCTAGCCTAGTGCTAAGCCCCTCAGCTTTGCTTCGGCCACACACAAGCTATTCTGTCCCTGCCTAGAGGAGGAATGGACTGGCCACGAAGCACATGTGCTCACTGGCACCTGGCTGGCTCTGGCCATGTCCAACTGGCCCTGTAGCTTCTGGAAGACAAAACTGAGCTGGAAAATGAGGTCATCAGCTGGGGACTGTGGATATCTGAAGTTACTGAGGAGATGGCACCATGCATTCTTGCTGTTCTGATGGTGAACTCTTGAGTCAGGCACAGCTGAAGATATTCTGGACCATGATTATTCTCACTCAACCATATTAGTGTGAGGCTGGCTGCCAACCAGACTGCCCAGTTCCTTTTCTCTCATCACACAACCCTGACAAGCCTTTGTAAGGTTTCTCAGATGTAGAAATAAGCCTACCCTCATAGCTGGCCAGCTCCATAAAACTATACTTTTTGCTCCATTTGGGCTGCCTTTAAGTCCTTGCCTCATCTTGAGGAGGCTGAGTGTGGTTGTTCCCTATAAAATACAGCAGTTCCCAGGTTTTCTAATTTCAGGTTTTGCAGTCTCCTGAACGCAAAAAAAAAAAAAAAAGGCTCCATGAGAAAAACCACAACCCCTGAGCTGTTCAAAGCTCCTGGCGGCACAGTTAAGATACCTCACTGTTTGTTAGGCTTTGGCTCCTCAGGAAGGTGAAGAAGAGGTACTGAGCACTAGTGTGGAGTGGGAGGTTTCCAGATAAACACAATTCTACTCCAACACAAGTGCAAACAACAATTTTTAAGACACCACTGAAAAGTAAGCTTGTTCTTTTATTTACTTGCTCCTTAGACAGAAGGAGCATCATAGTACATCTTCACGTAGTTGAGAACATCATAAGCTCTTGGCATTTCCCTTTCCAGGGTGTTTCTGCTGCTCAGCTGGAGTTAGATGAAGTCTCCAGGATCTCCCCTCTTAAAAGAAGGCAGCAAATCCCTTTTGGGTTTGCAGGCTGTGGTAGCCTGCTCAGAACAAGACTTATTGGCTTAACTCACTGTGGCTGTCCAGTCTTTGATGCCTTTAAAAAGACACCAAAATATCAGGAATTATTCACAGCACAGCATAAAAGACACCTTAGAGCCAGGTATCTAAGTTCATCAGCTTTCCAATTCCCCACTGCATGCAGCACTCTTCCCAAGGACAAGGACAGTTTGTTACTCACCTCCCAGCTCTCTGCTGAGCAATGTCTTTTCCTGACTCATTTTACACTGGATATTTAAGTCTTGTTATCTGAGATGCTATTTTACATCTGTCTGTGAGAACAAATCACACATTCATTCAGAATGGCCCAGAAACACATGGACCCTTCCTTTGAATTTTGATTAATTTGCATTTGAGCATCCTAATTCTAGATCTGAAGCCCGACTCATTCCATTCTGGCCATTAAGTACAAGCAAACAAATAATTCAGGCATTTGTGAAAGCTGGACCTCAAAGCTGCTACGATATATTTTCCACTTAAGAAGAGCAGAAGAATTCATGTTGGTGTAATGCAAATGAAAGTGGTTTTGCACTGTATGAACATGTTTCCTCTGAAAGAGAATTTTTATTCTTTGAAAACAGCAAATACTGGTGCCTGACTTAGCAAAAGCAGCACTTATGGCACCAAGAAGACAAAAAGTAGAGAAAGTTCAGCAAACTTCAAAAAACAACCAACCAACCAACCAACCAACCAACCAACCAACAAGCCCTACTCACCTTTGAGCATTATGAATTTTTTGGTCATACCCTTCCTTTCAGTTGGATTATGGTTCTTCCAGCCACTATTCATTTGCTAGCTGGAACATAATACTGGGAAACAGATAAAATTGTTAAGATTCTTGTCTCTAGGTAGCACAAAAAACATACACACGGTGCATTTTATTGGTTAATTGAAAAACCTGAAGTCCTTCTCCTTCCCATTGAAAACCTCAGAGCCATGCAGCCACCTGGATCCCCAAAACACAGCATTTATCAAGCAGCAGTGCTGGGTGGAAAGGCACTGGAGCACAAAGGACTCACTGAAATAATTCCTGCTGAGCATATTCATGTATAGCACCTGAGAATCTCCAAAAGCATTCACCAGGGATGGGGGAAACCAGCTTTAATTTCTTAGCCAATAATGTATCTGCCAGCCTGGGACTGAGTCATTCAGAACTTGCCCTCATTAAATATGCTCTAGGTGGAAGTTGTCCTCATTCAAGCCAAAAAAAGCCAACTTGCAAAAAGATTTATGTGCACACCAACGAATGACTTGCTCACCTACGAGTGCTGAACCCACACATATCACAAAAAAATTGCCAGCTTAGCAAACATACAGTTGATGCGTGCAGAAGTGCTGATTTTTTGTCTAGGTCTGATGCATCCAGTGACACTAAGTGGGAAGTTCACAGAGCCACAAGGAATGAAGCTAGTGCTGGGAGTGAAGGCAGAACAAAGTATTCCATTCATTTTTAATGGAGGATGCCTGTGGCAAGAAGTTTAAAGAAGCAACCTTTTTTCAGCTGCAACATGGCACAGAATAACTTGTTCAAAAGTCACAGAATTGTAGGATGTTTTCTTTCTGCTAATATTTAGTTGCACTCTTAAGTCTCTTTCTGTGACTCCATTTCAGTCTGTTGCCGAGTTGGAGGCAGACCACAGTTCTAAGAAGACAGAAGTTGCAAAGCCCTTGAAACCTCCCAATTCCAGAATGTGTTTCTGAAATGCTATGAATCATATTGCCTTCATTTCCTCTGCCACACAATTTTCTGAGGAGGTTTACCTAAACTTTGTTTGGTGTTCTGCTTTTTTTTTTTTTCTTTCCATATCCCATTTTTAAGTGAGACAAGAAGAAAGTTGCAGTTTTTTTTCTTCTCCTACTCCTGTGGTATGAATGCTGATGCTACTTTTTCTCCAGAAAGATGAAATTACCTCCAAAGCCAGGCTGCAATTTGAAAACTGTCACTTAGAGTTTCATTTCTTCCTGTATTTTTCTGCAAAGGGTTGCAGCATGTCCACAAGTCACGAGAGGGGCTGTCAGCACTAGCAAGTGAGTTTCACACTTCAGCCAGAGAGGTTCCAGAAAGCCTTGGAAGCTCATCTCAAGAAAAGTGTGTTTGGCTCATGTGTGGCTCACATGTGAGGCACTCATTTGCTGCTCCATGCACCTCAGTCCTCTCACAGATAAACATTTGTTTGCCAGCCTGCAGTTATGAATCACACACCTGAACTGGCTAAAAGTGGCACATACCCCTCAAATAGTTTAACAGCTGCATGTGTGGAAGTAGCTGTACCTCTCAGAAGCCTCTGAGTGCTTCAATACTGATCTCCAGTATGCAAATGGAGCAGAAACTGGGGGAAGAAACCCTATTTTTATTACAACCTCTCCTACAACTTTCCACTTTCTAGCTCCTCCCCAGCTCAAGGAATAATTGAAATCTGGAGGTAGCCACCACAAGCTCACAAAGCTCCCATCTCTATCACACAAGGTAAAGGCCAGGGCAAACCCCCTGACTTAGAGAGGAATTGCTCCCCACCCTATTTTGACTACTGACTGGAAACAGCTGAGGATTCAAATCTTTACACTTTTTCCACCTTCACTTGCTTATGTAAGTAGGCATAGAGCATATTTTGAGACGGGGGAAAAAAAAAAGAGAAGAAAAGAAGGATGTGGTTGGTTATGCCGCTTAGCAAACTGGTAAGGCACGGTCTGAAAGAAAACACTCCCGTGCTCTATAGAACAGCCTGGACTGAAGCAGTGCTGCTGATCTGCTTGCCAGGGCTCAGGTAAAGTAATTCCTGTTTTAGTTATTGACTTTAATTTTTCAACAATTTAGTAGCAGCATCAATTGTAGACACTGTTTTTAAGCTGGTTAGATGATTGCTACTTATAAAATTCAAACAATAAGCTCGAACATAGTTTTGTTTAGCTTAGAGAAGAAAGAGAGATTTCTGCTTTAGTGAGAAATAGAAATCTATTCTGTTATAATCAAAATATTTAGGAAAAAAAATGGTAAGAAATTATCCAACTACAGATGAAATACATGGAAGAAGTGGGACCTGCTGCTCATTTCACTGAACCATCTTACTCTTCTCTAGTGCATCCACAAGAGAATAACTTATATTTAACATGAATAGTGTTCTAGGAAATAGATATAAACAAAGCATGTTTGCTGATGAAACTTTCATGGATAAGAACATCCTTAGTGTAACATCTCTAACCTGTGCTCTCATACAGATTTCTGTGAATCCCAGCTAGAGCCAGATGAACTCGGGTCCAAGCTGCAAAGAGGAAACCATTCATGAATTCTGCTGTACTGCAAAAAAAACCTAGTGGAGCTATTCCTGTAAAACTTTGCTGTGCATTTCCTAGGTCAGAACAGCTTTGCTGCTCGCTAAACCAGAATCTCCAGCTATGGTAAAACCCAATTAATATTTAATGAGTTCAAAGGAAGTGGAAAATCCTCAGCATGGGGAAATTGAGGCCAAATGGAGCAGTGACAACACAGAGGCTGGACCAGCTAAGGCACACTCTCCTCAGTACTGTTAATTACAGGTTCTTATATTATCTTTTGGTTTCTAGGAGTTATCTAAAGCCACAGGAGATTCCTTCAAAAAATCTGTTGAAGACAGAAATTTTCTTCAGAAGACTGGAAAAGAGCAAATGTGGTACCTCTCTTAAGAAGGTGGAGAGGAAGGGGTTGGAAAAACTAAGTGTGTAATCCTGGCTTTAGTACTTGAAAAAAAACATTGGAATTACCCATCAAAGAATCTGTTTGTAAGCATGCAGAACTCAAGTCAGTGGTAAGTAAAAATCTGCAGAGATTAATCTGAGAATGACTGAAATAAAAGTAATTTGACTTCCTCTGTGAACCCATCAGCAAAGGGAGATGGGGCTGTAGGAGGGGGAAACAGGCTTCACACACTACCTCTAAAGAACTTCTCATAAGCAAAGGAAACATGAGCAGCATGAAACTTCTGTATGATTCGTGGTACCCACTGAGATTCTAATCAGTGTCTACTCTATAGGAAAGATGTCTCCAGTACAGTTCAGTATCTTTCAGGATGAGTATTAGCAGTACTTTTACTAATAATTTAGACAATGCAGTAAAGATGATGCTTATGAAATGACTGCAAGGTTATTTGTCAATGAAAATGATTCTTCAAGTGAACCCTAAGCAAACTTACTTAGTCTGGAATAATTGCACAATTCCCACGGATTACTCAAGATGTGAATTTTAAATTCGAGACATTAATGATAAAAAACCATTATGTTTTTGACAATCAGACAATTATCAATTTAAAGGCTCTTTTCTTGAAATGAATCATTTTCTGAAGCAATGCTACATGTAATTCGGTACCAATGAATTCTACAGAAAAGGTATTTGGTGAGCCAGTGGTGCAATAAAAGTAGCACCAAACTGTTGCAGCAGACACTAGGGGTAGAAATGAGCCAAGACACAGACTCTCATTTAACAATGTGAAAAGGGTTCTGGTTTATTCTTTAGAGCTTAGCCATCCTGACTCTGACTACAGCAACCTTCTGCTGTTGGTTTCTCTGGCAGGCTCTGACTGCTGGCTATTCCTGCTGGAATATGACTGCAAGTCATACCTGGCTCGAGTATGACTGCAGGCTCCAACTCTACCAGACCCAGACTGACCTCACGGCAGATCTTCTGCAGCAGCAACTCTCTTCCTTGTTTCATTCTTCTTTGAGTCTCGCTGGATCATTCCTCCTTCCTCAGGCTCCTCTTCTTCCTCCAGGCTCTCCCTGACTGGCCAACTCAGCCCTTTTGTCACACTTATCTTTATTAGTCACAGCTTAAACACATTGAGGGCAAGGCTCTTCTTTGGTAATTAGTACAACTGTGATTTATCAGGGCTGAAGTCACTTTTAATCCCTTCTTCTACACCTTCACCAAACCTCAGACTTTGAAGAGTCCTCATGCACAGTTTTCTGATACATTTACAAAGTCCACCAAGTGCTGGGTTGACAGGTGTTGTCACTACCCCAAAATGTTTCATGTCGCCTGATGTTCTCCCCAGGTGGTGGGTGCCCTTGGCCACGGACACCCATGCTCACACTAAAGCTCGTGTTCCCATGTTCCCTTCCCTGTCCTGCCCCTCAGTGACAGCAGCATCTCCCCAGAGTGAGCCCTTGCACACACTGCACCAACTCAGCTCTGTGTTCTGTGTGATTTTCTCACTTCTCACACACCACAAACATGGGATTTTCCAAGTAGCTGCTGCATATTGCTGGCTCAAATGGGCTGATTTAAGCTCACCTTGATGACCAAATGAAGGTTTTCCCTTTTGCTCTCATTTCTGACAGATAAATCCAGTGATAACATCCAGATTTCCTTTTGCTGTTTCCTAAGTTGCCAGCGCTGTGACAGCCCAGCTCAGGTGGCTCTGTCCAGCTCTCTGTGGGTGACAGTGGCACCCAGCCCCTCCCCAGAGGTGACACTCACTCCTACAGTGGGGTCACACAGGCAAGGACAGTCTCAGCATTGTGCACCCCTTAATAACCCCATCCAGTCTGTTTCTAATCCTCACCAGCTTTCAGACAACCATTTCCCTGCCCACTGAACAGCCCTTGTTCTAAATGCTGCTTTTTCTAGTGCTAGCCTCTTGTTACTAGTACACTTTGCTGAAATGCAAGTGCCTAAAATCCTCTGCCTTTTCCTTATATGAAAAAGCAGATACTTCATCAAAGAGAAGGGTCTGGTAAGAGCTCTCAAAGACTTATTTATCAGTTTTCTTTATAAATCCATGTGAAGCTTAGGCTCATCAGTTACAGAATAGCTTTAATCACATTTGACACTCTTTCCTACAACAGATAGACTAGACTGAACCTTTTCCAGCCATACTGATAACATCCATATCTCATAACAACTACTGGGCTGGACCTTCAGCTTTATGTGCCTCTTCTTTCTGTAGTCTGAGCTGGAAATTAATGTTTCACTAATAGGGGCATGGTAAGCTCTGAGTGCATTCTGTGTTCAGATACAATTATTTCCATTATCACTCACTGATTCCCACAAGTCATCCCACATCTGACCTCCAGCACAATGTCAATGAATTCTTATGGAATTTGTGGTATATGAGTTGGCAAATGCAAGGCTGTTTCCTCAGCTGTTCTCTCTTTCTCTATTTTTTTTAAATATTTTATTTTAGCCACCAAAAAAAAAATCTTTCACTCTTTGGTTTTGGTTTCTTTGGCAAAGTTTAGCTTCATTTGGCAGTGCTTAAGAGCTGTCACTTGTCATCCTCCAAAGTAAAGATGCTCCTCTTGATCAAACTCTTCTTAAAACACCTTCACTTACACCTAAAATTTCTTTTGAGCTACTTGGTTGGCTGAACTGGAATGGGAACATCAACTGCCAATTTCTTATGCTTTATTAGGACTTTTTTTGGGTTTGATTTAAAGAGGTTATAAAAAGTACTTTTAAGGCATAGTTTGTTAAAGCATATGTATATTTTTAAAAACAGTGATAACATTCAAGATTTTTTTTTTTTTTTAAGAATTGCATTATGAAGATGTCATGGCTTCCACCTTGCTAATCTTTGCTGGATTGTCTAAGATATTGTTAAAATTTAAACTGCAAACCCCAGATTTAAACAATGCTGAAAGTTAAGCACAAGTGAAAAAACACGCTTACTCATTTTGCACCTAGATAAAAGATCAGTCTTCTTAAGCTGACCTTTTAAAATACTGCATTGGATATAAGCACTGTATGAAACTAAAATATCCTATAAATATGAGTGCAGTAAAAGCACATCAGCAAAAGCTACTGATGCCTGAGGATTTAGATATAAGAACTATCCCAGCTATCAGATCAACATACCTTAATATGGAATAATTTCATTAATTTCTGCATAGCAACAAAACTAAGCACATATGTTAGGGAACTTTCAATAGGTGTGTAAATTATTAAAATTAGCCAGTAGTCTTTAGAGTTTTTGAAAATAAATGTTAGAAGGAGTCAGTCCCTTCAATATCTGAATTTGATTCTCTTCCATGGGATGATAATCAGTGGATGCTGACTACTTTCCCCTGAGAATCAGACTCCCTTGTGACATAACAAGCCAGTCAAATTGGAAATAGAAAGCTCTGTGCTTGACAGATTTCACTTTCTGTAATAGACAAGGCTGACCAAGTGTCCATTTCAAGACCAAAAAATTCTAGAACTGTGTTTGAAAGGATCTTGGTTTGGCTTTATCATGGCATTAACTGTGAGTCTTACACATTTCCAACTTTCTTTCTTTGTCATTTCAGGGCAGGAATGACCAGCAGCATTGAGAATTGCAGTTTTGCAGCCATCAACAGCTTGGCATGGAGCCTGCAGCTGGGGCTCTCCATCCCCACCTTCATCCTCGGGCTGGTTCTCAACAGCCTGGCCCTGTTTGTGTTCTGCTGCTTTTGGAGAAAGCAGACCAAGACCTCGGTGTACATGATCAGCCTGGTGCTGGCAGACATCCTACTGCTCCTCTCTCTGCCACCAAAGCTGTACTACTCTGTCACCAAGGTGCCTGGGCTGCTGTGCTCCTTCATACAGGCTCCTTACTTTGTCAACACCTACACCAGCATCTTCATCATTGTCTGCATCACCGTGGACAGGTACATCTGCATAAGGCACCCCTTTGAAGGTCGAGCTAACCAGTCCCCCAGGTGGGCTGTGGTGATTTGCTGCTTCGTCTGGGCAGCAGCTTGGATCTGCAGCATCCCAATTTATGTGTTTCAGAAGAAGGAACCTATTAAATGCTTTCACAACATGTCAGACCAGACGTGGAGTGTGCCCTTCATTGTTTCTGTGGAAGTATTTGGGTTTCTGATCCCTCTTGCAGTGATGGTTTTCTGCTCTGCTCAAACCATCTGGATTCTTCTGAATCACAAAAGCCACGACAAAAAGAGCGCAGAAGAGAGCGGCTCATTGCGAGTAATCGTCATCAACCTGGTGGTGTTCCTGGTGTGCTTCACACCCGTCCACCTTGGGATCCTGCTGCAGTGCCTGGTGAGGCAGCACGTGATCGTGAGCTGCAGAATGAAGCAGGCCATCAGCCTCTTCCTCCAGGTGTCCATGACATTTGCCAACCTGAACTGCTGCCTCGATGCCATCTTCTACTATTTTGCAGCAAAGGAATTCTGTAAGAAAACACACCTGAAGAGGGCCATTGAGCTGTGTCCTGTCCTTAACCCTTGTGCCATGCGATGGCACTGCCAGCGCTGGGAGAATGCCCCCTGCCAGGACACCGACAGTGCTGTGCCTGACGTGGCAGGGACCGTGCCACGGGGAGAAGGACGATGATTTCACAGGGAATGCAAAACTCTTCCATACTTTAATTCCCTTTAAAGATGAAGGAGAGACAAGTTAGATGAAGGAACCAGCATTAGCAAAGTGACAGACCAACCCCAAAAGAAGCATTAGCCTCTGCAGTATCTACCAAATGTGAAAAGCTTGCCAGAGGAAAACTAAAACTAACCAGATCATGGGAATGCCTTTTAACATCAGCTTTGGTCATAGCTGCACCCGTTTTCCCTTTACATATGTGATCAGAAAGGTGTTGCTAAGAGCAAAACTAGAAATAACTATTCATAACCTTTCTAATTTAGAATGTATCTTGGCAGTTAAAAAGCAGCATCCAGACAGAAGTCTGACTCTGCAGAAGGTCACTGTTGGAGCTCCTCTGCTTTGGGCAGCCTGGGACAGCAGTGAATCCTCCCTCCTGGAAGCATCCTGGACTGCTCAGGGCTGCTAGGAGGGTTTTTGCAGTTTTTGCTCTTTCATGGAGGACTTGCTGCCCAGAATAGAAACCCAAGGGACTATCTCAGGTACCAACCATTCCTGAGCAACAAACTTTCCTGATTGCCTGTGCCGAGGAATCATTGTGGCTTTCTTCTGCAATTTTAAATCAGGTTTTGCCCGTGTAAATCAAAACAACCCATTCAAATATGAGATTTAGAGAAAGACTGAATGTGTTGAACTGTGTTCTACATCAGTGCATTTCTATCAAAGATGTAACATAACACATGTATGAAATTCTGCTGCTTGACTTCTCATTGTTTCTTGGAGCAGGAGAATGAAGAAAGCAAGGCCTGCATCACAGAAGATTAGGGAGTGATTGATGATCTCCTCTCTCCCAGCTAGAAGGCTGGACCAGCTCTATCCAGCTCATTCCTTAGGGAAATCCTTCCAGCTTGTACTGTACACTTCTCCAAAGGTCTCTGGGCTTGCCTGAACTCCTCAGCTCAGTATTCTGGGCTGTCACCACCCTAATGCCATTTGCAAGTTTGGCTCTGACTCTGATCTAAAGGTTTCTTGGTTGAAATTTAAGCCAAGCATTTCTTGAACCCTTATCTGGGCATGGCTGGTGCTTGTAGCCAGAAACACTTTCACAAAAAGAAATAATTTTATTTACCTTTCTAGAACAGCTGTGAAAATAGTCTGAGACTGCCGGTAGTCAAGTTTCTGGGACAGGTATTCCATTTATTCAAAATGTGAAAAGAAATTACCTTCTCTCTGTAGCAAATTAAAAAGAAAGGGGTCCAGTTTTGAAAATACAATTTGCTGTCCATCAATTTCCATAGAAATGATTGACTGTGCAAGTGGGCAGCTGCACATAACTTATAGCGGGACTATGAACATTTTAAAACTTGTACTAAAACTATGGCCACAGCTGAGGCAAAAAAAATATTTTTAGCATCATCTTTGCTGCTTTCTGTAAAGGAGCAAAAGGAAGAGTTTTCCAAAAGAGTATATTTTCTAAACATTATTGAGTGCCTCCATCACTCAGAAACTTACAGATTTTCAATATGGGTTAACCTTTCTTCTTTGCACCTTTCACATTACTTTGCATATAATATATGTGTGTGAGAAAGAAGTTTTACTGAATAAACTGTACATGTGAAGTGTATGATTTGAAAATACATTTTAATTTCCCAATTTGACAGCAGTATGTAATTCTCCAATACCTGCACTATCTGCCTAAAAAATTATCAGCAGCAGCAATTGTGACCCATCACACAAGGCTGGAATTATTAAAGTCAGGCTAATTAAGCTGCAATAATGGGCAGTGGTGGGGAGCCACTGTGAGCCACTGTGCTCAAGGCTCAGTGTGCTCCTGGCTGCAAACCCAGACTATAAAATCTGGAAAATAAACTGGGCTATTTTCTTCCCATTTATTGCCACCAGTGCCTCTTCTTTGTTGGCCTAAAATGTTTTTTTTAAATAATTTCATTGGTCTGAATTTTGCCTGTTGTATAAGTAAATGAGAGCAGCCTCGCTAAGCGTGCTTGAAATTTGAGAAATGAAATGAAAATGAAATTAAGAGAAAGAAGGAAGAGAGCCCAGCTGTGTTGATTTTACAGGCTGTTACAGTAGTCCTAATTTTTAGCACAAAAAAGCACAGGTCTTTTGAGCAAGAAGGTGTCACTTTCAATTCACAGCTTTTCAAGATGAACTTACATTCAAATAATATACTTAAGTCCTGTCTTTGACCTGCAGCTAAGAATACAGTTCTTTCTAAATCAGGATTTTACATGCAGGTTCCTGTGAGAAATCCACTGTTAACTTTGGAGCATCTCCAGTTGGTTGTATTTTTGTACCAGGACAAAGCAATAAAAATCCTTCTGCAGCTTGCGAAGATACAGAGCAATTTTGTTGGTGAATAAAACTGAAAAGCATTTGACATTTTAAAAACACAAATCTTCCTGAGCTGATATACAGCTTCAGTGCAGCAGAAGAAGTTTCTTCTCTCCTGGTGTTATTTTTAATACACAGAAAAGTGATGGAAACCTGAATGTGAACCCCTCACATACTCAGGTCTCCTCCCAGTGCCTCAGCAGTATTACAAAGTCAAAGAAGCACTGTCTTAGTGGAAAAAAATAGAAATCAAGTGCTAACCAGAAGCACGAAAAACAATGCCTTTAAAAATTATATTTTCAGTTCCACTCTCTTCTGTGAATTGGACAAAACCACAATTGCACAGTTAACCATGGACCTTACTGAGTAGCTGTGTTTAACATTAATTTTTCTGGACACAGCCAATTCATGCCACAGGTGAAAATATTCACAAAACAAAATTTTTTTTTCATCCAATTAAACTTCTCCAGCTGGGCCAAATCCCACAGGCTTCCATAACATAGAACAGAGCTGATTTTTCTTGAGGGTATTTTTATCAATGGCTGATTACTCCAACATTCTCCAATTCACATTTGTTCAACCATCAGTGTGATTCCCCAAGCTGTATTTTACAGACTCACACAGCTGAAAGACAGAAGAGCACAAAAGTAGTTTGGACAAAAAACCCAACCCCCAACTTAAACAAACAAAAACTCCCAGCGGACAAAACCACGCAGGATTTGTTCCCCAAATTCTTTTCCTGTCCCTTTGCCTGGTGGGTTATATCATCATTTCCCTGCTTGTGCACAGAACTGATTTCTAATGCTATAAAAGTAGCATCAAAGCAATACCAGACTTTTTGAAAAGTTCTATTGCCCAAGAAGTCCCTTCTGAAACATTTTCAACAACAATGACATCAAAAAAAGGAAATTCAACTGGTTTAATAGCAAGTAGAGGATCTAATATATGAACTTTTTCCATACGTGAACTTTACCTTTGCTTTTATGATGCATGATTTATGATCTCGAAGGCATCTGAGGGAGGGTCCGAGGCTACATCCAAGAACTGTTAGTCTCCTGCCTTCTCACAAGTGGCCACAGTGAGCCCAGATGGGCTCTAGCCACTCCAACATCTTTTCACTATGATTAAATATATTAGTTAAAAATATAAACCAGGCAGTTTTCCATGCGAAGATGAACAACCACAAAGAAAGCCTAGTAAATGTCACTCTAGTAGTTTGTCATATCAAGTAATTTCAAGTTTTCAGGAAACTTCAAAGTGAGAAGAGCAGCCATCTCACTGCCTGAGGCAGCCTCTAGATCATGACAAGAAGCTGAAATGGGCTGGAAGATTGAAACTGATCTTCAGAGAGACCCAAACCTGCCAGGATATTTCACTCAGAAGTTATTCTGCAACAGCACAACTCAGCCTGCCTCAAACACATGCAAATGAAAGACAAACCCGGCTACTCAGAGGTACAGACTTCTGTCTGTCTCACCAAAGTGGTTTTGCTGAGGTTTTCCCCCTCACATTAATTTTCCACTTCAGACTAATTGCTTTCTCTGAGTCTTGGGCACGCTCTCCATCCTTCCACCCAAACACAAGGAGCAGAGCCCAGCAGAGGCAGCGTCCTCTGTGGAACTGGCAAGTCCAGCAGGAGAAAACAGAGCCCACCCAGCTCCTGAGGAGATTGTCACCTGCCCTGGCAGCCTGCAGGGACCTGTTCAGCACCACGGTGGCAAGTGACAGTAGCCTGAACATTCCCTTTATGGAGCAGGGGGACCCAGAGACCTTGGCTGCCATGCACCAAAAGGTTTCCCAAGGACTTCCCCTGGGGGGAGAGGGGCAGAAATGTGCTTGCCCTGAGCAAACAGAAAAGAAACCTGCCTGTCTGTTATTTACACAACAGTACAAATGGGAAAGCTGGCTTGGATGGCTTTCAAATTAGCGTGCTTGCTAAACATGCAGAGAAGCACAAGCTCCACACACTGCTCTGGCTGCTCTCCTAGCACTGCCAAAAAACAGAGCCTGGAGAGAACAGCCAAAGGCTCAGTTACCAAAAGGTGCAGCAACTTCTCTTGCTGCTCAGCTGCTGTGTGTGCAGGGTGGAGGAAGGCAGAGGAAGAGGAGCAGAGGAGCTGCAGCAGAGCACAGAGGGTGAGCTGAGCCTGCGTCAGGGAGGGCATCTGCCTGGGCAGTCCGAGGTGGCTGCAGTCCAAAGACACAAACGTGCTCCCAGCATAAGAATCACAAGGTACATAAAACCCCTCTTTGACCCCTGTTCTTGCTCATGGCAAGATTTTGGTTATCTCCCCAGAGGTGTCCCCAAGCTGCTCTGTGGGTGTGCCTGCCCAGCACTATTAAACGTTGTGCCCTCTGCCACTGCATCTCACATTGCAGCATTCTTCAGCTGCTTTTGTAAACTCCTTTTGTAAGCAGCTAAAACTATATCTCCTGTAAAGGTGTGTGGGAAACAGAAGAAACCAAAACCAAAACCCACCTATTTTTTTAAAGTTGGACTATGAAGAACATGAAGTGAAGACACCTGTGCTGTTTCTGAACACATAATTAAATGATTTTCTGTCTGCAAGAAAGCTTTTTGCATTGGAAAATCACTCCTAGGAACTGTTTGCCACAAACATTATGCAATGAGCTTTCACAGCTCTGTAACCTCAGTGTTAGCTCAAAAACTCCAGAGAAATCAAGCTCACCCCTAAGGCATGGATACGTCAGGTTCACGCAAGCAATTTATCTTTTGAACATCAGGCCAGCACAGAGACTAAAGAGTGTTAGCACCGAGGCACACCTGAAAAGACTAAGAATAGTGGTATTTCTAGAGTGCCTTTCATGTGAGGAAGTCAGAATATGAAAGTGAGATACGATCCCACTGCACAGGCGGCTCTCCAGCTACTGCCGCACACACGGGAAGCAAAAAGGTGAACCAGGTGGGCAGCAGCCAAGCAGCTGGTGTCCTTCAGGCCCTGCAAGGTGATTCTGTGTTCCTGCAGGGGCACAATTTATTGCCTTTGGCCCCTTTGGTCAAAGGTTTTGCTTTCATTTATTTCATTTTAAAATATGTATATTAAAAATAAAATTAAAAAAAGAAACGCTGGCAGTACTCACTGCAGCATATGGCATGACAGAGGGATCACCAGTGCCAGATTCATGCTGTACCTGTAGATTTTTAATTCATTCTTTTTTTAATCACTGTCATTTTTGCCTCACCAAGAGGTCCTAGGAATGGCACTGCTTTCTCCAGCACCCATTGCTCCAAGGTGAGGACCCATCCTGCCAAGAATGAGCTCAGTAAGTGAGTCAGACCTGCTGTACGTCTGTAAAGGGGTGCCAGGATGGCATCCACATGGTCTCATTTGCACCACCTGACACACATCACTGCACAAAACCCCTCAGCCTGCACCTGTCAGCCTTTCCACACCATGCCCACTGTCCCTGTGAATGCTGCCTGGGCTGAAGGTCACAGTGCTCCCTCATTTAAAGCATGAAAGGCAGAGCTGTGGGGAGGCAGGGCACGCTTGCAGACCTCATGACAAGTCTCAAAGCTTGTCCATGATGCAGGTGTTTTGAAACAAACACATCCTGCTATTTAGCTTCTCCTCACCCCAGCTCGGTGCTTCTGCAAGGTTTTCAAGCCCCATTTCTGGATATACATGCAATGGCCAGCTTCCTATGGGGCAAAGAATGTCCCAGAGGCATGAGAAATGGGATTTCCCATAAGACTTCCCACCCATGCAGCCACCTTGCAGTCTGCTCCATGGCACCCAGCTCCTGCCCAGAGGTGCTGCCCAGGGCAGGCAGCTGCAGATGAGCCATTACCTCTGTGGGAGATATGAAAAAGCAGTTGGTTTTCCTCCACAGCTGTTGAAGCACAACAGCTTCAAGGACAGCTGCATTTCCATGTTTAAAAAAATAGGAGAAAATGCCTTTTTTTGTTCACATTAAGGCTGTAGTCCACTCATTCCATTTTCATATTTCTGACACCTTGAAAATCACACTTGTGAGTGAGAGACATGGTTCCACAGTTAATCTTCGTTTCAACCAAGATGGAATTTACCCAGTTCAGCACATGGGTGAAGTCCAGTTCTAGTTCTGGGAGCTGCAAACACCACAGATGCTCATGATCACCACATCAAGATCACAACCCAAACCCACTGTTTTCCCTTTTTAAAAATGTGACTTCAAGTAAACCCATGAAACATTCCTATGAAAGCAGAGAGAGAGAACAGAGAAACACTGCAGGTGGTCTGGTCCTATGAGCTATATATTAAAAATGTATATATTTTATCTTTTGTGCAATGTGCTGAAATGAAACTCAAGTTTCATTTTGGCACAGCAGTGCCAGTGCTCAGTGCCCCTCTCCAGCTCCCCAGAGGTGCTCTCAGCAGTTCTATTTCAGAGCTGCATTTTGCCACACTCTGAAGAGGGAAACAGCTGCTCCCACCTCAAGCAATGCCCCATCCTGCAGCGTCAAATCCAGAAACAAGTGAGGGTCCCTCAGCAGCCCTTGAAGAGCTTCTGGCATCTCTAGGTAGAAACTCAGTATTTTAACCTCTGGCTTGCTCTCAACAAGAAGCAGCCTGCCCTCCCCAAGGACAGCAGGGTGCTTGAACATCTGGGCTCTCAGATCAGCTCTCTGTGGACTTGGATATCTGCATCCTGCAGATGAAACCATACAGATGCTTATTCAGCAGCTCTGCCACCCCAGTCAACTCATTACTGAAAAGATGCAGCCAATAATTATGCCAGATGCTAGCTGAGCTCTGGAAAGGTCACCACACATGACTGCTCTTGTAGATTAATGAGAGTTCAAACAACCAGTATCGGTATTAATCTATAATCGCCTGGTGTTACTGGAAAAAAAATGAAGACTTTGGTGTTTTTCTGATACCTTTGATCTGTTTATTTGTTGTGTTACTATGGTTCATCTCCACTTCGCCCAGGTTGACACTGGCTGGATAATTTTTCTCAATATTTCATCATACCAAAAAAAAAAAAAAAAAAAGAATATTCCATGTCTTTTAAAAGATCCTAATACCTCCACTCTGAACCTTTTACAGACAGTGCCTTTTCTCTGCTACTACACCAAGTCTTATCCAAAGGCAAGCAGTTCCAATCCAGTGAACGCAAGACTTGCTCTCCGTTCCTATAGCAGTAGAAAAAGTTGCTGAAACACTGCAAAGTCAACAAAACAACTGCCCTGAATTCTTGCAAATCTTAGTCCTTCTTTTCCCAGTGCACTGAGTTGTCCTAGGTGTGCCCAGCATGTAGCAGTTCCAATAAAATCAGAGATCTCTGCATGTTTCCAGCTCTCTCCTTCTCATGTACTGAGATCACACTGCAAAGCCAGACCCTGTGACATAATTGCCTGGGAACCATAGATCCCTTGGCAGCATAGAATACTGAAATCTGAACTCTGGTGTGATTCTTTTAGGATTTTTCATTGATTTTTGTCAGTGTAACAACAAGCCCTAAGTATAATAAAGAGAGTAAAATTGTTAGAAAAGTATCACCTTTAAAACCTGATCCTCTTAGGCTTTAGTAGTAGAAACACAAAAATATCCTGAGAACTAAATCTTTCTCTTGAAAGTAGACAGCATGATTTTTTTTGAGTCACAAACTTCTCTAAATGACTCCAAACCACATTTGCTGAATTTACACAGCAAAACCTTCTGTTCTTTCTTCTCTTTTGACTTCCAGCGCTAGAAATTCAGCTTGGGGAATTCAGCTGGATCATCTCTCATTTATATATCTCTGTCAAACAAATTCAGTGCCAGCTAAATCCAAGTTTCTCAGGTGTTTTCTGGCAACACACAGACAGAAGAGGGACCAGAGGCACAGCCAGATTCCCCCAGCAAGGATGCTGAGTGTAAAAACAAGCACATGCTCTCTTTCCATGCTCATGCTGGAATGCAAATGCTGCTCTCTCTGGGACCATTATTCATTCCCAGCTCAGCCTAATGCCTCAAGGGTCATCACTAGCAGATTTCAGTCCAGCTCAGCAGGAATTGCCTATGTATTGGCTCAATACTGCAGACAGGACAAAGAGAAGCAAAAATAAATAAAAATACTCTGCTGTCTCCTAGCTGCAGCAAGTACCAGGTGTCCATGGTGATTTTTAGGACAGAAGACCTAAAGAAGCCTCACTCCAGCAAACCAACCAGTGAGAGTTCTTCCCAGTGGAAAGCTGACAAGATTGAACATTGAATTTTTCAAACATACACTATGCACTTTCTTCCAGCTTGCCTCCAACCTTCTGCCCCTGAAACACCCTTGGCAACATGAGCCATGTTTTGGTTTTTCTGCCACCCACATTTAAGCTGCTGTCTCTTACTTTCTGCTGTATTCTTCCAACAGATTGACCCTTGTAAAAATCCAGAAGTATCACCAGATAAATCTTTCATCCAGTTTGCATCCACTTTACCCACTGATGGAAACTTCTTTCAACACCAACCCAAATGCCTTAAAATTAATTAGAGCTCCATGTGGTTGATTCCATCACCAAACTCTGCCAATGTCAGAGTTACACCCTCACCAGGGTCTCACCATCATTAGTCTGGTCTAGGAGACCTTGTTTTTTCAGTTGTCACTGTAAAAGGAGCAGTCAGATATTTTCTCAGTTCCTCTGACTGGAAGGAGAAGAGGGCACCCATGAGCTTCAGTAAGATCTGTAAATGCCAAAATGTCAAAAGGCCAGAGACACCAAGAGGCACCTCGGTTTTAAAATAATTCCAGTATAATAATTTTTAAATTATTTCAGTAAGTTGCAAAGTATTTCTAAAATAATTGATTTTTTTAAGAGTGGATATCTGCTTTTTCTTACTGTAACTAGAATTCAGAAACCAAAAGTCTAGCCAAAAGATCTACTAACACTGTCTACCGAGATGAGAGGTCTCACTCAGTTCTTTTAATCACCCGTACATGAATGTTAAGCATTCCCATTAAATGGACAGGTCCGTTTGGGCAGCAGCTGTGGAGCTGCAGCTGGGAGCCTCAGTGGCCATCCCCTTCCCACAGGGTGCATCGTGCTGTGCCTGAGCCTGGGGAGCAGCATGGGCAGGGAGGCACCAGAGGGCTGTAGATGAGGAAGATGTTGCAGAGCCCCTCGGGCCATGACAGCAACATTCACAGCTGGGCTGTGGTCCTTTTAAACATACCTGCCAGTCTAAACCTAACAGCAGCCTGTTATGAATCATCAGGTGCTGACATTTCTTCAAATTTTTATAAGATTTTAACTCCACTCTATCATATGGTTGCAAATTTCTCTAATACAACCACACACACACTGCATAGACAAGACCTGGCACGCAGCTTCAAACAAATCCCTTTGCAAAGGTCGGAAAGACAGAAAAATACACATATTGGAAAGCAATATAAATAAACCACTTCTGTTCCCCACCACCACAGGCAGCAGAGGACCAACACACACTGGTAAGGGATCAGAGAACTCTCAGTCTCTCAGGAATTCCAAATTTTGGGCTAGTTCTGCTCTTCAACAAAATCTTTAATTTTCCAAGTGGCTGTGCCATCTGAAGTACCATATACACCACAATCCTTCTCCAGGTCCTAAAATAATAGCAATTACTCTAAATTTTAACATTCTGTGCAATGTGGTTTTGTCCCTGACCATGGCCTTGGCTGAAATTCAAACCCTCTTCCATTCCTGAACTTTGCACCTAAATTTTGGCTCCTCAACCTTACCTTTCAGTTCTCAGAACTGGTTTGTGGATCAATTGCTTAAACTGAATAAGGTTCCTTACAAAAGTTTCCACTTTGTTTGTCCTCTTACCTCCACCTAAAGTAGGAAGTTATGCACAGGTAGAAAAGGAGAGCCATCCCTGTGGCACCCACAGGAGCCACCCCAAGCAGCCATCCCCCCTCCTGCCCTGCAGCATCCTCTGTTCTCTTTCACTTGGTGTTATCAGCCTCCCTGGCAGTTACCTGTTCACAGAGCTCCTTTCCCAGGTTTGGTGCTTGCCAGCAAGCCACAGCTGGGACACTTCTGAGAATCTGCCCCAGATTTCCCTCAGCAGTGAGAAAAGGCTGCTTTTTCCTGTACACTGAATGCTGTGGGATTGAGTCACCTTTCTTCTCATGTCAGAGAGCTGAGAGACCTGAAGGTGTCATGTACATCTGGAGCTGGAGCACAGGGTGCTCAGCTAAAGGGGAAGAACTGGGGGTACTGAAATGACTGACATGCCACATGAAGAGAACACCAACATGAAAGTCCTGCCTGAGTTTCCTTCTGGCTGAGAGCTGCACTCATAGCACCCAGACCCCCAGTTTGCCTTCAGCAGTAGTCTGCCTCCTGAACCTCAGAGAAGACAGACCTGAACGAAACAGAACACCTTTAAATACTGAGAGCACCTTAAAACACAGCCCTTCACCACGGGCAGAGAGGTTTCCGAGGTAGAGCTCACCCACCTCTGAGCATGGCTCACCAGGAGGAGGGCAGAGGGTGGCAGTGAGGCTCCCAGAGAGCCAGAGCCCCTTTTCTGCTGGGCAGCAGACAGCCCCTGGATCCCCTGGCAGCTGGAATGAGGCTGAAGGCAAGCTGGGCTCCCTCAGTGGCTGTGCACCACAGCACTGCATGAGCTGGCTGTGAAAACTCAGCTGGATGCAAATGAAAACCCAGCACTCACACTCGCTTTGTGCTTCCCGTGTGTGCAATAAAAAGTGCCTCAGTGCAACCAGCATCAAGTTAACAAATAGAACAGCACCATACAGTCTTTTTCCCCCTACCTTGCTGCTTATATGCTCTTAAGACCTGGCTGAAAATCTCTGTCCTGCTGAATAGCAGCTGCCCCTACCAGGAGTCCCTTGGACATTGATGTGGGAGGTGCTATTGAGCAGAAGAATAATAAGCCATCACTATTCCTGCATCTGTTTGTTTGAGGGAGAATTCCAATTAAATTAACATTTGTGGGTGTCCCTCCAAACATATATCTTCTCCTCAATCCAGAATCATAACAGCTCTCTTATACAGAAATGGTCAGTATTTCTTAGTTTGATAAACCAGGTCAGGTTAAAAGAAAAAGAAAACAAGCACAAGAAGTCGTTACTCTTTTTAACTACTGGAGAGAAATAAATTTTAACTCAGCAGTTATAGTTTCAGGTAGAGATTTAGCTGAAATGTGGCAGGCTATGTAGATGTCATTAAACTGCAGTTCTAAAAGCTTGGACTCATCTTCATCTCAAATTTGATCTGATTTTTCTCAAGTTTATGAGATCAGAAAGAATGGATGAACCAATATTCTGGACGCTGGAACAATTTACTCCAAAGAACCAGGTGTCAACACAAACTAGCATTATCTGCAAAACCCAGATTAGGGTAAGAATATTTTAAAAAATAAAGACCTTGTAGTTAAAGAAAAATATATTCTAACTACTTTCTCCTGCTCCCCACTTAATTCAGATCACAAGCCAGACTGCTAAATCAGCACTTACAGCCCTATTTTGTAGTGCTTCAGTGGTTGTGGTTATTTACAAAAAAATGCTCAAGACCAGAGAAATTTTTATGCTAAAATATTTTAATACTTGACTTTAGAAACGCTTACCAGAAAAACAACAGGAAAAGGATGTGGCCTGATAAATGCCTGTTACATCTTCATCAGTGTCATATATTTATTCATTTGAATTTGATTTCACTGAAATTAATAAGTGTGAGAAGTCTGAAGTGCAGGCGTGTCTCGGTACCAAACGAGCAGCTATCAAGCTCCATTTTCAGGAAGGAAGATGGACATTTTTTAACTCACAGTAGATGTTGTCCACTAAAAACCCTTTAAACCTTTCACTGAAGGGACATTCAAAAAAGGCAGAGAACAGTGTTGGCTCAGTCTGTGCACACCAGCTCTGAAGGACGCAAAGCAATGGGAAGAGGAGGGGGGAGGTGGCAGCTGGGAGAGGGAAAGAGCAGAAGGGAGAGGACAGGAGCAGCAGCTCTCCCTTCTTTTGGTTGAAACTCAGGGATGTGGGTTTCTTTTTTTGTTTGTTTGTTGTTTTGTTTTTTTTTTGTGGAGCCACTGGGCCCCTTTCTCTAGGCACCACCTCTCTAACTTTGCATACACAGACAGCATCCTCTGGATACAGAGGCTGGCACAAAGCTCTCCCTGCCCTCCTTCACAGAGCCTCCCCCAACTGAAATGTTGTTGAAATTAGTCAGAAATGCTGAAAGATTCAAATTAATTAGGTGATCACATACATGAAACCTGAAAGGAAAGAAAACAATGTCATTTAATATTTCTTTTCCTTGTTACTACATACTATCAACACAGTTTCAACAATTACCACCCAAGAGTAGTTAATTCTGAATAGAAAAGGGCAGACAGGCAAGTTTTTTTGGAAGATTATAGGACTTCTAGAAGGGTGTGAACCTCCAGCTGTAACTGATGCAATGTTGTCCCACCTGGGCTGCAGACAGAGCTGAGCCCCAGGAAGGAACAGGTAAAAATTGTGTGCTGATTTTGGATATCTGGATCTAGGAAACTGAACTCCATTGCAAGTGTCTTGTATAACATTTTGAAGGTCCTTCTTATTATCTCTGCTTCCATTTCCCACTCATCAAATGGAAAAAAAAAAAAAAACCCAACCAAAAAACCCCAGACCCTATCTATGCCAGCAGGACAAGGCCAGAACAGGTACATTGAGAAGAGGACAAAAAACCCCAACCTTGGCTGTGCCCAGCAGGCAAAGCCTGTCATGGTACATTGAGATGTCCTGTGCAGAAACCCAAATCACCCTAAAAGTGGTTTTTCCAGGCACAAACACCACACCTCATCAGCACAGGGATATTTGATAAACAGGTTGTAACATTAGCAAAGCACCAAACTGATGTGGCCAACTAAGCAGCAACAGGAGGAAAGAGATTTTCATTAGCAGCCAAATCCTCTGTGTGCTCTAGCTCTGGTGATAAAAAGTTAAATTTTACTAGTACAGCATGATATCATAAATACATGCACTGCTGCTGGTCTGTTAACATTTAAATACACTGTGAGTTGATGTTTGACACAACAATGGAAGACAGTTTATATAATGAAGTAATAGAGCAGAAAACAGAAAAAGCAAAATGGATTCTAGTAAAACCATTTTTTTTAAAGTTTCACTTTTCCCCCTGCAAGCAGGTATTTTGTAAATACACAATTTTGTAAGAATATTTCCTTTGAGGAATATCTTATTTATAGAAATTCAGGGAAATGTAGATTTATCAGCTTCTCACTGCTGTCATTGCATTCCTAATGAATTAATCTCTTAATGCTAATTATCTAAACTTGGAGATTTGCTATCTTTCAATTTCTGCTACCATAGTAACACTGGAAATCATGGTTCAGCCTGCACCCTGAGTTTTTCTCCTCACACAAGAATTTTTAGCTCTTCCCCTAAACATGCACTGCTGGCTCTGGTCACTCGAGCCACTTGAGCCACACTTTTTCTCTTGCCTAAAATGACTCTTGGGTTCTTCCTCCATTCATTATTTGTCTTGTAATGAAATGACATTCAGAGACTTTCCCTCCCTGCTGTAAATACCTCTGCTTGTTTCTCACAGACACATTACACACCCAGAAACGAGCCAAGAAAACTGACTTTTCCCATTAAGAAGAAGTGGAACCATGATATGTAGGGTCTAACTGGAACTCTTTGGTCACCACAGGGTGCACACAGTACTTCAGCCATCTAAGCAGCCCAGTTGGCTCAAAATTGAGTGCAAGTGCCTTTTGGAAAGGAGCTCCAGTTGTGCACTTATTTTCCTGGAGCTGTACACACAATCCACAACTGTGAAAAATAAAATGAGATCTTGACCATCTTCAGTAACTGATTTTCTTTCTTTCCCACCTTGCAGAATTCCAGCCAAAGTGCATGTCTGATCTTGCCAGGTCAGTCATATGGTTTGGAAGTGTGTATGATCTCTCAGGAAATGCCAGATTTGCGAAAATGCTGTCTCAAGTCTTTCAAAGACAATGATAATTTGAAGACCAACGTAGCTAATGGTTTAAGTAGAAAAAAATACCTTAGAAGTGTTAAAATGACTCAGTCATTAGGCAGAAGAGACACATAGGCTGTGATGTGCTATGCAGGGCCCATAGCTGGGCCGCAGGAGCCTCGCTCTAACAGCTGCTCTGCGGAGCCAGAGAACAACTGAAAGTGCAAAATCTGCAACACCAGAGACAGATCTCCACCAGCTTCAAATCTCACCACTCTCAGGGCACTGAGATGGAAAATACCTACCCTGCTGATCCCGACTCAGAAGTCCCACAGGAGCATCTCCAGCTGATTTCTCTGTGGAAACTGAAACACATCTCTCAAAAAAAATGTTAGATCGGTTCAACACTAAACATGTCAGGGCTAAAGAGGCAGAGCAGCTCACCTGCTCTCCCACGAAGCAGATTGAGCTCCTCCAGCACTGGAGGACCAGTGGGGCACTCTTGCACAGCCAAGGTTGGCTTGTGCCTCCCTCAATCTTTCTAGGGGACACCAAACATCAGTGCCAAACATCAGTGCCTGCGGTCAGACCACTGATTCGGCTCAGCAGCTTCCTGCCCCCGGCCCCTCGGCCCCACACACACAGTCCCTGTGGCCACTTCCTCCACGGAAAAGCTTCATTTCAGCTGCTCCGCGCTTCGGTCCTCCCCGCCATAACCAGCAGAGCTGCCCGCTCTGCCTTGCTCATCCTTTCAGGGTGCGGGTGCCAGGGAGGACAAGGAGCAGAGCACTCGGCTGGTGGGGACAGGCGGGGATAAAGCGTCTGAGCTACGCGATGAGCTGCTCCTCCTGGTGACAGACCAAGACAGACAGATGGACATGGCAGGGCATCCTCATTCCCGCGGAGGACGCGGGGCGGCATTCCGCAGTGCCTTCCGGAAAGGCGAGCTCTGAGCCTGTTCGCCTTTCTCCTGGTCCTGCCTCCCGGCACAGTTGATGAGTGCCCAGGTGATGAGGCCACACTCAACCCACCGCACTCGTGGCTGCATTAGCCGGGAAATCTCCCGCCGGCCAACCAACCCGCTACACTCCCGTAGCCACGAGATGGAGCAGCTCAGTTACAAACAGCTCCGCAGAGCCGCCAGAAGGTGATGGGACATTTCATCCCGCTTCTGCCTCACCCAGAGGCAGCAGGCGCTTTTGGATCACAGCAGTGGATGCTCTCTTTTCTCGAGCAGGACAAATACTTTCCTCACTGGTTAGGATATTATTTAAATCGAGAAAAACCTCACCATGTCTTCACTGCACAACCCTGTGTGGTTACTGACGTTGTAAACTGGAAGGGTGACGGCAGTATCAGCCCCATGCTGACACTTCCCAAGAACCAGGAGGAGAGCCAGCAGGAGAGCCAGGACCTGGGCTGGCACAGCCCAGCACTGCAAGGAGAAGGTTGGCCTTAAGGGCAAGCACGAGGGATCAGCAGAATTTCTCTGGTTGACACTGAGGGATGTGTGCGTGTCCTGAAGGCGAGGTCTGTGTGTCCTGAAGGTGAGATGTGTGTGTGTCCTGAGGTGAGGTCTGTGTGGCAGCAGCAATATAGCAAAGTCCTCAATACCAACAAAAAAATGCATGTGAAGCAGCTCCTTCATCTGGAAAAAGGCACAAGATGATGCATCCAGCATCTGAAATCATGTGAAACAGGAGGTGCTTCACGCACTGGTGGCATTGGTGACACACACAGAGCTGTCAAGAACAGAGGAGAATGTGCAGAGGTGGCCCTCTTCTCCCATGTCTCCAAGAAAAGGGATCCACGCGTGGACTTGGGGGACTTTGTGAAGAGACACATCCCCTTAGCACAGAGCAGAGCCTGTGTTGAGAGCAGAAAGGTTCCTTGCTGCTCACTGCTTTCCCCCCTGCATCCCAAGTGAGCTATCAGTGAACAGCTGGGAGTCCTTCACAGGCTGTCCCAGCCTTTTCATTGTGCTGCTCGCTCGGATTCATGTCACCCTCTTCATCAGCCCTCAGCGTCGCACTTTTTCATCCATTCCATTTTGAAGGGAGAGGAGCCTTCACACCTTGTCCCAGGTGCATTTGTGCACCTGTCCATGCCTTCCTGGCCATTTCTTCCCTGAAAAACTCACAAGGACGCTGCTGGGAAAAAAGCAGATCGCTCACTGGGGGTAGCCCTGCCGCTGCTGCTCCCCCATCCTGCCCTTCCCAAAGCGTCTCTCTCCAGATGTGGAGCCTCACGGGGCTCTGTGCAGCCAGGGGACACCTTGCCCAGCCTCCAGCAAGGTGGGCAGTGCTCAGGATGTGAGGGTCAAAGAGAAAATGAGACAGAAGAAAAAGCACCGAGCCTGTGAGGGGAAAACCTTGCGTGGGAAGAGAGCACCCGCTGTGAGCGTTGGTGGCACTTTCAGAACTGGCATCTGCAAACCCCAGAGCAGGCCAAGAGCACAGAGGAGCACTAACCTAAAAATGAAAACTTTGATCTTGCTGATGAAGAGGAACAAGAAACCACACATACTGAAGAAACTCCACCATATAATCCAAACTACACTTAAAAAAAATATAAAACTTCAAAACATCTACAATATATCAATAAAATCATTGTGTAAAGAACCACAATGAAAGTATTTTTTAAAAAATCCAAATTCTCCTAAAAGCCAACTTCACCATCAAAAAATACAAAATTTAAAAACCTACTAAGAAAATCCAATTCCTAAAAATAAAATAACAAAACAAACAACATCAAATTACCCGCCATCAAAAAAATTACAACAATATCTCCACCAACCAACATAAAACCCCACAAACTTTCCTAAACACCATAAACTTTTAAAAAATAGGCATTCCCAAACACAACAAAATTATAAACCCTCTCTACCTAATCATCCACCAAAAAACCCACTTTCCAATAAAACCCTAAACAACAACAAATAAAAAATTTAACTAAAACAATACACCTATCAAAACATAACACAAATATCCTAAAACAAACTCAAAAAACCCAAAAACCTCCCATGAGACAAAGCCCAAAACTCACTTAATCTTGATTTTCAATACAAATACAAACCATAAAAACAAAACCTCACAATCCTTCTAACTTTTTCAATTTTAAACAAGAAATATCAAAAAAAAATCACCAAAAAAAAAACAAACTAACCTATAACAATCAATCATTCATAACAACATCACTTTTTAATCCTTCAATATCAACTCACAGCCTGCCTGTGCTGGGCTTTGTTCACATCCAGAATGCAGCCACAGTCACAAGAGCACCGCAGGATACACAGAAGTGAAACCTAGCTGAGAAATGAGATGAAGTGCTATTCATTCAAACTTATATTGGTTTTTACCTTTGGTGGTGTTTCTTTTTTTTTCCTTAAATAGTCATTTCAACTAAAATACCCCAGGGAAACCCCAAGGGACTCTTTCTTCTCTCATCTCCTATCCCACATCTCTTTCACAGATGCACAGTTTTAATTCAGACAATATAATCCTCAGCTTTGAAATGTAAGGAGCATGCAGAAGACCAAGCAAAACTATATCTGTAGCCTTTCTTTGCCTTTTTGGAAAGAATTCTGCAAACATGCATACAATGGCCAAAAACCCTCACTTTTTTTCCCCTTTCTACCTGAACAAAATCATCACCTGACACTCTCCATGGGTATATTCCCTGCTCCCTAGGAGTATAAACAGAGGTAAGAGTAACTCTTGACTCCTTTGAAACACCAAGTTGAAGTGAACATACCACATCACCACTGTAAATCAGCAATCTTTTTCCTTTCTGATATCATGAAAAGTAAGGGAAACAATGACAGGATTTGGCTCAAAGCACATTTTGACAACTAATGCTCTACCCATGGATGTTATGTACAATCAATAAAATCCTGTATTTGGGAAAAAAACCAAAACCAAAACCAAAAAACTAAAACCAAACACAAAAATGACCATCAAAAAAAAAAAAAAACCAACACACACACACAAAAAACACACAAAGGAAAAAGAAAACAAACAAACAAAAAAACCCAATCAAAAAAAAAAAAAACCCAAAGAAAGGTCTGCAGAGCCAGATTTCTTTCCGTGTTAGCAGAAGCTGGTTTTAAAGGGTGACTCAGAGGTGAGTCCCACAGATTTACATCTTAAATGAGCTGTGTGAGTCCCCGTGTACACAGAGCCCCACGCAGACACGGTGTGGGGAGGCCACGCTGTCATGGAAATCTGTGATGGAACAAAAAGCAGCTGCACTTGGTACTTTCTGACATTCTGACCAGCAGCCGCTTTGTGTGCAGCTCACTCTGCTGCCTTAAAAGAAAACACAAGACTGCAGAATTCTACAAGCTGAGAAGGAGAAAAAGTCAACAACCAGAGTACAAGGCAGCCCAAAGGTAAGATGACAAGAGATATTTCACTATAGCAAAAGCTTGCCTTAAAAGCTTTCCTCTTGTCACAAGATCCAAAAACTAATTATATTTTACATAATTTGCATTGTTTACAGCATAGCTAACTTTTTTAATGACTGAACAAAACTTCTCTTTGCATTTATTCTTTGTATAATATTTTTTTCTGTTTATTCTTTAATAAATCTGCACAACAGATCCTAGTCTGAAACATCTTTTAATGATAGTGAGAATTTTCTTACTTAAGCATCTTGGTGAGAAGCTGAAATTCTATTTCTCTAGACCCAGAATTTCTTAGACGCAGTATCAAACAAATTAAAAACAAGACAGAAGAACAGGGAAAGTAGTAATGAAATCTCCTACAGAGGCATTGAAGTAAAGAACTTTGTCAGTATTTATTACTTTTCAGAAATTCCTTCATTAACTTTTCCTTCCTTTGGATCTCAGTAATGGGCTCCCTCCCAGTATCAGACTCACAGTGCTTCATGCTGCTTTTTTTTTACTTCTTCCTAAGCCAGTAACTTACAGAATCTCACTTACCTGCCATTACTGTGTCTTTAAGGAGTAAAGAACTAAATTATCTTCTTTTTTGCTGATCTTAATCTCACTCAAAGAGATCTTAATCTCTCAAACTACAGTAAGGGAGGCTTTACCTGTGAAATACTCAGGGGGTGACTTGAGCTGCAGGACAAAAACTTTGCTCAGTTGACAGAAATGGAACAGCATCAAAATCAGCAGCTCATGTAGGAAAGACACTGGTTTGAAGTAAAAACTAGAGAACAGCAGGAGAAATTAATTTCTGGGCGCTGAAAGAAAGATCTCTGACAGATTTCATTTACAGATTCCATTTGCTGTCATGGAACTGGCTGGAGGAAAGGATTTGGTATTCCTAGCTGTTTGCATTTTTAAGTGACTACAGCACTGCAGAAACCAATGAGCACCTTCCCAGTCCTTATCAGGAGACTCTGAGGGCAGGATCAAGCCAGAACCCTTCCTCTAAAGAAGATAATTACTTTGTGACCCCAGCTCAGCTCAGAGAGTGACTGCCGACTCTTTCAGTCCCCTCTTGGCAGAAGCGAATCCAGCTGCATGTTTCCTGTAACCCCTGTCTCTGCTGTGGTAAGTCTGGCTCATTTAGACAAAATCTCATCCTTCTACCAAAGACTTAACCTCTGCCAGAAATAGCCCATTAGAAGCTTCCTGCCTGCAGCTTTCAGACAGCTTTTAGAAGGGCCAGAGGTACTCACAGTCCCTCTTTGCCCTGGCCGTGGGAGAGGGTGCAGGATGGCAGTGACTGTATGGGATCTTCACATTAATAAATGTGGGGGACCCTTCTGTTCTCGGCTCCCCAAGATCTCATTTTGATACCTTGATGCAGGAAACAGGCTCCACATAATTGTTTCCGCCCTCGTGTTCCAAGAACCCCTGAAATCAGGGTCTGCTACCTTGGTTCTGCAAAGAAACCTCTCCAAGGGGATGGTGCAGTCACACACTCTGCCCAGCCTGGATTACAGGACAGCACAGTCTGGGGTTACAGCTAGCAGTGCGAGTGAGGGTGGACAGCAGAAAGCCCCATCCCCCCTTGATGTGCAACCTTGCCCCAAAATCATTGGCACTGAGCAGCTCCATGCTACCAGGAGCTGCAATTCAGCACACAGCAGTCCAAGATGGGGGAAAAGTGGATTTCCAAGGCTGTGGACACATAGAGACCTTATTAGCCCTTGTTCTATGTCTTCTACTGATCTTCATTGTTCCTTGTGGTGATTTTCTTCTCTTCCAGCATACTTGGAGATATGAATAACACCCATGGCAAGGGCAATATCAGTGCTTCTGTGGAACTGTTCCAGCTCATCATGTACACCCCCACTTTTAGCCTGGGATTGCTGTTCAACATAATGGCTCTGTCATTCCTGTTTTTTAAGGTTAAAAAGCTGTCAGAATCTACAGTCTACATGATAGCCCTTATATTCCTGGATACTTTGCTATTGTTTACTCTTCCTTTTAAAATCATTTCCTACCATCTGCAAAACAACTGGAATCTGGGGTCTGTGTTTTGCTCCACCTTGGAGAGCCTTTACTTTGTGAACATGTACGGCAGCATCCTCATCTCCCTGTGCATCTGCGTGGACCGGTACATCGCTATCCAGTACCCCTTCGTGGCCCTCACCCTCAGGTCCATCAAGAAAGCTGCCATGGTCTGTGCTCTCATCTGCCTGGGCACCTCTGTGGGGACACTCTCTACTTTCCAGCTGCATGGGAAGGGCCACAACATCTCATCCTGCTTCCATAACTTCTCCAAGAGCACGTGGGAGAACGCAGGCCTGTTCAGCACCCTGGTGATCATCTTCTTCGGCAGCATGGCAGCCATGACCTTCTGCACTGCCCAAACTGTCCGCTGCCTGAGAAGGCACAGAAACCCAGACAACCTCCAAACACACAGCACCAGGGCAGAGAGGATCGTGGTGACAAACCTGGTGGCCTTTCTGGTGTGTTTCACCCCTTACCACGTGGCGTACGTCATGTACTTTTTGGTGAAGAACAACATCGTCCGCATCAGTTTTCAACAAGTGCTACGAGACATTGTTCAGGTCACCCTTTGCTGGGCAAACCTGAACTGCTGTCTTGATGGGGTGTGTTATTATTTTGTTTTAAAGGAATCCTTGGAAGACCCATTGCAAAACAGTGAAAGAAGAGCCATGCAAAAGCCTTGATTTATGTACTGCATGTTCATTACTTGGGATGATGTGTGGAGAGGCTTTTATGGAAAGTACAGGATTCTGAGCTTCTTGCCTGAACAATTTGCTTTAAATATTCACAGCTGAAAATATTTCCTAAAAACCAGAGCTAAGTAAATTTTGAGGAGACTCTTCCTAACATTTTATTTCTTTCCACAATTTTTCCTGTTATTATTTATGTATAAAAAGTTATTTAATTATTCATATGAAAAGCGATGCATGTTTCTTTGGATGTGATTCTATTTTACTTGGAAAAGAAGAAAAAGATTAATTTATATGTAGTAGCGTATTTCAGCTTCCTTGTCCACGCTGTACCTGCAAACCTTCCTCAAAACTTTAGTCACTACAGACTTGGTCTGGTAAGAAACAAAGACTTGAAGTTCATGGTAAAAGCTCCAGACTAAATTCTGTTTCCTCCCCTGTCCTGGTCACATATGCTTGTCCTCACACACATGCACCTGTTGGGTTTAGTCTTGCACATGCTATTTAAAGAAGAAAATAATGATTGTAACTCTAAATGCAAAGGCAGCTTTATGTTCACATGGGTAGAGCAAGATCTCCATGTCATTCCTCCACTGCTGGACTTCAAGGTGCAGCACTTGTTTTAGAGACAGCTGTTGTGACAGCTCATCACACATCTAACTAATGCTGCCACTAGCTCAAATCCCCACACAGCACGCGTTAATTGACCCCCCCCAGATCCAGGTTTCCTCACCAGCTTCTCTCCTACTTGCAGGCTTTTCACATCTGTTCCTTCCTGCTTGGTTACAAATATAGTTTCATGAACAGAGCCAAACCAAACAAGAGCATGAAATGAAATCCCCATGTCCAATGTCGTGGCAAACACACGAACCTGAAGGAACTACCCCCACCTTATGCAGGGATAAGATAAGAGTTGCCCTGATCCCTAAAGCAGTAGTCAGAAACACACAGAACCCTGGGGGAAAGCAACCTTTTGGACCCCAGAGCAAGCTAAGCACTCCCATTCCCCAAGCAAACAAGGCAATAAAAAATAATCAAGCAGCAGGAGCCTAACATGCCAGTCAGTTACTTCTTATCAGCGCTCACAGGCAGAGATAAACCCAAAGACAAGGAGCATTCAGCCTGCAGAGAGGCAGCCCACTGCTCTGGGCCACCCTCACTGCTGCCTGCAAGCCTGTCCCAGCCATCAGCTGCCACCTTCCTGGGGGTGAGTCTGATTTAGCAGTGAAAACCAAAGAGTTCTCATATTCAAGCTGAGCTGGATCCTTGCAGTACCTCTTTGAGGCAGGGACACTAATCCCAGCCTTTGAACTGTCTCTTTTCCACACACTTTTTGCAAGGAAAATGCACAAATTGTGTACTGATTTCTCCTGTGAGCTGGAGGGGAGAAATTACATGTGGGGGTTCCAGTCTGTCAAAGGGAATGTTTTTTAAGTGAATCTGTGTATGAGATTGTACCAAAGAAACCCAGTTCCAGTTGAGAACACTGACCCAGCACAGACCTAAGTATCTACTGCTGTTGACAAAGTCCTTTTGGTATTCAGGCAATGAATTGTGCTTCTGAGAAGACACTGACTGTGTATTTACCTTATGTCCTGGTTATGAAAAAATGCCTGAAAATAAAATTCAGCAGGATATTCCAGCAAGAATTCCCTCCCCATAGCAATGGCCACTTCCATTGATTCCCTCAGTAACTTCAGAATATCCTAATATCCCTGCCAGCAGACAAGGAATCCTCATCAGGTCCTTGCTCATAACTTAACTTTTAGCTAACTACACTTCAGTAGACACAAAGATTTTGTGTCATTGCAACTTTAGGCTTCTTTTGGAAAAAGAGTTAACAAATCATGGAAGAAAATAGTGCTGAGGAAAAAGAACTATTATCCATCTTAAAGCAGTGGGCCATGCCAAGAAGGCCTCCAGCTTAACTGACAATGCCTGAACAGAGGGAGCAGGGATTGCGTCAGTACCTGGGGAGGCAGAAAATGCCAAAGTGTATGAGAAAACTGATCTCAATTGCTCCTCTGTAGCCTGAGGCAGCTCCGTTAGTTTCACTGCCATGAGCTTTGGGCTTACACTGCAATAACTGAGACTGGAAGCTCACCTGTATTTTTATGCTTCCTCTGTTGCTCAGTTTTTTCCAAGTACGCCTGTTTTTTGGGTTTTAACCCTCCCATCCTTGGTCCCACAGATCATAAAGTAACTTGCACTGAAATTTAATTTAGAGTGCTGGTAGACAGCAGGGAGATGAACATTAAATTTAGGAATTTTTGGCTTCTAGACTACCTTCCTCAATGATAACATGCTGCTTAGAAAGGGATGGGGTGTTGACCAGATTAAGCATTGGTAATACTGACCAAAGGAAAGTTAAAAATTCTTGAAGCATTTCTTCTTCACCTGAGCATCTCCTCTGTGTTTCTTCAGTGAATCTGGCCACTGATTTTTGTAGAATGCCTGAGGTGTGGTGTGGAAACAGGCTGAGGTGTGGAAAAGCAAGTACCTGTCCATGGACAGGGTACAGGCAAGCACGGTCTGAGCTCCCTGCCTCTGCACAGGGCCTGCAGTGCCCCTGCAGCCCTGAGAGCACCGATGATCAGGGCACAGTAATGACTTGTATTCTACATCCCTGGGACAAATTAGAATTTTGTAAAGGCAATACTTTCTACTAAAAAGTTCCCTTCTGGGCCTCTGAATATTCACTCTTCAGGTCAAATGTAGTGTTGTCTGATCCTTTCTTTGCTCAGATGGGTGACTACAGCAACTTGCTCATAGGCAGGCATTTTTATCTAAACCATGAACATGGGGTATCACCAAGAGAATATTAAGATATGTAGAGTGCTAAGAAATCAAAGGAGAAAAAATCTGAAAACCTGAAATTCATGTGAAGAAAAAGAAAGCAAAACCAAGGATTTGTTTGGAAACAATTTGCACCCAAGAACTGAGGACTCATTCCTAACACATACAGTTCTTAGCTTAAAGCCATTAGTTCATTCTAAAAAAATGCAGTGGGGGCTAGAGAGCTGCTATAGAGCATGTTTTCTACTTGCACTTGGCTTTGCATTTGGACAGTGAAAGGCAAAAGGTTTGAACCAGCCCTGAAAACACAGCAGGTCGTGGGAGCTGCTGAAGCTGCACTGCTGGGGAACTTCACCCTTTGGGCCAAGAAAGGCATTTCAACCAAGAGGCCTTTCAGAAATGCACCCTGAGGCTGCCACATTTCTTGCCAAGTGTTGCAGACCTTCAAGCCTGTATCCTATTCACATAAACAATTTTCCCACTCACTTCTTTGCAGGTTTCACAGAGAGACTGGGCATGTGCTTCTGCAGCAAATGCTCTATTCCCTGCAGCCTCACTCACCTGGGAAAGCAGTGAGGCTCAGACTTAGATTAACTCTGCACATCTGTCCTTTGCTTTGCAAAATTCTTGTCTTCTAGTACAACTATTATCTTATGTGTCAGGCTCAGGAAGTATCTGTTTGGCTTGTGAAAGAATAATAGGTTTAAAAGAAAACATCACCAATGATACTTACAAATAACCATGGAAATCCCAACCAAAGCATTTATCTCCCAAATGGAGAGAATCAACACAGGTACCAGGCATGCAGAAAATTCTACAGAGTTTTCACTGTTTTGGGAATAAAAAATGAAAAAGTAAAAAAAGAAATTATATCTTTTATGAAAGATGTTGACATACAATGAATGGAGAAAAGTATTTACCATTAACAATATCATATCTATGATGAGTGGTAACAAGAAAAAGCTTCAGAAAAGTAATTACCAACAGAAATAAAAAGGTTTTATAGAGATTTTCTTATGCTTCACTTCTCTCAAAATGTTTTAGCATTTTTACTGCTGCTAAAACAGGTTAAAATAGTCCTTTGTTCTCTCTGCAGAAGGACAGCAACATGACCTAAAGATGAATTTGTAGCGCTGTAGATGCTAGGCAGAAGCCCTCTGAGAAGTGAAATAGTTAATTTTGCTGTTAAAGTGAAGTGCTGCAGATAGGCAGAGGCAGAAATCACACTCCAGCTCCCTTCACAGCTATCTCCCCACAGAGCAAAGCTGTTTGAAAGCTCTTTCCATCTGCTGCATTTACTGGTGGAAGTCTCACAAAGAAGTAAAAATGTCCTAAGTGGGACCACAGAGCGGTGGAGAATTCCCACAGCTGACCTTGGAGTGCCAGGGACACGCAGATGTGACTCCAGGTTTGGGGGAGGACACTGATCTCACACATGAGGAGCACTTTGCTCCTCAATCTGCAGCTGGCCAATGCAAAGCCACAACTCAATCAGGAGCTCCAGCTTGCCTTATTCATCCCTGTCCTCATCCTTTCTTCCCTTTCACAAGCCTCTGCCTTTAGTTTCTGGAGGCACTGAACCCTTTAGCAAAGCTGAGACTTCTCCTCCATTGGGTTTCTTGCTACTAAGAAAGGTCTACCATAGCAACAAACTAATGAATCAGTCTTTAGCTGCTGGGAAATGGAAAGGACGCCTACAACCTCCTTCATTTTGTTTATTCTTATTATTCTGATTTTATACACTGTCACTTCATAAGAATGGCATTTATCACGTTTTCTAATGTTGCTGTGGGACAGTGTTCAAATGAAAAAATCTATGAGGAATCAGAAATGTGTCCCTGGAAGAAGAGCTGAATCAGTGCCATTTGCAGACATCAAATGATGTAAAGCCTCACATCTGCTGTATGCCACAGATTCCTATTAATCCTTCTCTCTATTCCAAGACAAAGAGGGCATTACACTGGGACAATGTTGAGAGCAAGCATCAGCAGTTTAGAGCTATAAACACTGGTGGGCAATTGTTAATCCAAAACTAAGCATTACAAACCCAGGAAATCCAGTTTAGATTACACTTTGGAGTACACCACAAGAATCCCAACCATTCCTGGCTAAGTATTAACTTTCTGACTGCAAGTAAAGCCACCTCCCAGAGCCCAGCATTTAACCTGGGCCTACTTGGCCTGCCATCACTATTGAGAGTGAAGGACACTGTCTGACACAGCTTTTATCAGTTTAAAGAAGAGCTTAGGAAAGAAAACACAAGAAGTTGCAGACAGCAGAGACCTGACTGACTTCATTCATACTGATAGGAAGTGGTGTGGTTTGAAAACGTTGCAGCTGGAAGGGGGCAGAAACAAAGGACTGTGACTTTTTCCAGACCCAGCTCGGCATAGCAGTACAAGGGTTTGTTTCCCTCATGTAGAGCAAAATAACTTGGCATTAATAATAAACATGCTATTTAGGCCTTTTTCTTTGAACAGTGACTGAGGTATAAAACACTCTTTTTCGCTCTGAGCTCAGCTCTTGCTGCTGGTCCTGCCTGTGAGTGCACAAAGACCCTGGGGTGGGACCTTGTTGTGTCATGAGGGGTGTTCCCTTTTGAGCTGCCCTGTGGTATCCCACCCAGCCTCCAGTGTGGAACTGAGCAGGGATGGGGTATTCCTGGTCCAACTCACTTCTGCCCATCTCTCACTGCAAAAACCACACAAAAGGAGCCAGATTACTGCTAATTTAAGCACACAGCCTGGCACACATTGCCTTATGAGTCCTCAAAAAAACCCACATGTTCAGGAAAGGAAGGAGGCAAAGCAATGCCATGGCCACATTTGCATTTGTAACCCACATGCTATAATGGTAAGAAAAAGCCCAACACACTCAGCAGCAAGAGCAAGACTTTTAATGCCCCCTTCTTTGCACCACAAGATACTGAGGCTGGAATAATATGGCCCCTTGGTTGGGAACAACAGGGCAGAAACCAAGCAGGATCACTGACTCTTATCCCAGATTTCATTTCTGCCTATGATCACACCATTCTGATATTTTTATGCTATTATGGGTTACTGCTCTTTCAAATTAGCCTGTGTCATTTTCCTTGGGGTGCCCACATACACATGTCACAAAACATCTTTAGAAGATATCCTAAATCTCTCTCTCACTTTTTGCCAATCAAAAATCCAATCCTGTGGGTAAATACACCCATTCTAACCTTCAGGTTATCAGATTGTTAACTTGAACACCACAGCAGCCAGACTCCTATACTGAAAACTGGTTTGTTTGCATTAGATTAAACATTGTTTTTTCCAGAACTCCACTGCATGTGCCCAAGAATCTTATTCCTAACATTCTCCCTAGTCACACATTACAGGTTTCAATCCAGCTCCCACCTCCCATCTTTAAAACACAGATGCAAAGAGAACCACATAGGTAACAATTTCTCTTATCAAAGTTTCAGCAAAATTGAGCAGGATACAAAATATTATTTTCTTGGTTGTATACAAAATGTCAAAACAGCAAAGCTGGAATGTCTTTCTGTCAGGGAGCCAAGAAGAAGGACTTTTCTGGCCAGCTCAAGGACTCCTGGAAGTCTGGTGATGTTTTGAGGGTTAATGAAGACAGCACAAAGAACCATCAGGCAAGTTTCTCCAATCAAACAAGATGCAGCAGCACCCCAAGCCAATTGAAAGTGATAAACCAGCCATGGAGCCGCATTGCAGGTGGCCCACTGGCACAAAGGGACAGCAGATCAGGCACCTGCAGCTCCAGGATTCTCAGTCCTCAGGGAAAGAGTGGGGTTTCAAACACAGCTGGAAACAACATGAAAAGTTCATTACTTTAACAGCTGCATTTGACTCTTGGACTCTAGGGAAATTCATGTCAGAAGGGTATAACTTCTACCAACAGAATTTACACTGGTGGTATGACTGCACCCCTGTCTCCATTACAGCCACGTTCTCTCAGCCTCTGCTGCATACTTAATCCACCTGAAGTGAGAAACCCTTTTCTGTATCACAGTCAGATGTGGTGGAAGTGAGCCCAGTGTCCCAGAGGATTAGAGTCTAGAGGATCTGAGTTAATTGCACTCTCTGGACAGACTCAGGCTACAGTGGTCAGTGTCCAAATGAGGAATAAGCAGCAGGGATGGATCTGTTCTTCAAAAACAAAAGGTCCCATTTTCATGCAAATAGCATTCACTAGGAGGAACAATGACGGACAAGTAAAGAAAAGTCAGACAAAGCAACAGAATCCTTATGGTCTGAAGGTTTTTAGGAGGTATCAGCTGCTCCTTAAACTATTAACAAGATTTCAGAGGGTTTTTTTGTTTGCTTTTGCATCCCTGGGTGGGAGTTCATAGATGCAACCAAAAGTAAGTGTCCAGTTTGCTTCAACTTTGTTTTTGTCACCTAGGTCCTATTCACACCCTCAGATGGGAACAAATTTCAGCATCTCTTACCAAACTTCTGAAGGAGAAAGAAAGAATTAAAAAAAAAAGGAGGAAAGAAAAATGCCATAAAAAGCAGAATGGTGGCAATGCCAACAGCTCTCCTTGGCAGGCACTGGCTGTGAAAGGGGCTCCTTTGGAAGATCTTGGCAGCAGCACCCTGGGCCCAAGAGTGAGTGCCAGGAAAGGGGGTGGTGGGAGACAAGGGAGGGCTGAGGGAGCCCCTTGGCACAGGCACAGAGAGATGACAAGCAGTGGGACAGCCAGGGCTGACACCTGCAGCTACACTGCTATATCCCTGGGGAAAACTCCAGTTATCAACTGCCACAGAGGGAAAGTGCCAGGAAAATGTATATACAGTGATAGTTCTTAGAATAAATCATGATAAATCATGCATTGCTTTGCAGATTTTTCCATGCTAAGCCCTGCTGACAGAAGACATCTTTGTTTGTTTGTTTGCTTTTTGGTTTGGTTTGTTGTAGTTTTCTTGCTCCACTGACACCAGAGCACACCAAGAGCACAACACATCCAACTCATGAAGGGCTCACTGCTGGCCAGCATTTGACTCGAACCATGCCAGTCACTTTCAGCACATCTTTTGAAATGACAAAGCAATTACAATGCCACCCTTCAGAGTACCACACATCCCTGAGTGCAATCTGCAGCTTCAGCCCTTTCTCCTCCTGCTCCTGCCGCCATGGTCTGACAACCCATCCTTAAGGTGCATCCTTCCCCTTAAAGAGTGGGTCATCACAAACAGTTGGTTTGTTTGGTTTGAAAAACAAACAAATTTGGCAGTGCCTGCCAAAGCAACATTTAAGAAACAAAACAAAAACCCCAAACCAAACAAATAAAAAAAAACCCACAAAACACAACAAAACAAAACAAAAAAAACAAACAAAAAAATCCACCCTCAGATACTTTCCTAAGTACACCACCATATGCAGGATTCTGCCTCCACAGGGTGTCCCAGGGTCCTGTTTTGCAATGACCCAGGGGACCATGAGGGCACAGGAGCTGCTGGCAGACTGTGCCTCAATGCAGCAGCATGAGAGTCTATTTTAAACATGGACAGCAAAGGATATTTGACTTTTCTCCTCAAAGCTATTTGCCAAGTTCAGGAACAGTTTTGGTCAGAAAAGCAGAGTTACTTTTAAACACCCCCTGTGCCCAGGGAGGATTTTGCACAGAACCACTCAGCTTTGGAGACAAAGTGCGGCCTCTGGCACCTCATCTCTGTGAGGAAAAAACACGGGTTTGGATATTGAAATATTAATTTTAGATTTTGACACTTCCTGTGCTTGGGTGAGTGCCAGGACACGGCACAAGTGAGGGCAGGCGCCCGTGTGAGGGGAGGGAGGGCGCGCAGGTGCCAGCCTGCTCCTGCCTCCCCTGAGCGCTGCCACCCTCGGCCACCACCCCGCACCTCCATTGCCCAGCTGGGCGAGTGGCAGCAGCAGGGCCACAAAACCTGTCCTGAGGGGGTCCCTGGATGAGATAACAACGTGGCAATTCCAGCAGCAGCCCCGCAGACTCTGGCGCAGGTGCTGGGCAGCCCTCGGCCCCACTGGCTGAGACGCCTGGAGCCACGATGGCGGCAGCCACCACGACCTCCGGAGCAGGCAGCACGATGCCTTAAGATTTCAGCCCTTATATTTTTCAAATCCTGTGCTGCATTAGTGAATAACTCTATATTTCATATAAAGGGTTAACTACTGTCTTCACATTTTGGTCAGACAAAACAATCCCTCTGGGCCTGGAACCCAAGGATACCCTAGAGCCTCAGGCCCTGAAAAGTATAAACAAAAGTGAATTTGGGGAGCAAACTGGGGATAAATGACTTCTGAAGCTGTAATTGGAGGATTAACCTCTGACATGCAAATGAACCAAACTTTTAATTGTCTGAAAAACTGGCGCCCACTGTCCACCTTGGGTGTAGCATCTGGGAGGCTTCTGACTGCCCAGGGTGCCTTCAATAAAGACCCACTTTATTCTCTGAATCTTGTTCAGCCTCTGCTCTAGGCAGCCCCTCCAAGGCATCAAGCAGACACAGAACCTTCTCCTGGCCACGCAGGTGGATGTAAGCAGTGCCACGGTAGCTCACCACGGCTGCGTGGGGCTAGGATTGCCCTGCCCACACATGTCACAGCACACAACTGAACGTGCTGAGATGCACAAATATTAGAAGGTCTTAATCAGTTTTACAGCTCCTGTAAACAGCCCTGCATGGTGCTGCCCTTCCAGCAGTCAGAGTGAAAGAACGTCGGTTCTTAATGAAAAATCTAGGGAAAGAGGCAACTGGAGATGCAAAGCCCCACCAGCTCCCTGTATGGATGAGCACAACATGCTGCTCTGGCAGAGGCAGTGCTTCAGGAACAGCTACAGCCGATGAACTCAAATTGTCAAGGAGATTAATACCAAATATTTACTTTTTAGTACAGTTAAGCAACTTCATCAAAAGCACTGAATGAAAGCAAAGTGCATTTCCTTTGCAAACTTTATTAGAGAATTGTCATGCTTTCCTCTTCTCACTTAACATTTCAGCCAGCCATTTGGTAGCTGCTGTTATAAAGGCAGCTTGATTTGAGTTTGCTTATTGTTGGCTCATACGTTTCATGGGCTAACACTAAAATACTGGGCCAGGGAGAAAGGGCGAGCATTTCTATCCATGACATCTTAATTGAAACTTTTTAAAAGCTGTGATAAAGCACAGAAAGAAACAGTCCAAAAGGCTTAATGCAAACCTGCTTCATGCTTCAGAGGGGCTCAAGCTACGTTGCAACTGTCTGTACTTCTGCAGCATTCATTTTTCTTGGAGAGGGTGGATGAGTGTCAGTTCTAAACACCTCCTCTCCAAATATAGCAAAATGCTTCTCAAAGCACTTTGATCAGGCAATTCTTTTCCCCCAGCCTGCTGCTGCCAAAAGAGGAGCCCTCCTTGCAGTGCTGGGGATCTGGATGTCTTCAGCTGAATGGGGAACTGAGACCAAAATAGGGCAGCAGACAGAATATGCTTAATTGGCCCTCACTTCCTTCCCAGGTCCTGGGCTCAAGGCAAGGCAAGACTGACAGCTGTGACCCTTCAAATAGGCAGCTGTCCCCAAAATACAACTAAGAGCTTGATAAGGACCTAGTTAGGGCAGTGTTTGCTGCATGCCAGGGAGGTAACACAGAGACAGTCAAGGTCTGGGGCTTGGGATGGAGCTCAGTGCTCATTCCCAGCAATGCCATCCCACCTGACAAAGGCAAATGTGCTCCAGAGGGGCTGCCATTCTCCTGGCCATCCAAGCAGTTCCCTGCCTGGGCCTAACCACATTTCCCCTGGCCCAGACCCTGACCTGGGGCACAGTTTCATAACCACCCTGCCCACAAAGGGAAACACAGCACGTTTGAACAGTTCTGTCATCGGTGGGGTGGGAAATCACCTGTTTGCTGTTCCCAGCCACATTCATTGCCTGCCCATTGTCTGCCACATTCACGGGTGCTGCCTGTGGTGCCATGGGATTTTTCCAACATTGCTCAATAACTGGGCGTGCTGTTGGGTTTTAAGGAGGATGTTGTGTTAGGCTCTCATACCTCAGCGATCAGCCTCAGAGGCTGCTGCTGCAGCCCTTCAGGGTGTGTGCCCCATGGCAACTGTGTGCAGGCTGTGCCACAGCCAAAGAGCCATCTGGGATATGTATAAAGCTCTTTAAAATCCAGGGACTCTTCAGTAGTACTGGAGAAGGCCAGGGATGGGGAGTGCTCTCAGAAATTTGGAGTCAGCATCCAGCCCACACACTGAGTCCCCCTCCTGCTCCCTGTCCCCACAGATGTCTGACAGCCCTATCTCACTCCGAGCTCTTGCTGAAGTCATTACAAAGCCAAAAGCAATCAGCTGCACAACATGGAACGTGGGGCTGCCAGCCCACACAGCCTCCCTGCTCCCCTCTCTGGGAGCTGGGGCTGCAGATGGCTGTGCAAATCCAGCCTGTAGATGTGGGTGTCTGTGCAAGGTTTATTCCATCCTGGGCTTTTTTTTCCTGGATGTTTATGCAGTGACCTCCAGTGTTTATTCTTAGCTTGTATAACATCAATGCAACAGTTTACTAGGCTGCTCCCAAATATTTGACCTACAAAATGATCAGTCTAATTTGGAGACCAAGCTGAACTCAGCCAAGTCATGAAATGCTGCCTCACATTACTACTGGCAGCCCTTAAAACCTAAACCCACAGCTGTATCAGGCCCAAACCTTTCTCTAAAGCGTAACTGCATTGGCCTGTATTTTCCTACACTCCCCCCAGAGGCCATTAACATGGTGCTGCTGGTTTAATTGCCACAAAGACTCCTGCACATTCAAAACCACTGAGCTGTAAATCCTTCATTTCTCAAATCCAGCTTGCCAGATTTCTTTGTGCGTTGCAAAGCCACTGCTCACTTGCCCACTGGTGCTTCCCAGGCCTCCTCAGTTCCACCTGACCCAGGCACACTGCAGGAGAAGGCACCAAGGGCCAGGGACAGGCTGCAGCTCCCAAAACCTCTGCAGAAAGTATTGCTCTGATGACACTGCTGACGCTGGGCCATTTTTGGATGGCAGCACTGGGTATCCACAGTACCACAGCAAGTCAGCTTACAGATGCTTCTCGGAGTTTTACTTGCAACAATTTTTGGAGAAAGGAGAATGATATAGGGGATTGACTGTCTTTCTGGCAGTGCCAAGCACATAATGACCACCTGAAAAGGGGGAGAAATGAGATGGGGCCTGATCCAAAGCCTTTCTTGTTACTTCAGGGAGAGCAATAACAATTGGGAGAACAGAGTGACATTCCAGAGAAACATCTTGAAAACAAATTTTAATTTCAGAGGTTTTCTTCAACATAAAATTATCTTCTTTTTTGGAAACTTCCTTCCCAGTCAGACCAGAAGAATATTCAATCATTGCATAATGTGATTTCAATTCAAATACAGATCTAAAAGTTCAAGTATAAAATTACATACTTGGCCTTTTCACATTAATTAATCCAAATCAGTAGAGTAACACACTGGCTTTCACTGGAGAACATCTTTGTGCTACTGAGAACAGTTAATTAGAGCTGGCACAAACACCTTCCATATCTAGCATGAATAATAATATTCCCAGAGCAAATTTTCTCAGCAAACTTGAGGAAACAGCTGATTCTCGATTCTTCAGCCCACTCACTTCTTCAAATATTTTAATAAGAGAGAAGGAGCTCATTGATGAGCATGAGCTCTTCCTGCACCAGCGCCAGACCCTCCTCTGATGTGAGCTGCCAGCACCAGAGGTGCCCAAGCCTGCACCATCAGTCCTGGTGCCAAGGCTGCCTTGCACATTGTGCCACCTCTGCAGCATCCTCCTGCTGCCTCCAGCAGGACGCCAGCCACAGCCAGTGACAGGGCTCCGGGCAGGGGCTGGGGCTCCGGGATGTGCTGCACCACTCGGGTCTGCTCCGGATCTGTCCCCGTGCGGGGTGAGCCCTGCCGTGTGAGACCCACCTGGGAGCACCCCATGGAAAAGGGAGCAATACATGAAAGGAGATGATGGGGAAAATCACAGTGATCAGCTGAAACTGATGTGGAGGTAACTCCAACCTAAATCAAGAGATTTTCCTTCCATTCAACAGACACCAAAAGCAGCAGCCACACAATGACACCCATTTCTGCTCAGCACTCCCCTCCTTACCTGCAGGCACAGCAAGGCAGAGCCAGCTGAGCTCCTGAGGAAGCAGAGAAACACAAGGGATCGTGTACACAGCAGCCAGGGAGTGGCACCCTGTCCTAAAGTCAGTCGTGTGTTAAAAATACCACTCATTAGAAGTATCTGACACACAGGAGTGTTCACATTGTCTAAAGAGACTCAGATATGCAGGAACTCCTCAACTGAGCAGTCAAAGGCATCCTACAAGAGATGTCCTTACTCTCCAGAAACAAAGACTCCTAAATTAAATATGACAAGTTGGATGGTCCAAACATTGCTTCAAGCTCCAGTTCTCTTCCCAGTCCCATAGGGCCCTGCTGGCAAGTAAGGCTGGACACTGTTTTGTAGACATTTTGGTCAACATAAATGTTTCTTTTAATACAAAATATTTCATTTATTCACAAGCTACTTCACCATTTTAATTCAGCATTTTGGAAAAAAATTGGTTTGAATCAAGAAAACATTTAATTACTAAAATGTTAAAACAAATACTTCAGCTTAACATCAGGAAGTCTAGCTGCTTCCATCCCTTTTAACACTATTAATGGATTATTAATATTAATGGAAATATTCGCTAAAGCTCAACCCATGTGTGTTAGAGACTTTGTTCCTTCACACTCTGCTTTTTGTTCATTTATCCAGAAAACATTCACTGCAATGGAGCTGCAGCACTTCAGTGATTTCACTGGGACATCAGGAATTGTACTTGCCAACAGAGCAAGGAACAGGCATTTACCTGTGACCTGGGAAGCTATTTTTGTTGATCACAGAGCTGTCCAAACATGCCTTTTTTTCTCTGGGAAGCTGTGACAACATCCACACTTGATCTTATAAGATTCCGGGTGGAATGAAGAATGAGAGCAGCAAAATGTTTTGGGAACAACTTGCACATCCTAAGGCACATACCTGAGCATGTACAGGAGAGAGAACAGGCTTTCCTTAGCTTGGCATCATAATACACCAGAGAGCTGTTCCTGCTGGGCTGGAGTCCGTTCCAGCAGGGACAGCTGGCAGCTGCCTCCTGCCCTGATCCTGGTGTGACACATGAGCAGGGTGCAGCCATGCCCCCCACCAAAAACGGGCTCCCCATCCTGCTGGTGGAAAGCCAGGTCCTTCATTCTCCATCAGGCCTGAACATCCTTGTCCCAAGGCTGCAGAGATCTCAAAGGGCTACACATCACGGGATGGGACTGGACTGTAAATGCAACTGCAGAGAGCTTGTAATAAATAAATTCATTTATGTTTTAATAGGAGACACTGAGGTACCTCCTCTCAACTGCTAGGTTAAAAATTTTCCAGCACTTCTTTTTTTCTTTAAAAAAAAAACCCAAAAAACAGAGCTTGGAGGTGGATGCTCCTAGAGCTAGACCAACTTTGACTTACTGTGCACTGTCTGGCAGAGCTAAACAACTGCCTGAGCCATGCTGCAATATGCAAGTATTAGAAAGTAAATTATATCAGATGCCAGCCATTATCACAGTGACCCATATTTTAGGGTCTCAACTGCATCTCTGCCAGTCTTCCTAAATTAGGTTTTATTGCCAAGCTTTTATACGTGCCACTGTTCAATCAAATAAAGCAGCCTTCCACCAGAGTGTGAGCAAGATTAGGAAAGTAGAACTGATTTGTTTTAAGTTCTCTTAAGAGCAAAGGGCAACAAATGCAACCTCAGAAAATGAAAATCTGAACCATGCAGGAAATTTGGAAAATAGTTTCATAACACAAGCTGGTTTTCTTTTTAGTGGATAAGTCTCAGGTGACTGACTCACTACTAACTGGATTTACTGGAATGCATCTATCACATTGTTAGTATCAGCATTTCAGCCTTCAAGAGGCACGTCTGAAAGGTTCAGGTTTCCCACAGAGTGCAGATTTGCTTCCTCAGCCCAGAGCTGATGGAAGAAGGCAGACAGGCAGAGCCAGCTGGGCCACCCTGGGAGAAGAGGCTTTGGCAAACACAGTTACTGTAAGGTGCAGCTCCCCTCAGAACCCCAGGATGGAAAGAGCACCCATACACTGAAGAGTTAAATGTAAAATGCAGCAAAAATTACTGTAATGAGTGAAACATGAACTTCCCCCCTGACTGACCAGAGACTGATTGTGGAAAGAGGAACAGTCAAGTTCAGGAAAAATATTCTGACACTTTCCTACCAGAAGGATAAAACAAGGGGAGAAAGCCTGGGAGGGCACTAAGGGACCCCCATTGCTGTGTGTAGTGAGGAAAGGAAAACCCCCAAAGGCCAGCCCTGCAGAGCCAGCCAGAAGGCAACTGCAAGCTTAGGTCACGTTGGACACATTTCTTGTAGAAATCAGACAGCTGGAAAAGCAGGGCTGAGCACAAAGATCCAGTGCCCACGAGCCACCCAAGCAGCAGAGGTATCTGTCTGCTTCAGAGACATGAGCTGGGCAACTTCCCCACACAGGGGATGGGAGAGGCATGGGGAGCTCCCCAGCAGGTCAGCCACATCCCCACAGCTCTCCCATCCTTGGGAAGGGCCTCCCCACTGCAGCACCCTCCCACTGCCCACCTCCTCCATCCCACTGCACTGGACCCTCCACCTGCTGCCTCCCATCAGCTTTGTGGAGGGCATGTGCTTCCTATTCCAGACAAACACACACTTCACAGATGAGAGGTAAAAGACTTTATTATCCCATGGGTTTTTCCTAAGAAGTAAGATTCCCACCAGACAAAATATACAAAGCATCTTATGTTTTCTTTCTACAACTGCATTCTCATCCTATGGAACAGTGACCACGTGAGCTGACCCCAAAGAACCGAGGTTTGCCCTTACAGCTGCGGGACTGCACAGTTAGCATATCCAACGACCAGTTACATCATGCAGAACCAGAGGGGAGCTAAGAGGCCTGTATGGTCACCTGAGTGCAGCCTCAGGCTTCTAGAAAGGAACAGAAACACAGGGCTTAAATTTACCAGTTACTTCCATTAAGTGAACCAATTCTCTGACCCACTTCTTGTTATCCTCTTGGCAATTAAAGGCTGGGGCTATCAGCAAGTTATTGCCTAGAAAACACAATGCTAGAAAAGTAAATACCCATCTGGCAGTGGGAAACTTTCCACACCAACCTGCAAGTGCACATAATTCTTCATTTTACATCAAGCTTAAAGCAGAATGAAACGAGAGTGTCCTCCTCTATTTGACAGAAATTAATATTTATAGCAATGTTTATATAAATAATAAATACTCAGCCTCTAATGACATACTAATTCCTATTGCATTACATGACCATCCTGAGATCCTGTTTTGTTTTCACATAATTAACTCATAAAATTAACACTCAGAAGTTTAAAATATATTAACTCCGCATTTTGGTTCTGCTGAGTTAATGATTGTACTTGCATTTACTTTATCCTTCCTCTTCCAAAACAACAAGCTCATTTCAACAGATGGTGAGCAGGTCCAGATTTGCTGGAAACCAATTAACAAGAATGTGCCAAGTTGAAACTCACCCCATTCTTTCAAGCCAAAAAACTGCCTGCATTTCAAGAACCTAATTAGTTTTAACTACATTCATGGAATGGAAGGAAGAATATTTAATTACTCTGCAATTCTTCTGTCTGATGATCAATAGAAATGCAGTTTTGTTCAAACAATTTCTCTGCAGTACATTGATCAGCTGAATCTTGCCTTGTATCAGTCTCTGTACTCCACTGGTGCCTGCAGATAATGTGATGCACAGCTGGATTACAGTGATTACTATCAAAACAGCTTTCACTGGAGGAGTTACACAAGAATACACACAGTTAAAAGATTTGAAAAACCTGCTTCTTCACTCGCCAGTAACTACAAGCTCTGCTGCTGACACCACCTTCCCTCTGCTGAGCTCTCAAACTGTCCTGTCTGTAGCCTCACAACTATTCCTTTCCTACGTGCACCTGGTTGAGGTCATTATATCAGCCCTGAAATGGAAATCCTCCTCTTGTGCATATACCCTCTGTCCCAGTGCCATGGCAGCCTCAGAGCAATATCCCAGCCTGAAATTGCTCAACCAAGAAAAGAGCACCTATTTCCAGCATTCCTATTTCTCAGCCAACCCTTCTACCCAAACCTGCTCTCAGAAGAGATTTCCATACTGGAGCGTGGAAGAAGCTGCATCCACCCCCCATTATCTTTGAGCACTGTGTAAATTTAAGCCCAGCCAATGTCTTGGGTAGGTAGCAGGGAAGAAAGGGCCACAAAGGACCCCAGAGGTTAGAGCTGCACAAGCTGGGGGGAGTATAAAAAGTAGCCAGATTACCATGTCTAAAGAGAGGGCTGAGAGCATGTGTGTGCAAGCAAAGCCAAGGAAGGTTACATCTGGAGAGTGGCTTCATGACTTTTGGCAGATTACAGTTTCGACCACAAAAGTGTTTTCAAAGTGACGAATGCGATGACAGTTTCCAGCCTCACGTCGACTGATACCTAGAAGTGATTTAAAGAGAGGAGACAGGTGAATCAACAAATGAGAATCTGTAAGGACCAAAGCAAGGAGGGGAAGGAAAGCAGATGAGATGCAACTTCTGAACACTGAAATGGGGGGACAACATAGCCCATATGGAAAGCAGCATTATCTAGTATTTGGAAGAATTAACAATCTTCTCTAGGATTGTCCTGCAGTAAGGACTGCTATGGCCTGAAGGAGTCACCTGGCAATAGCTGGTTTCAGCTGGCAGCATCTCAGTGTTACCTCAGGCACCAGAAAGCCTCAAGAAACCAGCAGAAGTCACAGGCTGGTACAGAGCGCAGCCCTGGATGCAGCCAAGAAGTGTTTAAAACAACTGTCTGTATCCCTGCGTGCCTGATCCTGCTGCGGCACCACCTGGGGTAATGCTTCCCCTGGGTAACACTTCCCCATGCCCCCCAAAACGCAGGTCCTCAGCTCTGGGCAGCTCTGCTGGCAGCTCCTCCCCCCTTACAGCAAACCCACGGTGCCCCAGTGACAAGCAGGACCGTGCCAGGGCTCCATGGGAGCAACAGCCAATGTGTGCCAGCAGCTGCTCCACTGGGAAAGCACCATCAGCTACAGCCATGGGGACCTCTGCACCCTGCAGCTTCCCCAGAGATCCAAACCCCACTGACTGCAGGTCCATGTTCCAGGTAAGCCTTTAAGCATACCTTAAATGCAAATTAATACAAATACTGGTATTAAAGAGTATATTGCAGCAATGCTTCCATTTCAATATAAGGTACATACTGCTAATTTCCGTGAAATCATTTTTATACAGTCCAATGTTCCCTCTTCACAACGCTTTCCATACTATTATGAACTTAATTAATTAAAGGCAATTTGCAGATCTAATCTGCTCTGAATAGCTGCCACTGAATCGGGTGCCTTCATTAGGGAAATTTTCCAAACAGTTCCCAACAGCACTGCTATTAGTTCAGCCCCAGGAGCCCACGTGTAAATGAATTGCTGGCTCCTGCAATCATTTTTGCAGGATTTGTATCAGGCTAATGGATGACACAAACACAGCAGTCGGCACCCATTTGCAGCAGCATCCTGAAGTTGGGTTTAGATTAACTGGATGGGAAA
>QUSF01000055.1:1542781-1556638 GCA_003676055.1 Chloebia gouldiae
CCCTCCAAGGGGGCTCTGGGGCACCAGCACCTGATGTCCTATCCAAAGAGGTTGTGTTGTGCAATGAACAGGGCAGGCACTGCCCTGCAAAGCTACTTCACACCTGGCAACAGTAAAACACTTGTGCATTTTGCCTCCCTTACCCCAGATATGTATATAAACTATACACATATATACCCCATATATGTATATAAACTATATACATTATATACTTATATATATTTAAAAGAAGTGTGTGTGTGTGTGTGTTTGTGTGAACATACACAGACATATTTATTATCAGCTTCCCACCAATTGTTCAGAACAAAGACAAGCTTTGCTTCTGTGGGAGGTAAAAACTGACCAAAAATAAAAAATAAAATCAGGAACTCTTAGTTCCTGGCTACTGAATGTAACAGCACTTATGTATTTATAGTCAAAAATTTTTAGTTTAAATGCTGCCACTCATGGCAGAATTTCTCATTAGAAATTTTTGTGATGGGAGTTACTGGTACCTCCTGGCCCTGCTGGGGTGAGCTGACACAAACAGATGTGCTATCTCAACTTCATTTTCAAATTCATTGCAGCACAGCTCCCAGGAAAATGGACAAAGCATCAAAAAAACCCAGACATGTCCTCTTCAGAGTGCTGCCCAATCTATACAGACAGTATCCAGCTCACCTTGTCACAGCCCTGAAAACAGAGGGCAGTGCAAAGGCAGGGTTACGTCCTGGAGACAGCTCATCCCAACCTATGATGCTCTTGTTTTTATTACCGAAATAACCCTTCAAATGTTAAGCAGAATGATGTAAGGCCTTTCAGAAGCAGATGAAAGAAGCTGGTGTTCAGAGATGCCCCAGTTTCCACAGAGAAGAGCTGAAAACTGCCCTCAGCTGAGCAGGCAGGGGAGAGAGGCACCAGGGACAGCTCTTGCAGATTAACTCCCTCTGTGCAGTTTGTGATCTGAGGTGTTTGACTACAGACACTCTCTACAGCCTCCTGGAGACTGCTACAAACAGGAGCAACAGACTGAAAAGCAAACATCAGCCTCTCATTTCTAAGGTTCTTCACTTCTTAAAGGAAGAGATGTTTCTCCAGAATAACACAGACCAGGCCCACAGGGTGCTGCCAGTGCTGAAGCCCCAACAAGACAGGCCCCTGTGCCCCTGCCACTCTCTGGTGGCATCAGACCAGCTCTGCCCAGCCCAGATGGCAGCAAACACCTCTTTTCCCTTTCTCTACCATGGAGCAGCCCTTGTGAGAGCAGCAGATCAGTGCCAGGCTTGGAGGCATCATTCCTGTCCTAGACTGGGACACCCCAGCATCACTGAGTCCCCCATGGGGACCCTGCCAGGTGGGGACTCTCTGCTCCTGCCCTGCACCTGAGCTCCACTGAGATGCAGGAACAGGGGCAGAGCCAGGAGCCTGCAGCCCCTCTCCCCCCTGCTCTACTCACAGCCAGCAGGGACACCTCCAGATACTGACTTTTTTATTCCTAGCCACATTCAGCCTGATAACTGACAAGACCAAATTGCTTTGAGGGAGCTACAATTCCAGCACACCTCCAGGAGAAATGAATCTACATTCATTTCTCCTTCATCCCAGCTGCTGAAAGACCCACAGCACCTCGATTCACTTCTAGCTCCCTGCACTGAAGGATCACTGCAATCAGTTTGCTGCTGCTCCTCCAGTAAATAAAGGGATGAGCAAGCTGAACAATATCACATTTTTCCTCTCCTCCTGCAGACAATGGGCAGCAACTCTGCCAAGGCACAAAGAACAGAAAAAAAAAGTAACAAAAAATCATATTACTAGAGGAAGTTTAAATGCTCTCTGACATGAACCATTAGGACAAGAAAGTCATGCTGGATGTCAAGTGTTTCACAAAAACAGCTTTCCCCAGACACTTGTCATCACAGAAAGAGTGCAGACGTTGGGGGTGAAGAGGAAGGAGAAGATCTCCTGACACTGAAGCAAGGCTGAGAAAATGTTTAATGCTCTGCGAGTGAGCCCTACCCGAAGGATGCCAGCTTGCTGAGTCGGTTAATGCACCGCTGCTCCTGCAGTGGGCTGCCAGCACTAACTCCAGGGAGGGCTTGGAGAGAGGCTTCATGAGGACACAGCAACTCAAAGGGCAAAAGAAAATACTCCCACTATGAGAAAAGCTGTGTTTGAAGAATGCTAGAGAGGGGAAATAAGCCCACAATGGTTTGCTACTTACTAGGGCAGCTCTGTCTTTGCATGACCAAAGAGACCGTGACACATCCCACCTCTCACTGCCAAAGACAGGTTCTGCTCCTTACAAAACATTCCTTGCTTCAGGAAAAATGCCAGAGCTCTGTGCTGTGGGAGAAGGAAGCAAAGCAGAGCTTTTCTCTGGAAGAAGTTATTCAACAAACCCCCAAATTCTGAGGGAGAAAAGAAAAAAATCAACAGCAACCATTCTAATGGAGCAGCAATTTAGGCAGTGAGGCTAAAAATGGAGCCAGCCAGGCCAAGGAGAACAGCTGACACAGTCCTGCAAAATATTGTATAAAAGTCACCTCGAAAACCTGACTAAAAATGTGTCTCTATCCCCCAGCCCAGCAGACAGAAAGGCCACCAGCCTTTATCACTGTGAATAAATGACAATTTAAAAGCAGCTATGTCAGTCTGCACCTCAGCTTGGGGCTGGAGGCATCCCCAGCACTGAAAACCCACAGATGGAGCAGTGCACAGCCTGCTCTAACAGCTCTTCACCCAGGATAACCAACCTGCACCAGCCTGGAAAAATCCAAAGAGCTTGTTGCACAGGCTGCTGCCCTGCTTGTGCCACTACACACCTCCTTTCCCACAGAACCCGCACTTCCTGCAGTAGAATTGTTTACAAACAGGGTACTCTAAAAAACAGAAAATCCATCACAGCTGATTTCCATCTCTGCTTGCCTAGGAATGCCTGGCTCTCCAGCTAGGGGAGCAGGGTTTTCTCAAGAGCAGTTCATGTCCTCAAGGTGTGCATTTCCAAACTACAAAAATCCAAATACTAACACACAAAAGCATTGTACATTCACCAGATATTTAACAGTATTCCAGAGAATTCATTAACCAGACACACAGCTTGCAACAAGCCATCCTATTAATTTTCTGCCTTGATCAGATTGAGGTTTTTTTTTTTTTTTGGCCAAGAGGAATGGGAAAGGTTGGGGTCAAAACTGTCCCTGGGCAGAGGCAGGGACAGGTATTTCAGCTGAGTAAATGGGCTTTCCTCTTTTCATAGTTTTAAATACAATATTCCAAGAGCCAGATATATTTTACACAAAAATTAACATAAGGCCCTTCCTCCCATCCCTGGGCTGAGCAGAGAACAAACATTTATTTGTTTCTCCATGAAAGAATAGAAGGAAAAGCAACAGCAGTGGCAGAAGAGCAGCATGTCCACGGTCCAGGCACTACAGATGTGCATGTGGGGAGGATACACAGACACACCCCCAGCTCTGCAGAGCATCCCACTGTCTCTCCACACAGTAATTCCTTCTTTGCTCCATTTTCCTTGGCAGTGACCCTAGAGAAAGGGCTGGGCCAGCTCCCTTTCCAGGTGACTATTTCAGAAAAGGCAGTGGGTAGAGTTCCTTATGCTCTGCAACCCAAGGGGAAGCCACAGCTGCTCTTCCCCTGCCTGGACAATGGAGGAAAAAGCACCCACCTGTCACAAAAAACACCTACACATCTTGGTTTTTTGCCTGGCATTGTCCTGCTAATCCTTCATTCCGCTGGGACAAGTCAGAGGCAGCTCCACACAGAAACCTGAGCTCCCAGACATGCTGACTCTGATTGCTGTCAGGCATTCAGCCCAGCACCTGCAGCAGACAGGATATTGGAATATAAAAAGGAATTCCTTTCCTCAGATAAAACAGGCTCTTCACTGTGACTCAGTGCCCTGCCAGCTCACGGGGCCACAATACCCAGATGAGAAAGGATGGAGGCATGATATAGACCATGGGGTAGAGGAGGCTTGAAAGTAGCCTGAGGGGTGGGGAAAAGCCCTAATTCAGTCTTTGTGGATTTTCTTTGGAACTTCATGTCTTGCTGAGGACATGATGAAAATGGCTGGTGTCCTGTTATCCCTGTGTACTAAATGATTACGAACAGCTTTCCTGCAAGGGGATGGGGGACAGAAACCTGGCTGGGCACAATGTCTGGTCCAAGGTTTGGAAATCAAGTTCAAAGGTTACAGTGAGTCAGAGCAGGGAAACCTCCCAGGCACCTGTGGCTGAGCCAACCCCTGCAACTTCACAGCACTGAGCCTTTGGACACAGCACTGGAGGGGAGCTGTTCACAAGAACCATACCTGGTGAGACAGTGCCTTTGGAATTTCTCATTAATAAAGGAGAAGGTTATAAAAATAGAAATGTGACATTATTGCTCCTTCATCACCCATGTCTTGCTGAAGATGACAGAAGTGAGAAAATTAGAAGTGTCATGTCACACCTTGATCCCTTCCCAAGTCGCACATTGCCTTGGCAGAGATGGGCTCAGCTCATGGCCCTTTACTGCTTCTGCAGCTTTAGAAACAGATGAGTCCTCCACAACACTGTTTCCTGCATTTCTGAAACACACGGGTTTGAAATCTTTAATTTTAGGTGTAGCAGGACCTGACAAACTGAGGACAGAGATTGGCAAGTGTCTAAATATACACCCCCAACAGGAAAAGAAGCGTGGGGTGACTAAAAATAGTAGATATGATTTTGGTGACTGACAAGTGAGGAGAGAAATGCAATGCAAAGGGATGCAGTTTGGAGAGCAGTGCCTCTAAAATATGTCATCACTCTCTAGGACACTGTTCAAGGGAGCAGCAGCCTGAGCTCTCAGTGTTTGATGCACTGACACAGCTGCAGACACTGCCATGGCTTCCTCAAAGGACGCAAGCTCCAAACTTAAGAAACCCCAATGAGAACAATCTAACCTACCTTGCTGTTCACACATTTCTGGTAGCCAAAGGCCAATATGGACTATGGGGAAAGAAAAAAATCAGGTCAAGGTCGCTACTTCCAGCACATCAAGTCCCATATTCACAGCAAAATCAGTAACTGCTTCACAAAACACAAGCACTTGCAATAGTGGCACCTCCACTGACTTCAAGTGGAAAAGCCCCACAGCTGATTGCTGGAGAGCTGCAGTGCTGCCACTTACAGCAAGTGTAAGCTGGAAGGGACTGAGCTCTCCTCTGATGTGATGGCTTAGCTTTGGCTGTTCCTTCTGGGAAAGGGACCTCCATGGCTGTACCAAGAGCCTGCCTTTCTCCTTGTGAAGCAGAGCCCCCATCTATCCACACCACTCGCAGCACCCCTACTACCCGAGGTGCTGGGCACTCACTGCTGCTCCCTGCTCCAGGAGAAGCACTGCAGAGTTTGTGGGATAAACTTTAAAACTTTAAGGTGAAGAAATCCAGAGCTGCCTCCCAAAGACAACCATGTCTGTACTCAGGAATTCCAACACAGGGAGCTTGGTGGTGGAGACCCCCCAGGGATGGCCAGAGCGAGCTGGGTGGGCAGGCAGGCTCCAAACTGGAGAACTTGCCAAGCTCTGTGGAAGGGAGGTGAGAGACTACACACAGTTTGAAAAAGGCAGACAAAGGAAGACAAGAAGAGAGAGAGGAACAGAGAGATAAAATACCACAGCCCTGGTATCCATCAAAGCATCCCCAACGCTCCAAAGGCTCCTGTGTCAGATGAACAAAAAATGAGTCCTGTCCTCAAGAGCAGTTATACTTGGAGAGAGGAGAGGAGAGGAAGCAAAATGAGGAGAATACCAGGTGAGCCTGTGGAGGAAGACTGCCTGAGCAACTGCCCTGGCTGAGAGGGGTCAAACCTCTGCACTGGCAATAAGAGGCTTCTCAAGGAACCCACATATGGGAGGACAGTACTTCCAGGCTGAAGGGAATTTCTGATGCTCTAGGTCATGCACAGAGAGGAAAACACACACACACACTTATTTATATATATATATATGGCACACAGTTTCCAAGGCAACCAAAGTCCCTGCTCACAGTCCTTGAGCAGTGCTTGCACTGGCCACCCAACAGCATTTCCACAGAGAGCACAACTGATGACTTTTGGACTCAAAGATGCCTGGAAGCAAAAACAAAAACCCCAAAAGCAAGCCGGTAATTAAGAGACTATCACAGCTGAAGGCAAAAAAGTTGCAATAAATGAATCTAATCACACCTTTGAGTGACACCACAGCACGTGACTAGCAACAAAGCCACCTGCCTCAGGAGTCATTTCACAGTGCTGGAAATTAGAATATCAAAAACAACCACTGGCTAATTAAAACCCCCAGCGTTGTTGCTATATGACAAAGACAGCAGGATGTTAAAAATGCAACCTAGCATATGGGAGCTCCTACGCACTCAGTGATCATATTTTCCTTCTCCCTCATTGGCAAGAGATATAAATCCTCCTCTTTTCTCATTTTTTCATCCCTTGATGGAACTAAGGGGCTGTTACTCCCCCCTCTTTGCACAGGAGTGAGGAATTAATTTCCATATTTTTGTTTTGTTTTGTTTTTTTTGGCAGAGGCACAACAACTTCCAGCTGGAATGATTCCAGCCTCCCTCTCCTTTTCCCAGGAGTACAACCATTCAGAGCATTAGCAGAGCCAACAAAGCCCCTGGTAAAAACAAGACTGTTCTTACCACGCTCACAGCTGAAGCCCCTGAACACCATGTTGAACAGAGAGGTAGGCAGAGAGAAAATAAACAGCTGTGACAAAGTGGCAAAAAAATATGCCAACCTGGGCATTTAACAGCCTGCCAAAATACTGCTTCTTCTGATAAACACAGCCTCATTTCCAGGCCACTCACTGCAATGATGGGGAATTCAGTCCCTGCCATGGAGCAGCTCCAACAGCGCAGCTAAAAGGCTCTGAACCTCACCTGGGAGAGGGAAGGAGCCAGCACAGCCATGTGAAGGCCATGGGTTGTTAAGGGTTTTTTTTACAAAAGACTCCCTGAAGTGGGAGGTGGCTTTAAAAGAATGGGAATCTTCCCCCAGGAGAAGAATGGAGGTTAAGCTTTGGCACTGGGTCTCAAAACCTCTCTAGAGCAATGAAAGGCAAAAGGCAGCTCAAGCAGGATCAAAGCAGAGCAGCTGCTCTGGGAATAGGGGAAGCTCTTAAACTGAGAGGTTGGCAAATTTAAAGAGAGCCTTGACTCAACGGTAAAGACATATGCACAAGGGCAGACACCTGACTCCTTAAAAGACCTCTCATAAATGCCAAAAATATTCAAGAATACTGCAAAACTGAGGTAAGGAAATGGCAACAGCTTTCAGCTTGCTTTTGGTGTAGCTGAGCCCTCTCAGATGAAGGGAAGAGAAGCTGCTACCAAAACCAGTCTGTTTGCTTCCACCATCCTGCTTCCTTGGAAGAAGCAAGCCATGAGCCTGGGTCACCACCAAAGCGCTGAGCTGTCCCTCGGGACACACTCCCCTTTTCCCAGACTGCAATTGTACAACTGCTCCCATGTAAAACAAACCCACCTAACAACACATGCAAGTGGCCCTGGGCACAAGTCAAGGGAGATAGAGGCTGATTTTGCTATAGTTGTGAAGGATTGGGTGCTGCGGCAACACATCTGAAAGCAGGAAATGTGACAGGGAAAAGACTCATGAAAAGGTTTCACATGATTTCACCTGAAGTTTTTCACCTCTAGTGATGCCTTTGGATGCTAATGAAGCCCCAGAGCAGAGCAACAGCTGGGTCCAGGACTCACCTGGACACTGCCACTGAGCTCTCACACTGCTTGCCCCAGAAAGCTCCATGTCTGGAGAGTCTTTGGGAGTGTACCCACCTCAGAGCTGGCAGTCAAGGCAAGCAGAGATGGTCAAATCAGCCATTCTGGATCTCAGCAAGAGCAAGCACTGCTGATCTGGCTATGGCACTGTCCCTCCACACTCTTCCTCTAGATGTGACTGATTCCCAAAAAGCTGGAAGAAAGGACACAGCCATGCCCAAGATATCCAAGAACACCCAAGGTCTTGCCTTGTGCTGGCTCTGCAGATAAGAGGGACAGTCCCAGCCAGAAACCTGCACTGATCGCTCCGAGCAGAGGGGCAGAGTCCAGCACCTCCTGGAGGGCAAGTTCAATCATCTTCAAGGAACCAGACTTCAGGTTACAGCATTTGCTTCTTCCTTGAAAATCAGGACTTGCACAGTGTCACACCATAAAATGAAGTCACTGCTCCCTTCTGGAACACTGACAGCTATTACCTATTTTCCCAGCAACAGCACAAGAAAACTCTGACAGTCAATCCTACACTTGAAAATTCACCACAAAGAAAAGGTGTCTTGTTTAATAACAGCAAGAGAGAGGAGACAAATTTACCCTTCTCTTTGTTGTTCAAACTGACTTCAAAGGTAGGACATGGCACCAAGAAAGACAACTCTGAAAAGCAAATGCAGAGAGATGAGTGAAAACAACCAGCACCTTCACACTGTCCTCCTTCAAATGGTAACACTGCCATTAAAAAAACCCCAAACATTTCTAGGTTCTCACACATCACTTGGGAAGAAAATACATGTGAAGATGCCTTCTCTATCTCCTGTAAACCTGGTAATGAGCAAACATTTGGTGGCACAAGATCAGGAACTGCAGAGCGGCACACGGGAACACCTCATTCTCCATCTCTCCAGACTTGCCTGCAGTGCTCTGCAGCTCCCTTCTTCTGGGCTTCTGCCCCATACTTATTTTTAGTTAATTTGTCCCCTCTGAAACTCTTCTTTTTAAAGGTATTTCTTGGTTTTCTGTGTTTTGCCAAAAAAAAACCTCACCAAAACTGCTGTGCCCAAAGTAGATAAATGCAACAGGTTCTTCCCACATGAAGAGCTCCTCCGTGCAAAGCTGGGCTGGCTCCAGTTCTCCCCCAGCTTTGGGAGAACACAAACCTCTGGAGAGCTATTTCCAGATCCTCTGTTTCCAGCTCTTCAGTCTAAATCTCTTTGGTGAAAGAAAGACAGCTACATGTTTCAAAATTCAGTTGCATTTATAACGTTTCTGCTTGGAATAGATTATCTGTCCTAATCCCTCTGCTAGTGTTAGTCAGATCCTTTGTCATGCTCAGCTGGAATATCAAATATTCATGTCCGGACTCCAGTAAGACACTGAAGTCTTGTATTTTACTGGAGCAGAACCTGCAAGGGTCTGCAGAGATGCCTCTTGCAGAGACTTTTTTCTCACAATTCAGACCTTTTCCTCTGCTTCCAAGGCATCCCCAAATCACAGAGAACCAAAACCAAATGACAGTGCTTCTCTTTAAGCTGACAACTCTGTACAGGCGGCAATAAGAAATCACCATTTCAGCCCACATGGTTATAGGAGGGTTGGGCAAAGACCAGAAATAACCTTCTGTTACAGGAGGCTGCTTCTTAAAATTAGGATCTACCATATTCAGTTCCCTAAGCCTGAATATGCTGAGAACCCCCACAGCTTGAGAGCCTCAAGCCTCTAAACATGTCAGTGAGCACAATCAATCCACACTGCTGCCTGCAAGCTTTTCCTTCCTCTCTCTGAATTTACAGCTTGGTTTTTGAAAAGGCTTCTTTTTAAAAGATTCTTCCTCACATCCCCTTCCCTCTCCATCTGTCTCCCACCTCACAACATTCTGCAAAGAAGTTGCTCACAAAACCTAACACTGCACTGGCACAGCAGCGTCCACAGGTTGGTGTGACTCTGCTTTATGTGCCCGAAGAGCCACTGCTCCCCCACCTGCCCTGTGAGCTGGAACCCAGCTCTGGAGCATCACTGTTCAAGGTGCACCAAACCCCTGGGAGAGCCAGAAGTGGCACTGCTGTTCTGCTGCCACCATGAAGCACTGATGTTCTTGGACTTGCTCAGGCAAATGCAAAGCATTCCCAGCTCACCACAGCCAGCTGAGCATCAGGAAAGGCAGGGAAGCAGGGACACAGCACCAGCCCCAACACTGAGGCACTATCTGCCTGCTTAAGAGCTCCACATCCACAGCAGACCTGCTCCTCACTGGGGAGATGTGCAGTCACAGGGAACAGAGCTTTCTGGGCATCAGAGGGGTCCTCAGGGAACGTGCTCCCCATGGGTTTCCAGGCTTTGCCCTGCTATTTCTGCCAAGCAGGGCAACCACACTGGGTGTGGGAGCTGTGGCAACAAGGAGGAGCTGGGACAGCTCAGCTGTCACCCAGGAGCTGAGGCACCCAGCAGACAGAGGTCCTGAGGTGCAGCTACAAAGAGACCACTCAGACACAGAAGGGTTGGATGGATCCAGCACCAGGCAGCAAGCAGCTCCTTGTGGGAAACTCCTCCATACAACCAGGAAGGGTGTAATCCAAAGACCACTGAGTCTTGTCAAGACTTTGGGAATGCAGATAGGATGAAAGACACCAAATCAAAGCCTGGTATTACTGCAATCAACCAACATGGGTCACAGCCTGCAGACACCATTGTGTGCAGCCTGGAAAGCCCCTCGCAGCCCTGGGGCTGAGGCACTGACAAGGTGTTTCCAGCAGGCTCACCAGGCCTGTGGATATGGAGAGAGCTCTCCCAGTCCTGCTTGGACTCACCAGCCAGACCTGAGCAAACACTGCCCTGCCTTTGACACTCATCCTCCCAGAGACAAACAGCACTGCATGAGCTGTCCTTTCCCCGAGGCAGGACAACAGGCTCCTGTGAAAGCAGCCCCTGGATCGCACAGATGTGCTCCCACTGCCTGCAAACCCCCCTGTCCCCCAGAGAGCAGCCTGTGCTGCAGTGCTGGCGGTGAGGCACCATTCCCCCAGGCAGCAGCACCGGGTGCCGGACGCTGCCCTCGGCCAGGCCAGTGGGGCAGCCAAAGCCCACTCTGGACAGAGAGAGGCTGAGAGGTGCCTCTGCCCTCCAGTGCTTTCATCTACACCAGGTGCTGAAGATTTTCACGAACCCCCCTCTCCTCTAGCTCTTGCACTGCCTCTGCCAAATAATGAGCATTATTAGAGGGATGCACAAGGGATCAAAAAAAAACCAAAAAACCCAACCCACATTTTGACTAGAGAGCTCCAGCCATCAGTTTTATTTGGTTCCTGTGGATTTCAACATCCATCACAATCACAAGGAGCACATTTCTCAGAGCAGTTAAAGACATAGCCTATGTATTTATTTCCATTTTGGACTGCAAATAGGGAGTTCAATTAAAACTTACTGAATACTATTTTGCATCTGAAAAAATATTTTCCAACAAACACAATGCATTCTTTTGCTCAAGCTGCCTTCTGCTCAAGGTTGCTACATCCTCACAGTTCCTACTTAATGACAAGATTGTTTCTTCTATAATATCTTAAAGTCTTGCAACAGTCTCAAAATTACATGGATTTTTCTGACAGGAGTTTAAGCTGCATATTCTTCCCTATTCAAGCCTAGCTGTACAGGGGAGAAGCAAGGTTCAGCACATGCAAGCTTACTGTCACGACTCTTCACCTACTACTTTTCAGGACACATTAGCATTACAGACATCTTTCTGCCTGCTGCATCTTTGCATTCACTGAGCACCTGCCAAAATTCCCAGGCTGCAGAAGCTGCCGCTGAATCATTTCCCAGCTCTGGCTCCTATCACTGGGATTGAAGTTATGAGATCAAAGAGAAAAGGAATGCAGAGCATCTTGTTTACATGTCACCAATGCCATTTTGCTGTGAGGCAGCTAGAGAAAGACACACACAGACAGAAATTATTGGCAGCAGGAGCGGGCTGAAAGCCTGGCTTCGGAAAGACCAACACCACAAGCTGGGTGTTTTACAGAGGTAAAAGTCCAGCTAAACCCAAGCACGGCAAAGAATCCATCAACAGGAAGCAGACACCTGTCAGTGGATGTGCTGCTCCCTGGACATCCTCACACTGCACAGACTCACTGTAACCCACTCCTGCCTTTATTTCATGGGTCATATGTTGATGTTCTTACATGTCTGTCTGCTGGAACCACGAGACTGCTGAGACGTCTTTGTTCTAAATTCGTGTTTTTAGGTTCCTTTGTAGCTCACAGAGGTGGGCATAAAAGAACACCACCATGCCTCCCAAGAGTCAGAGAAAGGCCCAAGGCAACATAAAAACCCCCAAATTTATTATTTGCTATCTAAGCCAATTTCATACATCTGGCAGGACCTGAATCAGAATAATTTTGATTGCTCGGATCTGGCAGCCCTAATGATAGAAACAAGCTTCGGTTACTTTATTTCTTTTTAAACCACTTTTCTCACAGTGCTCATGAGAAACGGATGGATCCTGCCTGAACTCATGTAGGATCAACTGAAGAACTGAGTTTCTGGCTGTGGAAAGCTGGTTTAATGGCAGGATGAGCTGGAAGTCCAGTGTGATAGTCAGCTTCCAGGGCTGGATATCAGAGGCAGGAAGAAAACCAGCACCTTAGTTTGTAATTAGGAAATACAGTCAGGAAATCACCAGGCGGTCACAGCCAGCCACGTTCCCCCAGTTCTCTGCAGAGCTTCTTGGTGTGAGATTAACAGACGCAACCATGATAGACTGAGCACAGCCAGACCCTGGCAGCACAGCCGAGAGCTGAGCACATTTTGTGTGATGGGAGAGATCATCATGGTCCAAGTGACTCCCTGAACTCTATACAACAGAGCAGTCTCCTGAAGCCCCTGCTGCAAAGCACTTCTCCAGAGCAATTCCCACTTGTTTGGTGAGGCACACAGGGAGAACACTCTGCACTGCTGCAGGAACAGAGCGAAACCACAGCTCCCACATTATTTTTTTGAGTCAGAGAAAGACTAGGGTTCAATAAATGATCAGACCACATGCTCAGCCTAGGGATTTGTGAGGAATACAGAAATGCCATTTAGGACTCCTCCTCTGAAATGGGAGTGCTGTAACAAGGCAGAGGCAATGCTGTGGGTCAGGCCCAGCTCAGGGCAACGCCCTCACACAACACAGTGTGGAATCCACCCAACAGGTTCACCCTCGCAGCACGGCTGGCAAGAGGGGCTCTCCAGCACCAGAGACTTCAGAAACACCCAACTCCTTCGTGGGTCACTGTCCGTGCTCCAGAGGGGCACTGCCCTACAGTGCCTGACCAGGGCTCACACAGTCCGGGAGCGACCCACACAGCTCTGCCCAGCCCCAGCCCACGTTCTGCATCTGCTACGGATATTCTGGTACCTTCGCTCGCCTTGTGCCTGAAGGGATCCCAATCATGCAGGCATGAGCACTGGTTCCCCTCTCCCACCATCACCTGAAGCCAGCAGAGCAATTCCACATCACCGTGTCAACTCCCATCCGCAAAGCATCTGGAGCTCTGTGCTCTTAGCCCCTTGCTTCCCATCTTGCTCCAGCACCATCTGCTTTCCTCCTCTTGCCTCTTCCCCGTGCCAACCCAAAGCCTTCAGAGATGTTAGGATCTGAAATCCACCCAATCCGAAATTACATTCCCGCAGGCTAAACCGCCCAAAGGGATGAGTTCAGCTGCCACTGTGTGCGCTGGACACAGTGCTGCTGCTCGCTCCCGTGCCCGGGGACGGCAGCTCGCACACGGCCCCGCTACCCTGCCCCATCCGCTCCCCGCTCCTCTCAACTTCGGGCGCCCACCGAGCCCCGAAGCCGTCGGCAAAGCCGGACACTTCTGCCGGCGCCCGTCCGAAGCAGCAGCACACCACCCGCAGCCCCGGTCTCCCGCCGCCCCTCGCCCCCGCTCCACTCACGGCGCCCGGGGGCGCCCCATCGCCCCCCGCCGCCTTCTCCTTCTCCTTGTCCGGCTTGAGCGCCGCGGGCGGCTGCTGGACGCCGATCTTCACCATGGCCCCGCTCCGCCGCTACCGCCGGCCCCGGCCCCGCCCCGGGGAGGGGCCGCGCCGCGCCCGCCCTCAGCGCCGAGCGCGCCACGGGC
>QUSF01000055.1:1561638-1626642 GCA_003676055.1 Chloebia gouldiae
GGCCCGCAGAGCCGCCCCGGGGCCGGTCTGCCCGCGGAGACCCGGCTGCCTCACCACCCCCGGCAGCCCCGCTGGAGCGGCCGGGCTGCGGGACACGGGGCGGGTGCAGCGGCACCCCGGGATCTTGGTACTGCCCTGCCACTGCTGACATCGGGCCAGCGCGGAAAAAACGAACCCAAAGTACTGCCGAGCCTGAAGATGCACCGGCCTGCAGCAGATGCACGCAGAAAGCAGGGGTTACTCTGGGGAAGGCTCTTGGCTCGGAGGCCACAGAACAGAATCCGTGGAGGAGCTCGGGTGGCCGTTCCCCCAGGATCAGCTCCGGGCGGCACAGCAGATGGATTTCCTTCATCGTGGGGACACTGATCCACAAAATGCTCTGTCTGCCAGAAGCAGAGTGTGGCATGCAGAAGAGAATTGCGGGGACGGTTGGGTTGTTTTTGTGCCACCAGAGAAAGGAGTAAAGAACACATGCTGACAGTTTTGTTAAGTAAAAAAATGGAAAAAACCCCCATTAACAACATCCTCTCTGCCAGCTACAGGTAATAAGGAAAGTAGGAAATTGTCAGTGGATAAACACAGCACTACCTTTACATTGATTTGGGCCATTTAAACATAGTATTTATTTGTAATAAAGTTGTTACAAGCATTTTCTTTCTATCCAGATGGGTTCATTATGTACTGAGTGCTTTACATCATGTTTTGAACTAACCCATTGATAAATTACTGGTAAATTTTATTTGTAAAAGGCATCTTTGGCAAGGATTCAACATTGACTCACAACAGCAATTGCTCATAGTGATAACTAACTTTGTTCAATATTTGGAGCTGTTTAGTCCTCCCAGCATCCCAGTCTGTGGGTAAGTTATATGGGGATTACAAGTTTTATCTCACACAGAGATAAGGGGCTGCATTTCCTCAACAGCCTCTGATTTCAGGAGCTCAGACTGAGACAAGATGGTCCTGAGATTATGGAAATGAGAGTCTTTTCAGCCAGATCCAAACATCTCACATGCACCGTGCAAAACAGAGACAGCCCACCAGGGTGTTCCCTGACTAAAGCTGTAAGGCAAATGCTAACTCTTCTAATAACATCTATCCCGTATCACATGTAGCCTTAGAGCAAGGAAATGTCCAGAACAGGGCAGAAATCCCCTTGTGTCCCTCTCAATCTACCAGATCATTCTGCTGCCCAGACCGGGCCCTACCCTGCCCGTTTTATAGGTTTAGCCCACTTCTCCTCAGGGACAGCTCTCTGTGGGACAAAGGCTGCATTATCTCCTCTCCTCCAGCCCAGTGCTCCACGGGGCAGCTCTTGTCACACAGGAGAAACCTAAAGCCAGGATGCAGCTGAGGAAAAGTGATTATGAAGTCGTACATCTGGTAAAACCAGAGAAAGCTTGACACTAAAGTCTTCAGTTTAAAGGCAAAAGATAAAGAAAGTTAGGGTTTGCTCTTTCCATTTATATCTAAGGGGACTCTGGCCCCCCACCCACAGTCAGGCAGTCTGTGGGACTGGTGGGACAAGTCTGCAGTCAGGAGAATAAAGGATCCTCTTCTAATATTTAGGTCACATGTGACAGATACTGATAGAAAGATGCACAAGGCTCTTGATGTTCACCAGGGCTCCTGACAGAACTAGTCTATTGATTTTCTGAGAGGCAAGCAAAGGGAAAGGCAGCATCACACCATGGCCAAGCAGAGCACCAGGCAGCAGTGACAGTGTGACTGCCCTTTCCTGCATCAGTGCTGGCCTGACAACTGCTGAATCAGCCTGGGTCCTCTCCAGAGCACAGCTGATTTCCTGTTTCAGGTGGGGAGAAGCATTGATCAAATATGTGAGACTGACATTGGAGTGTGGGTGTTGGGGTGTCCCCTGTGCACAGATGGGGCCAGCCTGGCTGCTCTCCAGTAGGAAACCTCTCCTGGCAGCCATTGCCCTCCTCCCTGGGGGTCTGTACCTCATGCCCAGCACAACCTGAACTGCAGCACCCTGTACAGCATGAAATGGCCCCCAGAAGGACATCCTGAGCAAGAACTGCTCCTGGGGAGTCACAGAACCTGCAGGATGCCGTTAATGTTCACATGTTCTTTAAAATTATTTTTTTCTTTTATACAGGGCAATATGCACAAGTGCCTCAAACAATCCTCGAGTTTGCAGTATTTGTGAACATAGTTGGAATACTGGAATATTACTTCTGCTGTACCATAAAAAAGGCTGCAGGACTGACCAGGAAGGCTCAAGTTATTCTCAGCATAATGATGAACCCAAAACAATTAAGGAAAATGTCAAAATAATTATAAAATGGGTCAACATTAAGGGCGTAAACTGTTAAGCATCTTTACTTACTTAACATTTCAAGGCTGGGTCTCAGTACAGCCACAGTGTTCTATGGCATCTCCAGATTTCAATTACATCTCTGGATAAATGGCTTTGCAAGCATTAAGAAGAATCACCCAAGTTATAACAGGCTGAGTTTCAGACTAAAAGATTGCTCAGTAAGAAATATCCAGCTACAGGCCCTTCAGTTGGGAGCTTAGAGGATAAACACTGACAATGAACTCAACATTTCTAGTGCTGCTTAAAACCGTGTCTCTTGGCCTGCAGTGGAGAAGTGACATGCTGCTTACAGAACACCTCGCTCAAAACTACTTTTTTTCTATTTTTAAGCAAGCAGGTTTCTATTTAAAACTGCCACCTTACTGACTTCCTTAAAGCCATCTGCTGGTTTATTAGTCTGTGACAACAAAGTTTCCAGCTCTGAATGCAATTAAGTGGAATCCCAGGGACAATTTAGTTGCCTGACCTTTCATTAAGAATAGCAGCATGATAGCACTTTCAAGAAATAAGAATTGGGACCTTTATAAACCTTATTAAACTGTCCTCTACCTTGCCACTTCCAACTTTTCAAAAAAGCACTTATGTAAAAAACCCCAAACAAGCCGATATTAAAGAGAGAGTACAAGATAACTGCTTTAATATATATTCCAAGCCAACCAAAATGTGTTTGTCATGTATTGAGTTGCATCTATTTCTGAGGTCTGCCTGGTGTCTTAGCTATCGTCCCTCACTGTATCAGACTGGAAGGAAATGAGCATTTTAAGACTCCTTAAATCATTCTGCTTTTCCACTGCAGTTCCAATAAAGGCTTGTCCTAGAGCGTGCCTAAAAATGAACAGAACTCTACAATGTGCTGAAAATATACTTTTATTTTCCTTTCTTATGCTTGATCAACTAAACAGAAAGGTTTAGGTTGGGCTAAAAAAGAAAGAAACTGTTAAAAAAAATCATAATCACTCTTATAGGAGTAGACCACAAACACAAAGGACGTACTTATGGTTTTTTGCTACTCCTTACACAATCTAATTACCACACATAATTGCATGAGGTAAAGCAATTGCCTGTAGCCAAAGGCAGAGAATCAATTCAGTGGTTTCCATGGAAAGCTACAGCTTTCATCTGCAGCTGAACTGAGCTAATATCTTGTCACTCCTGGTACCTGCCCCACCAGCTGGGGCAACGTGTCAGTCCCTGGGACAGCTATCAGGGACCACATCCTTTGTTCCTTCTTTTCTTTGAAAAAAACCCAGATGGTTCAGCAGCAGCAGGAAGCCTTGGGCTACCTAGGAGGGTAAATGGAAAACTATTACCATTATGTACTTCAAAAATAACAAGAGAGTAATTTTCTCCTAATAGTAGAAATTATCCTGGATTAGTCTCCCTCTTGGAAACTAGCAAGCTCCAGGTATGTTGGCTTTCTCTCTTTTACGAACTCGGGTGTATAAAAGGCCAACACTTGGCATCCTTCAGTCAGTAGCTGAAAAAAAGTATTCACATTTCAAAAGGTGTGCACAGACCAGATGCACAATGTCTTTGACCTGAACAACGCTCAGTTAACCACTGCTGGCAGGACAGCTGAAAGCCAGAGCCAGAGGCTTGTTAACTTTTGGTTGCCTGTTGTGGCACCAAAACCCCTTCACACGATGTGCCAAAAAGTGGGGAGGGATGGTGAGAACAGGAAGGGAAAATGTGGTTTGCAGACAGCACCCAGAATACCCAGGCTGGATTTTTATGACATGGAATAAGCAGGGAGCATACCCAAGACAGCAAAATTACCAGGACTGTTGTATAGTTTATACGTTTTATGATTTAGAGGGAGATTTTCCATAGATGTATCCACAATTTACCTGGAAACTTTGTAGTTCCACAAATCAAATTACTTCAACTTTATGTAATTTCTGGAACCAGCAGGGAGGGAATTTGAATTGCTGGGGAAGTACTAGTGAAAAGAACAGGATACAAGCCTAAGAGCCAAGAAAGCCCAGGAAGTGGGAAGGGCCCTATTTCCGACCTTTACATATGAATGCAAGCGTTAGAACACAGCTTAGGCAGGAGGGAGGAAAGGGAATAGAGGGGAGAAGCACGTTTAGGATCAAAGGCTGGGACTAGATTTAAGTAGTTGCTGGAGAAAGTGGGTGTGAGGTCTCAGCCCCACGGAGTTCACCTGCCCCACTCCCCTAGAGCCCCAGAGGGACAGAGCCCCACGTACAAGAGAATATATAACCTGAGATCTCTTCCCCCTTCCCTTCTGTCACCTCATTTCTAGTTCTGTAAGAAACTAGAAAAAGAAAATAAAAAGCCCAAAAAGTGGGCTTTTTGCTGTACCTGCACCAACCTTGAAATATTCTGCTTGTCTGGCATTGAAAGAGGCCAAAGGATGTGGAAGCCACAGACTGAACCAAAGCCCCCATCCTGGGCCTGCCAGGGGCCTCAGACCAGGAAAGAGAGGGGATCTGGCAAGGCTGCCTTGTGTTCCCCCCACCATAAGGACTGTTATCTCCAAGTCATTAGGCCTGGCAAAACCCATCATCTGGCAGGTGCAGGCAAGTGTTCCCTGACCACGAGCCCTGCCAGAGTAGTGTCTGAACCACAGAACCATCGTGGGAGGCTGCCTAGTACAGATGCAGCACAGTACCAGCCTCAGATGTGGGGGGTGAAGCACCACTGGCTCCAGTTTCTGTGGTGTCAGGTGCCCAGCCCCAAGAAAATGTGCCTGCAATTACAGTTCTGAGCACAACGCATGGTTTAGTCAGATGCAGAAAAGCCAGGGAGTTGGAGAAGGTATTAGCTTACACCAGCAGCCCCCAGTTTTCACCAGCTCAAGCCTATCCATCATGGAAGTAACCTACTGTGAGCAAAGCCCCCACCTCTTTATTTCTCAGTGTTCCTCTTCTTCAACAGGGACTATTTACAAGTGTATGGAGTGACAGGACATGGGGCAAAGGCTTCAAACGGACAGAGGACAGGTTTAGACTCAGTATTAGGAAGAAATTCTTTACTGTGAGGCTGGTAAGGCATTGGAACAGATTGCTCAGAGGAACTCTGGATGACCCATCCCTGGCAGTGCTTAAGGCCAGGCTGGAGGAAGCTCTGCTCTGGTGGAAGGTGTCCCTGCCATGGTGAGGGAGTTGGAATGAGATGATGTTTAAGGTCCCTTCCAACCACCACCACCCTGTGATTCAGGATTTGCTAAAAGTGAGTGACCAAACTCAACCTGAATAAAATGCTTAATGGCAAGAGCAGAATACACTGCAGGGAAAGGAAAATGACACTGAAAACCAGCACCAGTTCTCCAGTGGAGTTTAGGCTGGGAAGGAGGAAAGTGTCACCTGCCAGCAGCTTGACTGTTGAAGATCTGCTTTGAAAGCTCAGCTATAGTAACTGTGGTGCTCTGTGACAGCCACATCCTCTGAGTGAGCCTGCTGTCTCTTTTAATTAGCCCATCTCCACGAACATCTCGGGATTTTATGTTACACTCCTAGAGAACTGTCATTACCTTGAACCCAAGGGGGATGAAGTATCACAGGACAGTGTAACAAAACTAATAATCCATAGGAGATGGAGACTTTGCTGTTAACCTGATGCAGGACTATGAAAGGAAGAGCCTGAATATCCTCTGCCCTCTTTCACTTCTGTCTCTGTTGAAATTTTTGTCTGATGCCCCATCACTGCCCAAAATATTTGCAAAGCACGCACCCTTCTGCTTGTCCTGGTTCCTTATATGTGGTACTTCAGTGCCTTGCCCGAATGCACTCATGAAAATAGACACCAAGAAGATAAGAAAAAACAAGAACAAGAAACCCACAGCCAGGATGTTAAACAGAGGTACAGACTGAAGTGTGCAGCTGAAGACCCAAGGCAAACACCTGCTTGGACATCCTCAGTTTTGGCTTCTTTGGGACGGTGAACAATCCTTTTGTTCACACATCTGGTTTGTCACACTCAAAACTGCTGCAGATCAGGTGACATGGAAGGAACCTGCCACCCCCTAGTAACATGTGACATCCTATCATACCCATAAAGCTCAGTTAATACTAAACAAATCTCAATACTGCACAGTTGACAGTTTGCAGTGGGAGACAGAACCACTCCTGTTTACTGCATCAGCACATTATACAAATTCAAGCAAGGCTGGAGTCAGCAGAATTGATCTAACCTTGCTATGTAAGAATCCTCTGCTTCGCAGCCCAAATGAAATAAAAGCCAAAGCAAGCAAATTACACTACATCCAGTAATTGCCATGCTCCTGTTCAGAAGGCCCCAGGGAAAAGGGAATGAAGATGACATCTATGATGATGTTCAGTGATGTGGTTTCTTTGAAAACTGGCATGTGACATGGAGGAGAGCTGCCCATTGATTAGAAGAGGCTCATGGGGTCAACTAGACTCCAGCACATTTAGCAGTCAATAGTGCCAATGGACAAGCAATGAAAATACACTTGGGTTAGCTCTAATGCAGCTGATTACATGGGCCCAGTATTCACACAGCTGAACCAAGCTCCCTCCACTCTCTTCTTGTCCTCTACACTGCTTGACACCCTTCTGCCCAGGAACAAGGGCAACCCAAACCAGAAGTAGATGCCCCAGTTCACCAGTAAATGCCCAAACTACAGCACATCTTTCTCCAGCCACCCTAACTTTGGAGAGTAGGCATATCAAATCCAGATGACTTCATGCACAGAACATCCTTTAGTGGCAGCTTCCTTTCCCCTGGGTTTTTATCTTCAAGGCCTACCAAACTGCACCTCTGCCCACCAACCACCCCTGTTCCTGGGAATGTGTATTCCACTTCCATCCCACACATGAGAAACCATCAGCTGGCAGATCATATGGACACAGCTTGTGTCTGTTCTGCCAGCAAAGATGCTGGGCTGCAGAGCAGTTAAAATCTTGTCATTGCCCAGAGGCAATCTTTTCAGGTTGGTATTACAGCTGGAGTGCCATGAACAGATATTTCTCTCATGCTTTTTCAAAACACCCAACACAGCTGCATCAGCAGCTGCACAGTTGGTTGTGCCAAGAGAACGCAAAGCAGTTTCAGTACTGCAGGGTAAGACACCAGACCACTCTCCTGAATGTTTCAAGCATGACTGGGGTAACTCTTTGGGGTATTGCCACAAATTTCCTTCTGGGAAATGGGCTGTTGTATGTTGTGGCTCCCCACTTATATTGAGATTTATATCTTGGTGTAGTTCTGGGGTGCTCATGTTGGCCCTGCTCTGCCTTCATGGTAAACCTGCAGTGCCCTTGTGAGACAAAGTTGGCAGCCTCATTTAGATCACTTTTGGGTTTGACTTCATCAGTGTTTTTTCCAGATTTTTATTTATGCCTTGTAAAATTTTCCAGAAAGCAGAAAATCTGTTCAGTCAGGTCACATTGTGAAGGATATGCCAGTTTGTCCCTCCACAAGTCATCAAGACATACTCCCCCTGGTTCCATCCTTCTCTGCCAAGAGGAACTTAAGAATCTCTTGATTTAAGGAATTAAAAATAGATAGGAATTAAGTATATATAACAAACACATATTTTTAATTCCTATACTTAAAAATATATAGGAATTAGAAAATCTCCTACTGCCAATATTGTCCAAGCAAAGAAGGTAACACACTGTGGGACTCCTGAAAACACACAGTCAACTCTTTCATAATGATCAAAAAGAAAAACCCATTCTCTTGTTATGAGCTGCTCTCCCACTCTGTGCCCTCGTGGCTGCTGGCCCATCTTTCACAGATCCCAAAGAGACACCCCATAGTATGAACCCGTGAACCCGTGAACATCTCCCACCCAGCAGTGGATCAGGTGGATCCCTGGATGAACATACTGCACTACTCGTGAGCTGAAGGCACAGTAGGGATTCAAATTCCTTCTTTTCTGGCTCAAGAGAGATGTTGCAGTGCCCCACAAGGCAGCACAAGCCATATACAGAATATCCACATTCCAAACACGGCCCTGGCACAGCACATGACCGCAGGTTTGCATGATGGCAAAAGACTGTGAGGAGTCCATGTGGATCCTAGGATGTAGATATGGAATTGGCTGACTCCTCTGAAACATCATCTTCCATAGTGAACGATGGGCCTAAGAAGCAAAACTTCAGAAGGTGAAGAGCAATAGCATGTCTTTATTTTTTCAAACATCTCTATCCTAAACTCAATGTTTGGGCATAAACATCATGTGTTTTCCTGGACACGATTTCAAGGAAAAAACAGACAATAAAACCTGTATTCCAAAGTCTCATCTCACAACTCACGTAAAAACTTTAAAAGGGCAACAGACAGGGCAACAGTACCTTAAAACAATCCTATTTGTAAAAACTCGTATTTGATGAGCAATGCAGCCTGCAGGTTGCTATAGCAGCCAGATCCATCACCTAGGTGACCAAGCACCAGTGATATCAACATTATCCTATCCCTACACACAACCCCACACTGTGCACATTAGCAGCCTTCCATTTCTTGGAAATTTCTCTTCATACCAACAGATGGAGAGCAGCAGGGCATATGGACAGTCTGCAGGAGGGGTGAGCTCTCCTCACAGCACCAGCCTGCCTTGCTAAGGAGGATTATTTCTGACAGCACCACCGTGGAAATGCTGGGCACCTGAGGCAACCAACATGTGTAACCTGATTTACTACCAGAATAATAAGTAGCCACTTGTCTGAAAGCCCTGTGGAAAAGCTTCTGGTGGCCAGAGTGCACTTAACATAGCAGAGGGTCTGAAGCACAAATCCACACAAAACAGAGACAATGTCTTGAGGCATTGGCAAGGTCTTCCCCCAAGGAAAATTACTTTTGGGAAGCTAAACTTTCAACAAGGAATACCAAATCTAATAAATTCCCAGATCAATACCTTGGGAATGATCTGCTCCAAATAAGGCCAAAAAAAGATGTTCCTCTAATGTTCCACTGATGCTGTGTAACTCGGGGTATCTGAGGAACACTCCTGAGTAGAGATATGTTTGTTTACAACCAAGCAACACTTTGCTCTGATTACAGGGACAGATTCAACTCCAGACTCCTGGAAAATATTGACTTTTTTTGTAACAATGTTACATAATTGGTAGCTTCTGTAGTCTGAAGGTATTTTGGTTGCTTGGGCTAAAGGAAATTAAATGGAATTAAGATTTTTCCCCCTTTTGTTAAAGGCTGCCTTTATAGCCCATTGAGAAATTACCCGAGACAGAAATCTCTTTCCCTGGACTTTGATAAATAAGGATGACTCATTATTTCCCCATTTTGCTTTAAATATCCTGTCATCCTTGTGGTTTGCTTTGTTCAGCTATTCTCTCAGCTTCATACACCTGCTGTAATGACACAGGAAGTGCTCTGTGGTTCCTCTGCCTTTTCAGTGCATCCCCTTATCAACAGAGCACTCTGACCTTTACACATCCCTCACTTTACTTACCCAGCAGACACCTGCAACCCCCCAAGACAGCCTTTCTTTGATCACCACTTCCTAGACACCAGGAGATTACATTATCTTGGCAGAGCCAAAAAACATGTGATTCCTTTCCAAGTCTTTACCCTCATTGAAGCACACTCAGATTAGGGGCTGCGGTTTAAATTTTTGAAGTAGACTAAGCTGTTACAGCTTCAGGAGGTGGGTAAACTTCTTCAATCGAATTTATTTGTTTAAAACATAATTGTTCACTTCCTTGTCTTTAGCCTATCATTCCCTCCCCCCCCGCCCCGTTCCTTGTGCTCAGCAAAGACAGTGGTATCTTTTACCTGCTTATCCAGGCACAGGTTGAGTAAAGACCATAGGAAGCCAAGCCCTTTGTAATCCTGGAGAACAAAAGAATAACTGTCTTCCTGATAAAGCCAGGTTTCTTCTCTGTCTCTCACTGGCTGATGGTGGGATAACACCAGCAAAAGAAAACAAGATCAAAGTCATAGTGCTGGATCTGAGAAGATAAAAGAAAAAAAATTCAGAAAGAAAGGAACAGTGGGCAGATGAGAGAAATAAGAAATAATTTCTGCAGCAAAGGATATTTTACACTGAGGCTAGACTAGGGCAGAAGTTTCTAGGGAAAAACAGGGCCTCTGTGTTCCAGGGAAGACATCTACTGGGGCCTGAAAGATTCAACCTCAACACAGAGAACACTTGAGCAGTGGAAAACAAAAAAAATAGGAAATTAATAACTGTTTTATTGTTAGCTGAGAACCAACATTCTTTGTTGTTGACAAATGCAGCTTGAATTTTGCAGATCTTTTGCATCCGCTTGCTTCCCTCATGAAAATGCCCTTCAGAGGTGATGCAGGAGTGCCCAAGGGCTCCCACCCTGTCCCTGCAGAGGCTGGAGCTGCCTGGGGGCTGACGTTCAGCCTCAGTACACGAGTCAAAGCCCAGACTGTGTGAGAGGAGGACATACCTGCCCTGATTTGCTGATGTCACATAGGGAACAGTGTGACCTGGAAACTTTCAGAGGGTCTGGCAAGGTGAACAGAACACATGGATGCAGTCAACTGCTCAGGAAGCTCTGTTTTCTGTCTGTGAATCATATTAAATAATGCTTATTTAGTTCATAACCCTAGCAGTCCTCTTCAGAGAACTGGGTATCCAAGGTCAGGATGCCTTTCAGGACAACTGGATACCTTTAATGAATAACTGCACTTTAAGCAGTGAATTTAATTAAAATGCATCACTACACTGGAGAAAATATCCAGCCCTTGTGCCATTATGCAATAGTGTAGAGATACAAGATAAACAAGGAACACTCCGACCTTGCGTATCATCCTGCATGACTTAACTTCCTATTACTTTTTACCTTTTTGCATTCTCAATTCCTAGTTATATTTATATATTTAGGAAAGATAACAGGCTACATGAACTTTGCAGAACTGCCAACAGCTGGTCAGGTGGAACTCTTGCCAGTATGAGGTTGCAAGCATGCTCACCTGTGCAGAAAGAAAACTTCCTTCACAAAGTATCTTACTGGTCTTTCCTGCAGGAGAAATGGAATGCTCAGTTGTTTCCAACTCCATGCTTCTGAAAAATTAAATGGGTCCTAAATACTGTAATCCTGTTTTGACTTTCATTTTTATCACTCTCAAAACCAAGTCTGCAGCAGGAGAAGGCATTAGGATTTTGTCTGTTGTTGCAACGTGCAAAGAGCAGCTCAAGATGGCACCTGAGAGGCAGTATTGTAAAGCTTCCTATTTTATATAACGACAAACAAGAGAAACCTTATTCCTCTGTTTCTGTGGAGGGAAGGCTCACACTAGAGAAAACCCAAAAAACCAGGAGCAAACTGCTTGAAGAGATCATGAACGGAGATCTTCAAAGGCAGGGGGCAAAGAATCTTTGGATTACTTTCTTCCCTTTTTATAATGCATAGAGGACATGAAAGAGGTTTTTCAGTAGTTCTTTCTTATTCTAAAAGGATTTTTTTTGGTTCCTGCTTCTCTTTAACATTAAAAATTCAAGTCTTGCCTTGAATAGAAGGGTCTGAGGCAAACAGCATCAAAGACATGCACAAGTCAGGATCAAGTACATTGGTAAGGACATTTGGTTAGTGCCCATCTCGCACTGGATTCTTAAGGTTGCAGATAAAACTCAACAAATTTGAAGATTCAAAAACCAAACCAAATTTAGTTCAGCTGCAATAAATACTTTTAGAATAGTAAAAAATTAACATGCTTAAATTACTAATGTTTTAACTTAAAAAAATAATAAATTATGTGCCCCCAAATATTCAGTTACGTTTGGGCAGAAGAAACCTGCCTCCTTCATACTTGAAATTAAATTAGTGATAAATAAAAATAGTGATAAATAAAGCACCTTTTCACTGCCTTTGTGTCATGGTGAATAGTGTCTAAGTTACCTTTGGAAACAGACTTGTATCCCACACCCTTTTTCTGCTGAAGGGAAAAATACTTTCTCAGCCAGCTGGTCTATCTTCTGAGTAGGAAAGCAGCAGCAGATCTGTTGGAGAAGGACTGGAGACTATTTCTTGTGCAACAACAGACCAAATTTCAAGTCTGTCATACCTACAAAATGCTAGATTATTTTCTCCACTGCTTGTAGGAGTAGGAAACCTCTTGGGTGTTGAAACTAACTGCTAAAAACATAAAAATACAAAATAAAAGCATCTTCATGCTGGATTTGGAAGGCAGCAAGAGGAAGCAGAGATGGTGCATCTGATGACATTTTTCCAGTTTCTTTCTCAGGGTAGATGTGAGCTCTCCAAACTGAAGTGTTATTGTAACACTTTTTCCCTGTTCTGCATATGAGGTTTTGGTGGATTGACTACTGAGTATTGAGTTAGGGATGCTGAGAGTCTGCTTGTGTTCTCCAATTCCTGTGGCTATGTTGCCCTAGTCAGAATTAAATGATACATTACACCCTGAGTCACCCACTGCTAATGCCTGCTAGATGTTTTCTTGCATCAAGGTTTAGAACTGGAGCTCATTGGAAATTTTCCACAGGGGAGATTTTCTGTTTCTGAGAAAACAGGAATTTTCCATGAGGGGAAAAAAAAAGGTTGTTTCTGCCAAAAAAAAACTTGAAAAGTTTGTTTGCAAAGAGGATCAAAAGATAGTATTTCATTTTTAATTGACCTGGACTAACCAAACTGCTCAATGCCCCAGGTGATCCATGTGAATTTTGGACATTTTCTGGAGACAGTCCAGCCAGAGCCCAGTCTCAGACAAAGAGGGGGCTGTGACTGCGATTTTCAGATGGCTCATTTCTGACAGCCACGAGTGTCACAGGTGCCTGCTGGGCAGGGCAGTGCTAGGAGTCACAGTCCCCCAGTTACACAGCAGGGTTACAGCAGTCCCATGCAGGGATCTCCAGCAGCAAGACCCAGACCCAGACAGGCTCTCCATTGAGGGAGGAGGCACTTCCCAGTAACCCCCAGGTGCTTTCTGAGCTAGCATTTCCACCTCCACATCCTTTCTCCTCTGCTGGAACCACTTCCTCCACTCTTCCATCCCTGTCCCTGCCAGCTCCCATTCTCTTTCCTCACCCCTCATACCCCAGGTGCCACTCCTCAGTGACACACTGCTGCTGCTGCCCCTCAGCAGCTCCCCACTGCCACGGCACTCACTGGAGCCGTCTCCTCCTTGCCTGGCTGCCCTCACCCCACACAGCAACACAAACTCTGCCCATCACACGTGTAGAGACCAGGGCCACCTCCACGCTGCTTCCCACCAGGAACCTGAATGAGAGACAAATCCATTGATGCTCTCCAGTCCTTTACCCCTTCAGCAGAAGCTTCTCCTACGGCTGAAAATGCTCCCAAAATTTGGTTTTCATTTGTGTTGCTTTTTGATTTAAAAACGAAACTACACAACCTCTTATACTTGTCTAAAAGGAGGCCCCTCCTCTGCCCTCGCAGTACCCATCAGGTACTGAGATCTGGAGTGTCTGGACTGTCTGGAGTGTCTGGAGATCCGGAGTGTCTGGACTGTCAAGCCAGCAGTAATCTTCTCCTGCTTCAATGGGCTCTGGCTCAGGCCACAACATGCAGATAAACACTAAGGAAAACAGATTCCAAACCTGAAACTGGTGTCACCATGAACAACCAGTGTTGGCACAGATCTGGTTCTGTGACTTTGTTGCTGTAGGGACAAAAAGGAACAGAAAACTGCCCACTTTGGAGCCTTCTCTGACGTGTGGAGAACCTCAAATCAGAGCTACCAGTACTCTGTCTGGGTAGAGATTTCTCACTTACCTTCAGCCTACAGAAGTTAAAGGCCACAAAGCAAGATAAGACATTCAAATTAGTATCTTCTGGCTGTCACTGGACTTTTGTCCCTTGATCTATGAATTTCTTTCTTCATTCCCCTTCAAATAAAGCAAAACCTCCCTGTATGAATGTAACCCTGCAGACCTCTCAGAAGCAGACCACACATGTCCAGCAGTTCAGGAGCTACAGAAAAGACCTGAGGGAAGCAGAGCTTTTGGGCAGCACTTATTTCCTGCAGCCTTCAGACAGCTCTGAATGGTGCCAGAGGGTAAGGCTGGAGAGGTGTGCACATGTTCTCAGCTTCTATCAAGCAGCAGACAACAGTGACACAGCTGCCACCCTCCAGTGTTCTCCAGGAGAGGCTGCAGGCACTCCTGGGAACAGCCTTTGTGCCAGGCCATGAAGCCACTGTTTGGGGAACTTTTGGAGCTCCTTTGTCCTTCTGCTGTACCAACTCAAAGGCTGCTGGAGTTGCAATTGCCTCTTCTCTCCCTGAGAGTGCTGATCAATCAGGCAGACAGCACTGCAAGGTCTGGCTGATGCACTGGTGCTGCATGGAAACTGCAAGGGTCAATCTGAACAGGGCCACGAGGGGCAGAGGTCACTGTCACTCCTGCCAGCAGCACGGGGCAACCAACAGCTGCAGCAGAAAGTCTTTTAGAACGAATGGGCTGAAAGAACAGCAACCAAACACGTGATCTCTGCTGCACACAGTGTCACAGGATGACACTGGCAGTGTCTGACCCTGCCAGCTGGCCTGACACTGGGGCAGAATGTCCCAGCCACTCACCTACAGCCCAGAAGGGATAGGACAGGTTGCAAATCTCACCAACAGAGCCCATCCCTGCCACCAGGAATGCACACCTGAGTGTTCGTACAAACAGGGCAGCACTTTGAAAGCAGAGGTTCCTAAAGCACTGGCTGCTTTATAAATCTGTTATCAGCTGCAGGTACTGAGTGCCCCACACAGCTGTGTGTGGGTGTTGAGAGCACCTGGCTTCCCAACACTGCCTGGCCACCAAGCACACATATATCTGTGGCCCCTCAAAGCAAGGGTCATTCTGGTCAAACTGTGCTACTGCTGCTCTCATCCCTGTCCACATCCCATGTGCCAGACAGTGCTGAGCCCTGTGTGGGCAGTACCTGGGATCTACTCTCACTCTAGTCTCCATTTTCTGATTATATACAAGTAGTATTTCCTATAGGAAATCATGTTACCTGCAGCAATGATACTGAATGATAAACACTTAACACCCAGAATAAAAATCATCAGACAAATGACTGCACTTCTTACATGCAATTACAGAATAGTTCCCCAAAAATACAAAGAGGCCCTTGAAAAATGAGCTGAAAAGACAACTGGCAAAAAACAGAAAGGAAGTGCAAGAGTGAAAGACGTGATTTGTCAAAAGGATTGCGATCTTCTAAGTGTAGAATCAGACTCAGTAAGAGAGAGATATACTAACAGAAAACAGAAGTGCAGAAAATATCCTTTATGGACTTGGAGGTTGAGAAGCAAGGAGTGGGAGCATCAAAAGAGCTAAAGAAAATTTAAACCACCTTACATTCCCAGAGCAGAAACAGCTCATGAGGCTGAGCACACACCTGAGTCAAGACAAAGCTGCTGCTCTGCTGTGCCACCACAGCTCTGCTGCAGAACTGCATCCTTCCTCAGCCTGTGCTTCACTGCACTGTCCTGCTCCAGGCTCTTTTCCCTGCAGGTTTTAAGTTGATCTGTGGCATTAGGCAAGAGCCATCAGCTCAGCCAGCAGCCTCCACAGCTGGTGGGAATGAGCCAAACCCACAGGCCACACAATCATGTGGCACCTGGGCTGTTGCCTGCCTGACAGGGGCTTTACAAAACCAGACTAGACTTTACTGCTCTTTGTGAAAAACCATCAGGCATTGCAGTGATCAATGCAATCATTATCGACTCCCAGGTTTTGTACACCTTATTAATAAGACTTCCTTTTTGAAACCGGGATGTCTAAAATTGACAATAACTCACTGTAGCCACGAATTTAGTCTACTTGAATTTTTCCATATGAACCTTAGACCAGAGCACTCCACAAACATGACACCAAATGTGCACTAATTACCAACAAGTCATGTATTAATAATTACCAACCTGCCATGTACAGTCAAGGGAAATTTCATTTACACCAGTCAAGGCTGACAGAAAAAGCATTGCTCAGAAGAAACATTCAGCTAAAAGAAGTAACTCATAACTTAATGCTCTCTTAGAAGTTTCTGCACAAAATTTAAATTTTCCCAATGTTAGCTTTCAGGTTACTCTTGTATCAAAGAAATAAAGGGACAATCTTTTCAAATTGCAAAGCAGCAGTAAGGAATGACTTGTGTAGTATTTTAATATTCTAATTTTTTTCACCATGTCTCTCCCCTTCCACCTGGCAGGCTTTACCCAAACTTGATGAACACACAACAGAAAGACTAGCATTAGAAATGTGAGAGCTGGGTTCCTGCTTCCCAAGTAACACCAAGAACACTTTCAGCATCTGGCCATCATAGCTTTTTTACACTTTGGTCCTTGTAAAGCACTTGCTTTTTATATTAGATAAACTGAAGCCAAAATTCAAAGCCTGCCTGTATAGTGTATAGCATATTACATCTATTGCATTCTGATGGCCAAAAAAAAAATCACCTTTTAAATTTCATTATAGATATTTTCAAGCTATTCACAAGCCCCAGTGAACTCATCTTACACTTTTCCATGGGTCTGTAACTATTCCTGCTATGTTTGCTTTATCTGTGCTATTTGTCCTTCTAGAACATCCCTCTGATGTGACTTAAAGCCAAGACTGAGCCCTCACCTGCAGCTCTGTGTTGTAAGGGCTCCTCAAACCTGCAGCATGTGCAGCACCATCAACTTCAGCCCAAAGGATTTCACCCCTGAAGGAACATGAAAACTCTGCTCTGCCCATACGCTGAGTTTGTGGGACTGTTCTCCTACTTCAAGACACAATTTCTAGGGTAAAGTATGTTTTAGAAAAGGAGTATCATTGTAAATCCCTAAATGCTGTTTCCATGTAATTTGGATATTAGCTGGCACAACCCAGCACTCTCTAATTCCAGAGATGGAAGGTGAGGAAATTCAGCAGCTGCAATCTGAAGTTTTATAGCCAGGTGAAACTCTGTACCTTTTAGTCTCTCCAGACTAAAAGGTATTTCTCAATTTGTCTAGATGCCCAGAAACCTGAATTACAGTCTGATTTCTCAAACTGACACTTTTTCTTTTCATTCCATACAATCTGGAGAGGCTGGTAAAGACCTGAGGCCAGAAGCCTGGCTGGATCACATCTCAGTTTTTAAAACACTGTTCAACACTGCATGCCTTATTTAGATGCCCTGAATTATAGTTACAAAGGCTTATTTATTAATGTTGCAATAGACAACATTCTTAAATGTAAAACAGATCTAAGAAACCTATACAGCTTTTATGCTCGTTTTATGCTCAAATAAATGCAAACATAATCCTTCCTTCAAGTCTCTGAGTAACACTAAGCATACTAAATTCAGTTCAACATCTTTGATTTGTAGAAACTCGTTAAGCAACACTCACATTTTTATTGCCCTGAGTTTCTCCTTGGTGGGATGTGAAGCACATTCCCAAAGGCTGCCACGAGAGGAAGAAAGAAGAACTCTTAATGGGATCTCCCATGCCAGCTCAGTGCAAGGAATTTGCTAGGGAAGAAATGGAAAAACACCTACTGATGATTTAATTTTAGTCAAGGAGAACAGACAACTGCAGTCATTTATCTTGCTTTTTTCTAAGCATATCCACTAAAACATATCTGAATTGTATATTTATATTACTGCATGCTGTTTATGTTCCTTCATTCCAAACATGCCTTGTTGACAAATTCTGCAGTGTTGCACATAATCCTGCATACTGGAATTACACAGCCCCAACAAAGCTGGAAAGCTCCCCTTCAATGGAAAACCTTTAGCCTTAAAGGTCCCTCTATGAAAAGTGAGGATGTCAGGTCTGGCCAGGGCATTTCTGAGCAAGGAAAAAAAGTATCCTTACTCGTGCAATATCCAACAGGAGCCCTCTAAAAAAGAGCTTGCCTTTATTTTTTGTTGTGAATACAATACACTCACCAAAAACCTAAGTTGGCTGTATAACTTGGTGGCGTTTTTTAAACAGAGGTGCATCAACAGATATTTCAAAACAGGAAACAGAACACAGAACCATAGAATGGTCTGGGTTGGAAGGGACTTCAAAAATCATCTAATTCCAGCCCTCATTCCAGTCCCTGTCCATGTGGGGGGCTCATTCCATTAGCCCTGGTTGCTCAGGGCTCTATCCAGGGATAGGGCATCCACAACCTCTCTGGACAACCTCTACCACTGCTTCACCACCCAGCCAGTAAAAAATTTCTTCCGACTAACTAATCCAAACCTGACCTCTTTCAATTTAAAGCTATGCCCATTTGTTCTGTCACTCCATGCTCTTGCAAGTAGTGTCCCTCTCCATCATTCTTCTCTCGTGAAATAGCCAATTTCCTTCAAAGAATGCAATATATTGATGCACATCACTGCTCCCTCCTTTCAGCTTTTTTCCAGGTTGTGATTTTTTGGATATTTTGACCTGCCTCTAGTCACGTGGGATTTAAACTGGATCTGCCCTGATACACTCATAAATATATATGATACATGCTAGAAACAACTCTTTACAAGTTCAGTGTGCTCAGATTAAGCAAGACACTGATTTAAAGAGGCAACATGTAAAAGAACAAGGTTAATGTCTTCCTCACTATGATACTACCCATCACCTTGAATGTGCTGGAAAGCTAAAAGAAACTGCCTGACAAAGGCCAAAACCTTGGAAGGAAGGAATATAAATGTATCATGAGAAATAACCACAAAGGTGACAGGAAATAAAGGCACGGCACCCAGAGACAGCACCAGTGAACAGCCATGGGAAGAAAAGCAGCACAGACAGGGATATAATTCAACACAGCAGCCAGCTAAAACAAAGGGGGGAAAGGGGGAAGAAGCAAAAGGAAAGAACAGAGGGAGACTTACTGACAGCAGCCTTGTCCCAAGGTGATCCCATGGCCCCAAGGACAGCTCCTGCTGGGGTCCTGGAGGTGCCAGCTCAGAGGGCAGCTCCTGCTCATCACCTCTGTCAAGAAAGCAAATTTTAACAAGTCAGAGCAACATCTCCTTGCATTGCATGGGCTTCCTCCCACAAGGGCCATTGCAAACACCTTATCAAGTGCCCGACTTGTCCACTCAATTAAAATCTGCCATTTGTCTGACTACCTGTACTAATTACTCCTTCCCCCTGCAGTCTGGGATCTTCCTGTCTGTGAGGAAGAGAAATGCCAACATTTTCTACAGAGGCTCAAACAGGTGTAGTCTTTAGTGGGGGCTACCAGTGACCAAATATTTGTCTGCAAAGTAATTATGTTTCTGAAGGGCAACTTTTTGTTCAGTAATGTTGCTGAACCAAACCATCTGCAGAACCTGCAGCAAAAGCTCCTGCATGTTGTTTAAAACACAACATTCTCCTGATGTTTGCCACACTGCATAAGCTGGGGCAAACACATTACCTGTGACAGCAGCTCCAGAGGCAGCGAGGAGACCCCAGTGACCAATTACACACTCAGCTCCTGAAAATCAGAGAGAAGTGAAGGGCCAAAATTTATCAACCAACCTATCAGGTCCTGCCATGACACAGGAAATAGCATCTTCTCTTTGCCCTTGCCAAAAAGAAATAAAATCAGCAATAATAATAATAATACTACAAGGCAAGTGAGGCTACCAACAATGAATTAAAATTGATTGCATCTGTAATACAGCACTTTGTCTTAATTCTTTAAAAATGTTTATGCGAGCCAGAGTTTTTCACTACTTAAAATGATTTTGTATTTAAAAGCAAGAAAGCTGAGCCACTCTAAGGCAATGAGGGAGACCTGATACATATCCACAAGAAACTGATCCTCTTCAGTAATGCAGTAAAGAACACACATTTTTCTTCAAAATTTTATTTTAATTTAAATTATGGGGCCAGCCAGATTTTTTGGGTACGAAACATTTTCCTCAGGAGAAATGAAATGCTACCACGGAAATAGAATTACAATTGTATACATCTCTTATTATTTTAAAAAAACCAAAAAACCAAACCAAACAAAAAACCCAACAAAAAAAAAAAAACCAAACCCAAAACCAAAATGTTTGCATTTAAATATGTTTTAGTAATACTCTTAAGCCTTCAAGCAGATAAGAAACCACTTCCAGAACAAGTTTTTTAATACGGACAGCACATCGAAGGAGCTTTAATTTAAATACAACTTCTTTTCGAAAGCCAACATTCAAATGTTTTCACATATTAAAAAAGTCACCATAGCCATTGATTCCAAGGCCTAATAGAGAGAAACCTCTATCCCAGTCCAAATGTTTCCACCTTTTTACACAGAGAAATCATTAGCACATCTACATCTTTCTAAAGAGGAAGCCTTACATGTTATGGTGAGTAACTTGACAAATAATATTTCCTCCACTCAGCTATGATAAACCAAAATATAACAGACAGTTAGTACTGAGCTACAACACCACCTCATGCCAGCTCTGCCTGGCATCTCTGGGAAATTGTCTTTCCTGTAAGCAAAATGATTCTGTTTGCAAGGGGCACATGAAGAACCTTTAAAAGACCAATCTTAATGTTAAGAGCAGTTTTAAACAACTGAATGAGAACATTCAATTTTCGGGAGTTCTGGGAGCTCCCTTGTGAATGCTTTCAAATCAGCTCAAAAGTCACTGATTGTGAAATATTTCAAATGGGAAGAGGACAGGAAGCAAGAAACATTTTCTGTAGCATTTGAAATCATTCAGTCATGCAGAACTGGAACTTTCAGACCCCAATCCACGAGTTTTTGCTTGGTTGTGATCTCAGCGTTACTATATGATGGATAGATACAATTTTAATAACATCATTTAGCTATATTTAGTAAATTCCTTTTGTATGGTCACAGTAACAAAAACATGGTGCAAAATCAGTTGGGTTTTCTGTTTATATAAATACTGATAGTTTGCAACATTAAAGAACAAAATCAAGAAAAAATTAGATCATTTTGTTATCCTAGGACACCTATGAAATTGCTTCTTGAGGTTGGAGGGAATGAAATCATTCACACAACTATTGTACTGAGTTATTTACTGTAAGAAATGACACACTGCAGGCTCCCCAGAAGTCAGAGGGATCAATATAAATTTAGCATAATCCTTGCCATTTGCAGAGCTGGTGAGCACAATGCTAGTGTAATTAAATAAGGCCAATATTATCTGGTAAGAACTTAGTAGAAAGGGTTCCAGTTCTGTTTCAGCCTACCCTAATTGATGGCACCCTATTAGATACGTGAATACAAAGAATTTGTTTGGGTTTGGGTTTTTGTTTCCTTTTAAATGCTGGAATACTTAAGATTGTTAAATCAGCATTTCCATGTGATCTGAATATTCAATTACATATGAGCATTCATTTTGCAAAACTCAATATTAGGTAATAGTTACAGACTAATACAATAACATTCCTCTGCTGTACAAATTAAATCATATTTTAAAGAAATGAGCAGCCTAGGAATTATATACAAAAGAAACCAGCAAGCATTGTTGAAATGAAATGCAAAATGTCACTGCTAGGTCTACTGTCTGAAATACCTTTAAAGTAAAATTAACAAAAACCCTTAGAACATATTTCCAAGTTTACAAGTCAAGTCTCAGAAAAATCAAACCATGTCAAAAAAAAAAATCTATAAAGCAGTGAAAGGCATATATACATTTTCCTTATGAACCTTGAGATTTCACTCTTTTTAAAGTTGCTAAGTTTCAATATCAGTTTATTCGCAAGACAACTGTTTATCCCAATAAGCTCACATCTTAGATACATTTCCCCTTTGATTACAAATAAAGCAATGCACATTTTTTTTTTTTAAATCAAGGCATATAATCTTATATTATGGTGCCAGGTACGCACAGGTCACATTGTGCTCATTATCTCAAACAAGGTAAGTGCAAACATACAGATTTATTCAGATTTGCAAGCATGCAACCTGTTACTTAACTACATGAATACCTTCTCTCCTAGACCAAACTAGTATCTATATGTTTGCTTTCACGAACCTAGAATCTTTCTTTTCAGGACTCCTAAAACAAGCAGTGTCTTTGAATTCTGAAATGACACAAATATCAAGAAAGTCCACATTGTGCAAGAAAGCAGCAGCTATGTTTCTCAACTTGGACTAAAAATGAAAAGAGAAAAACAAAAACCGTTCACTGAACAGCAGATTAGCAGTAATGTTCCTCATGAATCGATAAGAGTGCCTGATGCTGAATATCTAACAGCAAATGCTGAATTTGGGTTTAATATTTTAAAGGTTTATTGGAGCTTAAGCTTCTTGCTGTGCTGGTCTCTTCAAATCCCTGATCTGTTTAACTAAATAGGTCTTCTCATCATTAAATTGTTCATCCTCGGTCCTGTCATTCTGAAACTTGCTGAGGAACTCAATAAGTTTGGTCTGGTTCTTTAGAAGTATGTCTAATATAGGCTGTGTCTTGTTAGGATTGGCTACAAACACCTGCAAGAAAATAAAAGACATTGAGCATAACAGCGAGAAACAAAAGGTTAAAGAAATTATCTAGCAAATAATTATCTAACAAATTATCACTGTGATGATAAATGAGGATGATGATACATTGATGATGATAAATTAAGACTATGTTTTAATTATTCCAGTATCCCACCAAAAGAACAATGGGGTAAATGCAAGTTTTTTAATAACATTACTTTTTTTTTTTTTTTTTTTTTTTAATCAGGGCATAAGCTGAATAGCAGTACCAAAGTAAATCAGTCTGTGGGAGGTGACCAGACACAACAGCCTCTGCAGAAACCACTGAAGACACTTTATGGTTAAATTCTACGGCAAATGCATGGTTTCATATCACAGGCAGCATCTGATGGGAATCTCACACTTCACTGCAAAGTTTTAGACCTCAAGTTAAAACTCCCAGCTGCCTGTGTGCTGCAAAGTCAGAAGCCATCTGTCATAATGTTCAATTACAATTCAGGTGACCAGACAAACTGCTGTCCTTCAGAGATCATGCAGTGTGATAAAACCACTTTTGAACTCCATGATTTTGTATGGAATCATGCATTCCTCCTTATCTTAATGCAATCAATTCCAAAAGTTTTTGAGAGATGTTACTCTGACAATCACATGGAAGTCCCTAAGTGGTTTCTAAATGGTTTTCAAAAGATAACCAAGATATCTATTTGTAAAGATGCATCCTAATCAAGCAAACATCAGTGCTCCCTTTATTTAATCACTCAGCAGACATCAAGGTAAGCTCCATTTAGGCTCAGCTAAGCAGTTTACTCAATTAAACAACTTCTGGCCAGATTCCCTCTGTTTCATGGTAGGGTTTTGTAACATACCTTGAACACATGGAAGGCCTCAAACTGAATGTTACGACTCTTGTCTCGTAGAAGGTTCATCATTAGTTTGAGATTTTCAGGTTTACTGATGTACTTTGTCATAATTGTGAAGTTGTGTCTGTCCAGTAACAATTCACCGAGAAGCTGAAGGCAGAAAAGAATGAAAAATGGAAGAATTACTAACATCAGAATTAACTTGTATATAAATGCTTTCAGACCCCTGAAGTGGTGTGGTGCTCTGTGAATGCAGCACCAGTGGTCAGGAGATAAAGTAGCAACAGACCTAAGTGCCCTAAATTTCAATGTGCAGGTGCATTTTCCTCTTATTTCAGCAACACAGTTTCTCCTTTTCCTCAGAAAGTGAAAAATCACACTTGTTCCCCCTTGTTATGAATTGGAAAGAGAAGTCTTTAATTTTTTCCCCCACAACTTCATTATTTTTTTCAGTTATAAAGAAGCTATTCAGCATAGAAAGAATGCCTTTTAAAAAGACCCAAAAAATCCATTAAACAGTTTAGTACATCAAATGAAATATTGACTGTTTTTTTGCTCCCTAAAGGGTTTAAAAGGATTTTGCCCACAAGACTCACCCTTGCTGCAAGCTCTGTGTCACATTTATGTTCACTATTTCTTACCTACTTGAATGTATGATCAGTATTGCTTTAGGTACATCATGTGAATCTTTGTTAAATTATTTAAATGTAACCAGACTCATTGAAAGAAAAAAATTAACAAAAATAAAGAAATTTGAGGAGCCATTTCTTCTTAGGGAGAGAAATTACATTGGTCTGTGCTGGACACTAAAATATGTAAGAACTGGGCTAAAATAATTAGCTGATCCAAGAATTAAAATGTATGGAGAATTAAAATAAGTAGTATTCAAGGCTGTTACAGAAGCCATTTCAAATAAAATTAAATCACCTTGAAAATAAAGGGAATCTCTTTGCATTTAAGAAGAAAAAAATTCCTTACCTTAAGTGACTGTCTCTTTGTCACATAATTTTCTGAATGAAGTAACTTTTCATATTCACTGAAGAACTAAACACAGAATAAAAAGAAGGGTTAGGATGTTTTCAAGTGTCATAGGCATCTTCTGGCAAGTAACTGCAGCAAAGTGGAGAAGATGCAAATCCCTAACAGAACCAACTAGTGTGTGAAATCTCAATAGGCTCCTCTAAGTCACTACGTTGTCACTTCTTCAGCTTTTAAAATGTATACAAACTTAAACACTGAATACACTTTAAAAAAATATGTATTTGCCCTTTCAAGAGACTTTAATGTTTAGATTACAGGGCAGTGGAAGGAGTTTTCTCATTATTACTTACAGAAATAGGCTGCCCAGAGCAGCTGTGGCTGCCCATCCCTGCAGTGTCCCGGCCAGGCTGGATGGAGCTGTGAGCAATCTGCTGTCGGTGCCCATGGCAGGGGGATGTTTGAGGTGACAGCTGCCAATTCCCAGTTCCCAGGATATCCTGGAAAGCACGGCACGGGCTCCCTCTGGAGGAGAAGCCAGGCCTGGCTCCCACAGGACCATATTCAGCGTAAGACTGATGTCTTGCACGCACTAGAGAAAACTGATTTTGCAATTTGTGCAGGGCTTTTTACAAACGCCCAAGTGACCAACTGGAGTAGCCATTCGGTGTGCCAAATGTGAGGACATCCGAATCAGGCAGGACTAAAATAAACATTTACCTTGCACACTCTACGTTTTTTTAATATTGTCAAGTTTTACTATTCATGAGTAGTCTAAGTTTCACAGCTGTAACACTGTTAAATACAATCTCACTGTGACTTTTTTTAGAAATACGTTGATCAAAATGTCTTAAAGTTTCAGATATGACTTCACAGCAAGAACTTTGCTTCCAAGTAGATGAAGAGGTAAGCTGAGTACCAACTCTGCAGATCTAATTTCTCAGAGCCTCTCAACTGGTTCCCAAACAGTGCCTAAAGCATTATTCAGTAGCGATTTCAGGGCTAAAGCAAGGAGTCAAAAAGGGAATAATAATTTTTGTCTCCTGTTTAAAGCTGAGTCACCCAGAGGAGATATTTGTGATTTAGTGAACAAGCCTGGAGACAAACCTTTAATCAATGTGATTCCAAGTTTATTGGTTTGGTTTGTTGGTGGTTTTTTTTTTGTTTGTTTGTTTTTTGTTTTTTTTTTTAATTGCTTGTGAAGTCTGGGAGTTTTAATCAGAGTAAGATTTAAACATTTAAGTATTTTTGTGGAACTGGTTCTGAATAATCTGTTGAAAGGCAAAATGATTGAAGTCCTGTAGCTGAAAATGTCAGCTAAATTAAACTCTTTAACATATTTGTTTTGGCTTTAGAGGGGGAAACTGAACCCTAAGTTCAGTTGATTGAATATTGTGTGGAAATCCCCAAAACCAGAGCTAAACAAGGAATAAAACCATTTTCTTCAAATAAGATACACAGCACCAGAGAGCTCTAAATATGAAAACGTGTCTGCTCACCCTATCGTAATGTTGTTCCAAAAATTCTGCACTTAATAACTTGTGTCTTGTAAGCAAATCCTGTAAGAAAGCACAAACCCAGTACTGTCACCAGAAATACTTCAACAGTACACAGACATTCACACACACGTAAGACATTTATCCAAAATTCTGCTATTTCATTAAACACATTATTTTAGGACAGGAATGTAATTACCTGGACACTGCTCAGGATCTTGGCATCAATTAGGAATGATCTGTGATGAGTTACTTTAATTCACAGAGAAACAGCCTGTGAAATTATCACTGAAGGGTGCTAGTTATGGATCAAAGCTATACTCTGCACACAACTACACGCAAGTGAGGTTAAGACCCACCATTTAATATTGATCACTATTATACTTGTTGATTACTATTATACTTGTTGTCCCCATAACTGATTGTTTTAGGGACACAAAAATTGGGTGACAGATGATTTCCCCAGACAAAGCAACAGCATCAGAGATCCTCAGGAGGAGCACAGGAGAAGCTGAAGACACAGATTTAAGGCCCCTGGCTCAGGAGTACACCTGCATTCAGGTAATGCATGATACAGCTTACTCTCCAGAGCAAGACTTTGGGGAGCACATGTACTGTATGTATTTACAGGTGTGGTATTCTGAGAAATAAGGAAGAACAGTGTCCAGCTTACCCATCTGCATCACACCTATTTTCTGCCCCTCTCCCAAGGCTTGTTTTGCCAAGAACATCACAGGCAGCAGTGGGCTCACAAGGCACAGCAGCAGCCAAGCACCCATGCCAAGGTGTGAGGAAGTTACCTTGAAGGTGGCGAATGCATCAGACGCGATGTCAAACGTTGACATTTCCACGTATCTGAAGAAGTCGTAGAACTGCTCTGACCACAAGATGATTTTAGCTAGTGGTTCATGCCGGATGCATTCTCTGAGCATTATCCCACAATTTAGAGCAATTTCTGGAGATTCGTACCTATTCACAAAACCCAACAAAGATTCTTTATGAATTTATAAACTTTCACAAGTTAGCACTGCAGCACCACATTGCTAATTACAGTGTTCAGTATTATCAAGTAAACAAACCCATTAAAATTAGAGGTACATATTCCTGCTTTAAACTCCATTTTTAAATATTGCTACTAAATACTGCTGAAATAGCTGAGAGTTACAATTATAGCCAATTCAAAGGATTTTCACAAACTGGGAAACAAGACTAAATAAAAATACTTTCTTTGCTCTCAAAATCAATTTTCTTGTTCCATACTGGTGGGATTGCAGACATCTAGAAAAGCAGTACATTATTTGCCTTGAAAGCTGCTCGCTTAAACATGACAGCAATTTACATAAAACCTTCCATGCGAGCATGAGGGCTTAACAATAGTGGACATAAATTCAGATCTCCTCCTCTATTCACCCATTTTTCAACATCACTGCCTGCTCTGCACATCATGGGGTTCCAGCTTCTGGAGCAGTCACAGCCTCTCACATGCCTCCCTGCCTCACACCTCCAGAATCCTCCCTCCTAAACAAGTCGAAGCTAATTGAAATTCCCCAAAATTTCAGGAGAAAAGTATGATTGTGCATACTGAGCATTAACTATATTACTCTACAAAAAAAAACCTGAAACCATTTTCATTAAATCCTGCAATACTCTCCCATTCAACCTGTCATGGAGATTTGTAGTCTACTGAACATTTTGTAATTCACGCCACAGTTTAAATTCACATAAATTTGTCTCACTTGGATACCAGGTGTAACATGTAAATTGCTAAATGTGCATTTCAGACATCCTGACTTATCAATATGAGTTTCAATAAGCCCTGTGAGGATAAAGCTCTCTGAAGTGTGACAACACAGACTAAAAGTGAGCACCAATGTGTTGCAGCCCCTATTTAACCACTTAGCAATGAGAACATGATGAAAAAGCAGTTTTCTTTCTCTGCACCTCAAGTATCTTTGCCTTCTTTTGTAACTTATTTTGAAGACGCACTGAATCAATAATTTCTTTTGCATTATGCCACAACAGAAAATACTAGTGTATTTTATTTTGTCCCTCTAACATTTAAATGATATTACAGGCAGGTAATGCTAACAACAGGCATATCCCACTGAGATGAGTGGCCCTTTCATACACCCTTGAGTTAACCCAGTAAGTGGAATAAGTACTCCTCAACTACAGCAAGCTTACCCAGAAGCTGTAGCTAGATTTATAAATAGCTGTATTTTTAAAAAATGTTTATTAATGTTTGATGAGCTTGTCTGTCCCAAAATAACACAGTGGAATTGCAATTTTCAGAACTTTCTTAATTCATGTTAATAGAAATGCAAGCAATTATTTTCTGCTTTCATGTTTGAGAGCTGCAGCTCTACATGTATTCAGTAGGGCAGGACCCTCCAATATTCAGCACACCAGATATTACAGGAAGAGAGAGGGAAACAGTTGTCTGACACAATATGCCATGAATCATTCTTTTTTTTGGTCAGGTTTGTGTTGGTGTGTTTGTGTCAATAAAGCAATATAAATCACTATGAAATCTAAGACAGGCCAGCAAATTGGAAATTACTGTGGTTACAAGGAAAAAGAACAGCCTTCAACTGTTGATGAGTAAATTCACAAGAGAATAGTTTAAAAAGGCTCAAATAGCATACTGAAAGGAAAACATCTTACTAGCCCAGTAAGAGTATTTCAGAGTACTAACAGTTCTCAATTTTCAGTTCATGCAAACATAGATGGTTGAGGTTCTATTTCTTAAGTTTTCCTTAACTTAGGGGAATTACAGATCCCAAAACCAAGGAAAAATAAAATAAAATTAAGCTTATTGCAAAGGAAGAACAAACATGCCAGTACTCACTGCTGCTCTGTGCATTTAAGAAGCCCTTACTTCATGTAAAAGCATATTTATGCTTCACAATGCACATACCCTTTTAATAGCATGAATAAGATATTCTGTTGAGTGCAGATGTATTCAACTGTAGGAGTTCTTGTACCAATTTGTCTTCTGAGAATGTTGTTGAAAATTTGCGCAACATCTTTCTTGCCCTGTCAAAAACATCAGCAGTTAAACACAAAATAAGGAAGTCCACAGGCAAGTTAACAATTAAACATTCTCATCACCTCGTGCAGCTGTACTGGGGGTGTTCTGCAGTTCAGGCAGCCTCCATACTCTGATCTTGAACAGATTCTCTTTCTTTATGCCCATTTCAAATATGCCAAAGCACTCAAAACACGACACCAAGTTGCAGGCAGATCACGGAGAATTAACATTACAGAAGTAAAGCCAGTTGATGTTCCATCAGGTATTTCTATGTAGCATCAATCTCCTGGGCTTATTTGATATTTGATTTTGCTAACAGCATAACAGTTTTTAACTGTGCTCTTGCCTGGAAGTGTATTTCTTCAACATTCCATTATCCTCTCCCCTTGTCTAGGGACACAATGCCACCATTAAGAGTGTGCAGAGCATTTCCAACTGCAGTGTTAACATCCAGCTTAGAACTGCAACTTATGAAAGTGGAATAAATAAATGAATAATAATACACACAGTAATCATCCACTGACCAATGCAAGTCTCACATTTTTCAGTGCACAACAGAAGTATAAATAAGACCAGGATGCTGGAATTCAGCACAAATTACACACACAAAAAAAAAAATTCACAAGCATAGCACCAGACAGTGTAAAAGGAACTGGAAATGTTTTTGTTGAATAAAAACACATCTCCTGTTTACTTCTTCTGTTGGACCACAGATGAAGATGACAAACTGGTAGACATCTAACAAAAAGGTGATTATAAACTTAAACACCTTCCACTGTCATTCACATGCACCATTTAAAAGCCAGATTTCTGCAATTAACTGTCCATTCTGGACTGCACAAAGATACCTTCAGGATTCTGTATTATGAAATCTATTCCACAAAAAGACCAGGCCAGCTTATACTAAGCTTGGACCTGCAAATAAAGGCCTGTAAAGCAACTCCACCCACAGGTTCCCTGAATGTCCTACATGAAACCTAGATGGATATAATGTTTCTTGACAAGCTCTAGCTGTGCTGTAAATCTCCTGACTAGCACCAGGAAGCTTTTGAGCAAAATGCAGGGCTTATTTAACTAGCAAGAATTTTAAAAACATCATCAGTTATTTAAAATTCTTTCCTCTTTCTAATCAGTGTAAAAAGGACTCTATGAGAAAAAATGAAATGTTTATGAAAATGTAGGAGGACTGGAGTTTTACAAATGTTTGTGAATTACCACGGACAGTTTTGCTGGAGTGTTGTTTTCAGGATATAAGAGATTGTTTGTAAACGCTTGTTTTCTCAATTACAATTCCATTGAAAGCCAGCCCAAAGCAACACCAGAACTCTTTGTTCTGACATGAGTAGGGCAGTGTTTGCAGGAATTGCTTTACTCAAACTCCACATAATATAATCACCAAGTCCCATTCACCAGCGCTGGCCATGGCGTTGGCCTCGCAGTCCCCAGCAAGAACAGCATTTCCTTCTGAGCCCATCCCCGAGCTGCCCGTGGCACACAGCAACCTCACAGCCAGATTTTGGCACTTTTTGTGCCTTGCCAAGTGACCTCATAGCCCAACAGGCCTCAACCTTGTGCCAACAGGCACAACGGCCAGAGGTGAGATGGATACTGTGCTTGTATTGTCTTCTCAACAGAAGGATCCAGCTCCCCTGGGCAAAAGGCACTTTTAGTTTAAGTGGGTTTTTCTTTATTCTTCATTTTAAAAATACCAAAATAACAGAACAAGAAACCCAGTTTCACCAGGGATACCATCTCCATCACTGCAAACCAGCAAGGAGATACCTGGTAAGTGTTCAGACTGGTAAGGAGATGGCTGTATTGACAGCTTTACTGGAGAGCAAGCTTCTGGGGACAGGCAACACTTTAAAAAGGCCTGGGCACACAACAAGAGCTGGACAATTATAGTTTTCTTCATTTAAACATCAAATTTGTTACTTTTCTAGTTTTTACTTCTTACTTTTCTATGGGTTGTTTTCACCATAGCAATTCAGATTCAAGTACATTTGAGACAGTTATAGTGTCACAATGAACAGCCCCTGTCTATTAATAAGCTGTCTATTCTTGGTCTACATAGAAACCTTCTCCAGAAGTGAGAATGAAAGGGAAAAAAGTTTAGTTTGTCACTGAATAACCTACAGCTGTGGTGGGAAACCTGAAAGAAAAAATTCCAGACCCACTCTTCAAGCTTAAAAACCACCAGAAAATCAAATATGTATTTTTATCAGTAATGAGAAAATTGCTTCAAACGCAGTAAATCCATACAGATATTTGGGATATCAAAGGCAACATCTGACTGGCTTTGTAACAGCTGGGGAGATGGAGCACATCTGGAGCACAGGTGTGTTGACATTAATTCTACTTAACAACAATAGCTGGACAGTCTGCCAGCTGCCAGCCATAAAAAGGAGACGTGGTCCAGCCTAGAAAGCAGTGAATGACTCGTTCTCCCTCCAAGGGAGGGATCACATCCTCCTGAAACAAAGCAGCAGAAGAGCCACAGGCAGGAAACAACTCACAATCTTTCCATGCCCCCTTAATAAAAAGCACAGTTCTCCTTAATAAGAGCAAGCCTGTGCAAATTGTTAGCATTCTTCATTACCAGGGGATAATGAAGGTTTCCTCTGCTAATAACTGTAAACACCAGGCTGATACCAATCTAGAGGTCAGCAGAATCCAGACAACATTTCATGATTTCCTTTCTTCAGCAATTAAAGGCCATTCCAGTTCAGCATTCCCTCTTAGCTTTCCCAGGTTTCTGTGCTTATTTAACAGCCTGAATGTTTTATGTATGGTATAAACACTTGTGTGGGTAGGGAAAAAATACCACTGTATTACAATTAAACACAAATCAGAGGGAGTTATGGGTGGGGTGGAGGGGAGAGAAGAAAGAACAGGGAAGAAAGCCATTGTATTTGGAATGTCAAACTACAATAGGACTTTAAACTGTTCTGTTTGTATTGTGAGCAACTTGTTTATGAACAATCCCATTTTTAAGCAATCTTAAGTGGGATAATCTTTATGGTTGAGGCTGTGGAGTGAGATACATGGATTTGGCTCCCTTCCTAGACAACCACAGTCTTCTTGTGAGACCTCAGGGAAAAGAGAAAAATCCAATTGTACTGCAACATCTCATACCTAAATAGGATTTCTCTCCATGGTGCTAAGTTATTCCATGTGACATGGTGACATATGCCACAGAGGCTAATGGAGAGCCTTTAAATATAAGTAAGTATTGCTATTTTGAATTGATCAATAAAAACTTGGGTTTGATTTTTAATAAACAGAAAAAAGATGAGGAAAGCAAAAAGGTTGTATCACTTGTTTTTAAAAGAGAAAAATACCGGACTATTAATAAAACAGCTTTAAATTATATATGTAAACTTCTTCATAAATGCTACAATAATTCTGTTACTCTTCCTAGTAATTTGATGTAGCAAGATGAACATAGAGATACATGTTGTAGTATTAAGATGTCTGTGCTCACTGCAGGATTTCTATTATGATATTAATCCTCCTGTGTAAACAACAATTCAGAATTATACCATAATTTTAACAGAACTGTATCACCAGATTAGAGGTTTATCTGCAGATTATCTGCTTCATATTTGTGTTGTTTATATGCTTACATTCACAGATTTCATATTTCATAGTTGCTCAATCTTCTGTGCAGTTTGGAAGAGTCTCTCTCTAATGGATGTGTCATAAGCACAAAATAAAAACTGAAGACTGAATCTTAACCAATTAAAGCGGTAGGAATTCAGATGTGTTTAACATACAGAATATAAGAAATGTCAAACCTCCTTTCTTACCTCAAAATCAATGAGCTGCAAGTCAGCTACTAGGGTACTAAGAAGACCACTGTTGTATAGCTCCTGAGCAAGCTGTGCCACAGCTTCTGTTTGGGGCTCCTTTTCATTTGTGCCATACAAGATTTCTTTCATGGCAACAAGGTTTTTTGAGACCTCCTCCGTCGCCTAAAGAAAATGGGAAAACAATACAGTTAGAGAACAATGCCATTTGTCTTTCTAACTGCACACTCCTTTATTCTTAACATCTGCAAACTTCCACTGGGGGAAGGAATAATCAGGAAATGGCAATCTGGTAAAAAAACAATAGATAGTGTTTCTGCAAATAGGACTGTTATGAGACTGGCATTTAAAAAAACCCAAATAATAAAAAGTAGAGGCAAGACATACACAATTCAGTTATCAAAGGTAAAAATCTCTTCCTTTTTATTGCCTTTTAACTCCTCATTCGAAAATCCCCTAAAGAACAGCAATAGGATGAAAAGAACCTGACAGAATTTCCACTCTGTAAAACAGCTGTGCAGGATCAGATTGGAAAACATGACACGGAGCCTCATGCCTGTGCCTAGGGAACAGCTCAGAGACACCAAACGTATCCCTCCCATAGATTCTGCACACATCAGGTTTTGCCAAATACTAGGCTTCCATTCCAGTCTCTGTGGGTGAAGTCTTTCCAACAAACAAAACTACAAGGAGGACCAACTTTAACATTCAGGTTATCTCAGCACACAAGAACAACCTGGCCAACAGACCCAGAAAGATATACTCAAAAAAAAACAATTAAAGGTCTAAAATCCTGCCCTGCTTGAAGCCCACTTTACAGAAGCCAAACAGGTCTGACTAGTTAACTTGTGAGGAATTCTCAAGTTGCCATGATGAGCTGGAGCAGCCCTTAGCAGTGGAAACACAGTTATCTCACAACTAAAAAAAATATAAATCAGCAAGAATACTTCTAAACACCTACTTCTGAATCTTAAAACATAGTTGTATTGGACCAAAAAAGAACTACTCCTTTCAATATATATGTTCACTGAGCATGGGGGCAAAATGCTGAAAATTATCATCATAAATAGCTGGTTTAATTATAATGGCTCTTCACATGCCTAAAAAGTCTGAATGGTTTGTAAGTGCACTGATTTTTAGTAATTAGATGAACCTGCCAACAAAGTATGCATACACTTTAATGTAAAGTATTTATGATTGATAGCTCACAGAAAATTAACAAAGTGAAAAAAATTACCACTTTCTGGTGGTGTGTAAAAAGATTTCTCACTTGTGCTTTTTATCCAGAGAGGCTTAGGAACAGCATGACCCATGCACCACTCAAGCTAAAGCCATTCCAGCCTTGCTAGGTATGCAAGCAAGGATTCCATGACCTTTAAGGAGGCTCTGTATCATTTTTAGTTCCTCCACAACTTTCCACTCCCTGCTGCCTCCCTCTTCCTGTTACTCCAGGTCCTAATCCCGGTTGTCTCCTCCTCAATTGAAATCCCAAAGGATTTTCTGTGCACTGCTGGTAAGACAGCAAGAAGCAGGTGCTCAGTAAGACCACGCCAGCTCCTGAAGATGTGAAATGGGAACACCAGCTCACCATGCTGGAGCAGAATTACACCACACAATTGTTCTCTGAAATTCAGAGGAAACAGCACTTTTGTAGAAGAACAGGAACATCTGTCAGACATGGAGATATGAAGAGATATCTTTGATGGATGGCTACCAAGGGAAGAGGAAGCAAAGTCTGTCCCTGCACACTAATGTAGAAAGCAAGATGAAAGAGGAAGAAAGGCAGCTCAAGTAACTGCCTATTTCAGCTAAAACAATGGCAGTATCGAGGGCATGCCTGTAATTAAGAAGGCAAGTGGAGAATTTGTCCTACCAAAAGCCCAGGGAAAAGAACAAGCCTCCCAACCCCAACTTTAATAACCACATTTGAGGGCTCTCCTTCACCATCAGCCCAAAACAGACACCAGCAATAGAAATGCTTGCAAACCAGGCAGAAAATAATGCAGTGTTTCCAAACACTGAGAGCTTTAAAAATCCAAAAAGCCTTCTAGCCCAACATGAACATACAGTTTGGGAACTTCAGTAAGAGACAGGAGGGCTTCAGTGCTCTTCACAACTGCCAAGACCACCTGCATACCTGCATGTGCTTCCCTGGAACTTGGCACAGCACAAAGCAGTAGGTTAGAGACACAAAACCATAGAATCACTGAGGTTGGGAAAGTCCCTTAAGCTCAAGGCTGCCATTAAACCACATCCCTGAGAAGCAGCACAGCTGAGGCTGGAAGGTACCTCAGGAGGCCATCAGGATGCTCGAGGCAGGGCCAGCTCAGTCCTGCCAAGCTGACCGGGCTGATGGCCAGCCATGCTCCCTACAGCTCCGTGGATGGACACTCCACCACCTCTCCAGGCAACCTGCAGCAGGGTCTGACCACCACACATCACAGCCCCTGCCTTGCCTCACTCCAGAGAACATTTCTGGGTATCTTCTGGAAACTGAAGTATGAGCTTTTCTGGAAGTATTGTATCAGTAACCAATGTCTATCAAAGCACTACACTTCCATAAAATGCAACATCCCTATACTTCTTTTCTATTCTAAAATTCAACATCAAAAGGACTAGATATAAACCCTGACAAATTTCTAGAACCTCCTTACTCTTGTATATTCCATGAACTCTCAGACATATTACAAATACAGGATGTGCAGACCTATTTTTGCCATTTCAGATGCAGAATGGTATTTAGATAGACTGAAAAATATAATGCTACAATAAATGTCAGTGTGCAGAACCAAGTAAAAAACCACTAAAAAAAGTAAAAACCAAGTAAAAAAACCAAAAATAATCAAGAAAGATAAGAGAAGGTTGGCTAGCATTACTTGCAAGATTTTCTAAGATACTGAGGTTTAAATTGTCTAATGCACTATTCTCTTTTAAGAAGTGAAAAAAACCTCTGGAGAGAAAGATCAAAATACACAATGAGGTTCATCTAAAACCCCATGATCAAAAGTGGAACTAACAATCAGACACCACACATACAAATATATAAAATATATCCCAGTATAATATATGACCACGGTGTATTTTACATATACAGAATATCTATACTCTCTATATATTTTATAAAGAGTATATGTATATATTTCATATAAGTATATATAAAACAGTATATATTTTTTATGTTAAAATTTATATTTTTAAAGTATTAACATCTGTATTTATATGCTCTCAACACTGAGAAGAAGCAACATGAATTTTACAGGAAAATTTCATGGCAAGTCATATTTGAAATTTAATGGTGCCAGAAAATCAATACCATCTGAGAACAAGTCACACTATAAAAGTTAAATGCAAAGCAAGGAAAATGGAGAAAGTACTTACTTCTGTATGTTTATGAAGGACAGGAAGATACTATTTAAAAATAAAAGCAGACACCATGAAGTCACACATATGACTGTTACACCAGAATAGCTGCACGTCTTTAAAGCTATGATTTATTCCAGTCTCTGGAAGGATCAGTGAAATACCCTAAAATTTAGTATTTCCTTAAATGGTAAGCAGTGCAAACCCCAAATACTCTTATCTAGAGTTGTACAGATCGATTATTTGGGGTTTATGAACAGTAGAAAAAGATAAAGAACACATGGCCAGTCCTGAAATATTTCCAGTGCGCTTGGCAGACTCCAGGCCTATGGAACCCCAGTGGCTCTGGGCTCTCTACACATGGATAATGCAGTTACAGAAACTGCACTATTAATGAAAACATCCATCAAAATGATAAACCAGATATAGCTTTGAACCTCTACTGGGTGAATAATTTTAGTAATTGAGCAGTATCTATCACAACTAAAAACCATCATTTTAATAACTATTTAAATTGTCTGGATTTCAAAATGCTTACAAAAACATAAAATTCCATAAATGTATTGGTGACTTCATCGGTGCAGTATCACATTTAAAGGCCAAAAATGACTGTATGATTTTACAGTAAATATTTAGCATAGAAACAGCAGAGAATAGCTAAGTTCAATTAGAAGAGAGGCACGAGGTCTCACCTGCCACTTCCTAAAGAAGGCTCATCTTTACCCCTTGAGAAACAGCCCCACGCTGGAGGGCAGGCACATCACTTAACCTTTAGCCTCCTTTCAACCACAGATTAACTGTACACACATGCGTAACAAACCTAGGACTTTACTGCTTTATGAATGACAGCATTAACTCCCTGAATGAAATGTGACCTATGGCAACAAGGCACAGCATCACCCTGGCACAGCTGAGCCAAGCAGCTCATGGTGCAGCCATCTCACAGCTGGAACATCAAGGAGGGAGTTGCAAGGGCCAGCCTGCCTGGGATAACAACAGGGCTCCAACAACCACGCAGCAGCACAAAGGGAGCTGCTGGGCCTGGGTCAAGCCAAGGTCAGAGGTAGTGAAGAACAACTTGATTGCATGAGTAAATATTTACCTGCACGACAGTAAATGTGTGCCATACACCAAGTGAACTGTAGTATGAGAAAGCGCTGGGAGCAGCCCAAGAGGAAGAAGAGATGTGAATAAAGACTGGATGGAATGGAATAGATCAAGGGTAGGTCCTGCTTCCAGGAAAGGAGCTTTCCTTTGCCTTCCCTTTAGCCCCCCTTTCTGAGAGAGCACAAGCAATGGAGAACAAACAGCATAAATGATGAACACATTTCAGTTATAAAGCACTTGACATCTCATTTCCCTTCCCAAATACTGACAGACAGCAAGCCTCGACCTCTGTGCTAAGCACAGCACTGCAGCCAGCAAACCAGAGCTGTGGCACAGAGGGAGATGGGAGAAGTGAGCCCCAGCCCAGCTCCCAAACAAGCACCACACGCTTAAAGGACATTTCAAATGACCTGCAGAACTACCTGGTTAATTTTTCTCCAGTCTTCACTAAGCTCAAAAGCTAGATTAACATGTAACTAGGATACAATGAATTTCAGATTTTCGATTAGAAAACAAATTTTCCAGTATTACAGGGCAAAGTGTTTCATAATTGAACAAGACATTACTATTGTTTTATATCTTTTACTTTGAAGAATATCTTCCATTTTGATTATAAAGAATGTACAGGAACACACACTGCCAAAGGTTTAAACATCTTTATTACCTCCTTTGATTTTTAGTTTCCGCTCACAAAACATTAATAGTTTTAAATTTCAGCCTAAGCACTGAAAGAAATGAAGAATTCTGCTCAAACATAATTACACTTATAACTTCCAGGGAAAATGATTGGTCTAATATTCTTATAAATCTGTATTTCCAATTGTGCAACAAAATTGTCAAAGAGCATTCTCCACATAGTAGCAAACTCAGTATTACAAGAAATGAAATTGTGTAAGAAAGGCAGGTAGTCCCTTATTCCAAATGGATACTTTTATAACCAGTACTGAGTATTTAGCAAGCTGACCCAGCACTGAAACACCATTGATACATGACAGGCTGCAAAAGCATACCCTGGATCAAACAGCAACAATGATAAAATTACTGAGACACATTGTAACACATCCAATCCCTAAAAAAGTGAAGTCATAAAACAAGAACAACTTTTGCATCTTTCTCCCCTGTTAGTACCAAGCAGCAATTTTTGCCTTCATGTAGAGTGAATTTTCCTATTTAGCCACACAACCCACCCTGCCACCAGCACATAATTCTTCTCCAAAGGAGGCCAAAAAGTTACATAGCAGAAAGGATCATCATAATAAAAGGGATAATGAAAGAGAAAAAGATGCCTAAATACTGAGATATAGGCATGAAGAAATGTTTGTTCTTTCCTAATACTGGCTATTGCTCAGAGCCCTGTCTTATAGCTCCAAATTCACTCCAGTCATTTCTACAGACTGGACAGGAAGAGGGCACCAATTCAGGATGTCTGCTCACAGAGCTGTGCCCTCAAAGATCTGCTGACTGGTCCATAAGATGTTGAAGAACTTTTCCAGCAAACCACCGATGGTGGGGAACAGCAGTACCATACCCAGGCTCATTCCCCTGCATTCACACTTAACCTAGTGAATGTGGGCTGCATTTGTTCTCCTGCAAGCACGATGTGTAACCTGCTGTATGACACAGGCTTAGCACATTATCTTGTCAGAGCAATAGCCTCACAGAAATGAGGTCTTTCAAAAAGATGGAGGCGTGGGACTAAAGGCCAGCAAGAAGAAATGGTAATACCAACCTTCAGCTATAGCAAGAGGAACACAGGCATGTGCTACAGGACAAAGCTTCACACCATGGGATGAGCTGGTCTGTTCCCCATTAGGGGTCCCAGCAAAAGGAGGACACAAAAGAGCACAGGTTTTAAGACCAGGCCACATCTCCAGGAACTAATAATGAGGCCAAGATCAAGGAGGCAGACTCTTCAGAATACACCTACCCCTCCTTTCCTGATAGAAGTCTCTTTTAGAGATGGAAGAAAAGCAGCAGCAAATAAAAATCCTTCCAGCCTTCACACAAGCCTGCAGAACAGAATGTAACATTTTCTCTCCAATAGGAGAGGAAAAGCATCAGAGGAAAACTACTCTGACAAAGGGTAGAAGATGCTAATTATTAAAGAATATCAGAACTAAAATGGCAATTTAATTAAGACCTTTAGAAGTGTCAGTGCCAAATCTAGGTGAAACTGACTACAGGAGAGGCGGTCACACTCTGGTAAAAACATAGGTGAACATGAAAAGATTGTGGGACTCTGTGGATGCCAAGAATGGCACATAATAGTTCAATAATGCTGGGAGAGGCTCCAAGGAGGGTGCTCCTCTAAACCTTTGCCACACAATTCACTCAGGGCGATGCAGCTGCACACAGGCAGCTTTGAGGTCAGTTCCTGTCAAGCTGTAAATCCAGAGTGCCAGCTGAGAAGTAAATGACTAGGATAGGTACACAGCTCCAAGTACAAGACACCCCTGTAAAGGAAATTGCACTAGCACAGGAACTTCTCACATCTTACTGCGGGCTGAAGAAGAGGCAGGAAAGCCAATATATATTCTCTATCCATTAAATCACAAAGTTCTTCAGCTTCAGTAAGAGACACTCTGCTCTGTCAAGATTTGCACGGACAAGCAGAGACAGAACTACTTGTGCAGTAGTGAAGGCACTGAGGTGGTCACAAGCACCAGAACACTCTACAGCTGTGAGCTGCTTATTAAAAGAATGCAATGTCCTACAGTGCCTAATAGTTTTAAGTATCATTATCAGCTGCCAGTGGCATAAGCCAGCCAACCAAGAGGACACACACCTGTTCAAAGGTACATAAACTAACCTTTATCAGAGTATAAGCCACCAAAATAATTCCTAATTGTTTCAGTTTCAATAGCTATAAATGCCCCCTTTCCCCCACTTTTAAATACAGTTTAGGAACTGGAACATCACATCTGTACCTTTTCTGCCTTCTTGTCAGAGATGTCTTGTTTTTCTAGAACTGCCATGCTCTCCTTCAGGTTTTTCACTATGTCTGCAGGAGACTTGTGGGACTTGCCAAAGGGGAATGGCATGATTGCAAACCACAAGGTCTTCCTTCCGTGGCTCCTGCTTTACCTAGAAAAGGAGGAGAAAGAAAGTACATTAAAAATAGAAATTGAGCTCTGAGTAACAACACGCACAAAGATCAAGAGAGACTAGCAAAGGTATTCATACATGGAATAAAAAATCCTTGACAGGTGAACGAGAGTTTGTCATGACAAACTTAAATTCTTGTATTTTTATTTATTTTAAAATACAAGATACACAATCAAAGAACTCAAAGATCATCATCTTACGCTTCAGGAGCAAATTAAAGAGTACATTAATTATATCCAAAGCCACATACTGCACACATGCCCCATATGGGCAAGACTTACAAGGATCAATTATCCCAATTAATGCTGTCAAGCCAAATGCCTTCTCACACAACATGTTTGACACACAGCTCCCCATGTCTCGGGGCCCTGCAATGACTGCACATGCTTTTACCCAGATTCACTCCATAATGAATTTGCAAATGCAAAGCAGACCCCAAAGTCTGCACCTTAGTGCAGGACCCACAAACACAAAGCAGGCGAGACTACAGACAGCAGCCTGTTCCTGTCAACACACCTGGCATGTCCTGACATTCTCAGATCTGTAACAATACTGAAATACTGTCTCACTCTCACGCGTTTTATGGGAAATAAAATTTGACACCTAGCAGGGATACATACAGCACTTGAAAACATTAAAACCACCACCTGATGTGTATCTCTCTCAAAAAGATAAAATATGTCTTACAAGAGAAAGTTTCTTCCCCAAAAATATCTGGTTCTTGAATCTAAATACATTCATTCTTCCGTATATTTACACAAATTTACTTTTACACATACATATATATATATATATATACTCTCTTCTGAGTACAAAATAGAAAAGTTCTATTGGAATAAATGAGCGTACTGAAGCCTTTGTTACTAAACACACACACACATGTAAACAATAATAAAACTGTCTTACAAGTGAATTACCTGAAGTATACTTCTACAACTATAATCTAGACAGAAGAGAACAGGAAATCCTCCATTAAAAATGCTGACAGCACTACTTCTGCTAGACACAAAAGACAGCTGAAGCTGGCAGAGCAGAACCTACACTGTCATTCCAAAGAAGGAGCATTACCCTGAAAGTTGAATTTCTATGTCCCTGCAGTGTCTGTGTAGTGAGTAACAAGTCATCTCTAACCAGTACAGGTTAAAGTTTCTTATCTGACACAATGCACTTTGCTCCTTGACTAAAATACCAGCTCATCCACCAGGAACTCCAAAACCTTACTCCTGACCTTACCCAACAGTTTTGATCAGGGGTGAAAAATCCCAAAGTAATGGTATTTTTGAGTTATTTTTATTTTTCAAACAAATAAGTTTGGCTGGCCAAATAAGATTGTTGCCCAAGGGCAACAATTTAAACAGTAAGAACAGAAGAACTCGGATCTTTAGCCAAATAAATTTCCATAAATAGAGATTTCAGGTAAGCAGTTAGAGAGTTCATATGCCCACAGTTCCATGCCTGCAACTGATTTAAAGCATAAGGTAGGTAGTTTTTAATTAGATTGCTTCCAGATAGAAGTATCAGCAGGAAGGCTGAAACGAGACCTTCCACCAGCCATTTCCATTCTTTAACAGATCACAAGGATTTTTCTGTTGCATTTATTTTGTAGTATGTGTCATTACAGTAATCTCTCATTCATAATCTGCATAAAGAAGGGGCTGTAACACTGAAATTACAAAAGCAGGAGATAAAAAGAGATCATAAAGTGCCCACAGGTCATTCTTTTGACAAGAGAATTTTATGCCTCAAACTTCATCACATGTAGTGGAATAGAAACCTGGAACTAAGAAAAGCACTGCTACTGACTCTTATTTAATGAAAATACAATGGTATTTAAAACAATATTTAAGGAAAATTATATTTTCACATTTTTCCTAGAAAGTGTGAAAATAAGCACAATTTCCCCACAACACAGATGACAAACCTCGAGTGTCACAACAATATTTTAAATGTTCTCTTTATCTCTCCCTTTGATTACTACTTCTGCCAAATTAAGATGAGCCCTGAAAACAAATCTGGATTATTTCATGTTTGCATATCATCACTGATAGTAGCAGTATTTAACAACTACTCTGCCTATTCATTCTGGAAGATGGCTATACCATGTAACAGAGAAGGACTGGCTCGAGAAATTGCCAGTCTTAACTCCCTGGATTAGGCATTAAAACAGAAGCAAATCCACAAATCGAAACAGCCCAGAGAACAAAAACACATGGAACCACAAAATCTGCTATGACAGCAATATACAAATAAAATAAATCTAACCAAAGGAAACAGCTCTGCACACTCAATTTCTGGATCAGAACTATGCTACTCCCAAAGTTTAAAACACTACATGGATAATACAAAACCTATGGAAATATAGGATATTGATAAACAACTGTCCTAATGTGTGCCAAAGGTATAGGTTTACAAAACTTTATTTGCTTCTAGACAGTGCCCAATTTTTTTCTTTAAATTAATAATAGTCTATAGCTTTGATTTATTCCTGAAACCTTCCAGGTTCTATATAAATCAGATACACTTACATGCATACTCAAGTCATACACAAGCGTCACTCTATATACTGGCATATCTAGTAGAAAATAATCAATTAATAACAGCTCACTAGCATACACTCATATTAAACATTTGCTTCCAATCCAGGTAAGTTCCTGTATAAACCTCTCAGAAGCAATTTAGAAAAATCAGGAACAACTGTCAGCACCACTAAGAAGGAAAATCTACATCCTTGATTACTGAAGATGACATTACTGAAGATGACAAGATGCTTCAAGGTATTGCTTTTATTATATAAAATGGAGTAAATACACTGTTTATGCCATTTCAGTTTTATTACTGGAAGGAATGCAATGGCACTGCTGGGAACATCATCTGGGGCCTCAAGACTGAAGATCCTACAAACCCCAAAGCAAAATTCTGTTACTGAAAAAACCTGTGCCACATCCTGACAAAAAAAAAAAAAAAAAAAAAAAAAAAAAAAAAAAAAAAAAAAAAAAACAAAAAAAAAAAAACAGGAGCAGTGCTTTGTCTCAAAGCTGTACTTCATGCAGGAGAACATAGACAGGCTGTTCCTTTTTCAGCCCAGCAAAACTACCCCCAGCAGCACTCTGGGCACAATAGATAATGACAACATCTGTGTGGGATCGGAAAGAGCTGCCACCACCCACATCTGCAACACAAGAAAAAAAGGGAACAACATCAAATGACATTTTCTGTAAGTAAGAATAGGTCTTACATCATGTCAAATGATAACTAATTCACAATACTAGCACCTGGCTGCCTTGCAAATTCAGAATAAAACACTGACTGTGGCTAAACAAAGGATCATAGGATTCCTGAAGAGTTAAACTGCTCCAAATACATGGCCAGCTCTGTGCTCTGCTGAGCTGCTTTGCTTTATCTTCCCTTCCCAGAAACCTCGCGTTCATCCACTTGTTACAAGAGACCATGCACAATATTATACAAACTTCAGGCTTTCTCAGGCATGCATTTGATTTCAGCAGTATTCAAGTAGGCCAAAGGTAACAAAATTTATGGTCCTCAAAGCATCAGGGTCACAGCCACAAATAGCAATCTGAAATGATGTTATCAATGCCAATGGACCATCAAACAACAACATGGCACACGGCCAAACGCCCAGACATTGAAGTTCCACTGACACACTCAGGCACTCTGGGACATTTGGGCTATTGTGATAACCAGAGATAGTAGCCCCACTGTTTCACATAGTATATAACTTCCAGCTCTGTCAATGCACCAGGCATCCATGCAGTTTGCTTTATCTATAAGGTTTTGTAATTTTTTTTGTTCACTGGATTGACCACACAATCAAAAATGTCCAACTTAAATCTATTGCATTCCATATATAAGATTTTAAAGTGTCTGCTGAGTAAAAAAAACTCAGCATTTTTCTGTGAGGACAACCCTCCTGCAGAAAAAAAAAAGCCACAGGAACAAATACAGAAGCATAATAAACAGATTCCTTTCCTTTAATTAATTTAAATTCTCTAAAGAATAGATACAGTAGCCTGGAACATGGTCTGTCATGTAGTGAGCTTTTTTTTGTATTTGAAGGGTCAGAAAATATGCCACCTCTATAACAGAAGTGTTTGCCACCATTTAAACCCTGATTACTTACTGAAGTGGTTTTTTCTGTTTCAGGAAGTAAGTTTTTGTTACTGTGAGATGCCTGCATTACTATTTTCAGAACGATATAGGTACAAGAAATGGTACAATTACACTCCTGACTGCACTGACATGTTTAGAGTTACTCCACAGACAAATGAATTGGTGGCACCAAGGTCTCACCAGCATAGACTTCTAAAGAGAAGAAGGGAAAGGGATGAAATTGAATGGAAAGCCATACCAGCACGAAAAGCAAGGACACAAAGGCAAACACAAGCATTTTTACTTTAGACATACCATGAATTTACCACAACATAAAGTTTACACTTTTTTTCTCTGCACAGAAGTATAATCCATAAATAAAGCATTATTTAAGTATCCACACATACTCCAGCTCCAGAGAGCAAACCACCACCTATCCCCATGCAAAATGCTACTTAACTAATGTACAAAAGCCCTACATTTCCAATTTTGTGAAACAAACAGGTGTAATAAACTCAATCCTCACTCTATTATGGCCCTCGCCATTTAATTGCACTATATTAAGTCCTCAGCTGCATCTTTCTGCCTTATTTATACACACCAAGAGTTTAAGGTGACTGCTTTTGCAAGCTCCTGCTGAGGAAAAGGAGAGGAAAAACCCCTTCAACTATTTCCTGGCTGCAACTGCACATGTTTAAAAAATCCAAGCCTAGTGAGAGAGCCCATGTAACATCCATTTAATGTGCACATGAGAAGAAAACTGCTGCAGATCAAACAAAACCAATATACTAATTTTAGTAAGGCCAAATAATTACCAGCAAAGTTCCACAGGGCAGAAGAGCCAAAGGCAGAGCTGGCCCCTGCTGAGGGGAGGTCCCATGCCCCCTCTGCTCCCAGCACCACAGCCCTTCCCCATTTTATGCCAGGGCCAGCTGAGTCAGCCATGAGCTCACCAAGCCACCAGAAAACTAACACGTAAAAGGAAAATAAACAATGAGTAGGGTAGGGAATGTAGAAAAACCATCCCTTTGAGCAGCAAGTAGTTGTCAATCAGCTCCTTCAGCTCCTATCTCTCCAGAAGAGCACTTCAAGAGCACTCCGTGGTGAGGCTGGAGCCAAATCAACAGCAGGGCTGAGGGGCAAGGTCACTTTCCATCAGTTATTTTGAGAAGCCTGATACTTGTCCCAGTGCCCAGCGTGCTGAATGAACCGACCAAAATGGCAGAAGACAAAGCCAACAAAAATGAGAGACAATAAATAAAAATGCTGAAAGGTTCTTAAGACAAACCAGTACAAGGCACCCAGCGCTGTGAGCCACAGCCAGCCCGAGGAACGGAGGAGAGGGCTGAGGCAGTCAGGAGGGAAGGGCACAGCAGCTTCTCCTCCTCCTCCAGGTAGAGGGAAGCTGCCACCTTCTATCCTGAAATCATATCATGTGTCAATTACCTTCCACAGTGCTAAACACACGTAGGAGAATGGCTTAAGCAAATACACTTAAATAAACTAATGAGTCTACAAAGGCAAAATACCTAGTTTCACAATAAACAGTTGGGGCTGCACTGCATGTGGATTTTTAATTGACAATTTATCAGCCTATTACTGACACAACATGCTGCATCTTGCTAAAAAGGGGCACGTTGTTATTAAAAAAATATAATGCAACCAAGCTCATGTTTGTCTTGACAGACCCGATTTCCCTCAGAACCCACTGCTGCATGCTTCTTGATTAAAAGGGATCATTAAGCCGGTATTGAAAACAATAACATAAATCAGTTTTCTTGAGGTGTAATGGCTACAAGGGGCTGTTAGCACAGCTAGAATTCTCCACTGTGAAGTCTGGTTGGAATGATAAAATCAGGAACAGATCAAGAAATTATGCATTTTTAAAAGCACTCTCTCACTCTCAGACATGCCCAGCATCCCAAAGGAAGACTGACAGTCATGCCTTTGATCCGAGAACCATTTTTTATACAAGCTACCATGCTCCTTGGGAAAAAAAAAATTGAGTACTTCAAAGCCAGAAGCAACACCTTATTAGCTGTTCAAGCCTCTTGTACAAGATTATGAAATGTCACCAGCTATCAGAGTATTTCAGCAGCTGAAGTTCCTGCCTGTACTTTCTGTGAGTGTGCTTTGTCCCAGACATGCGCAGCACCACGGCAGGACAGCAGCCAGGTGCCACTGGGAAGCATCTGGAATATTGCTGCCAGCTCATCACTGCAAATTCCTGCCTACAGCACAAATTCCTGAAAGGCCTTACCACTTCTGACTGCACAAGTGCAGTGACTGAGGGCAGCATCCATCATTTCCTTCAGCGAGTTATCTGAGTACTCACATTCCTCATTAAAACATTCTTGCACATTTTTCATGTGCTGTGTTCTACTACATCTTTCAGTATCCTCATTCTGGATATATATATAGTTTCCCACTAGATTAGAACATTTTCCAGAGTTTCAGTATTGCACCAAAGCAGTTCTTCACTTTTCTTTTGGATATGTTAAACAGATTGAAACACAACAGCCTCTCGTCCAAAATATGTGTCTAAGTAGCACAGTTTATTAACACAAGCTCACCTGCAAAATTTTCCTATCACAAAGGAAATGAGACTGATAAAGAGCAGGAGCCACACCACAATGTATTTCACGCTCCAACATGAATTGTTCAGTGTAGCCATGGCTCTCCATGGCAGAGCACGGCTCTGCTTGTAAATGGCAATTACTGGCAAAATTTAGCAGTATAGTCCAGGTCTAAGGCATTTTTGCTATCCTCTAAATACTTCCACACACCTTTTCACTATTTCTTTCAACATAACTTTAAAATGTGGATTAAAGAATTACACTAATCATCTGTTTGGATCTGTTGTGATAATTTTGTGAGGAATATAATTCATACATACAAGTTTTCTTGAAGGATACGCATGTTCATCTCACACTTGGCATGTCCCACCCAGCAAGGAACGCTAGCATCTTTCTTAAAATTCACTATTCACTTATTCCATCAAGTCTGCAGCACACAAAAAGCTTTAATGTGACTTAAAAGCAGTTTCACAACTCTGCATCACAGAAATACTTGTAGTGTGACCCACTTAAAGACTAAAATGGGAAAAAAAATCCCCTCTTTAAAAATGGCAACTTAATTCAGGGAAAAATGAAAATCATGAAGAAAAAAACTCCCTCCTGTAACAGACAGAACAGTGAAGTGAACAAAATAATTAATTCGATGGATTCAGAAAAAAAAGGGTAACATTGGAAAATAAATTTCTAGATAAACATGAAATTAATAATGGGACATAGCTTCTTACTTTCTGAATATTTCCAAGCAATTAAAACCCTGGCAGTTCATAGCCCTGCTTGTTTCTTTAGCACCAAATGCCATCTGATTCCTTTCATTAAGCAGGCTTCTCTCTTGCCATTCAATTAATTTTCTGATCCTTCTCCCTCTTCAAGAGCCTCCTTCTCCAGCAGACACCTGCACCACGCTGGAAAAAGAAAAAGGGCAGCCACTGCCTTTGGGCTCCACCAGCTCATTGCAGCCCCCTAAAACCACATGATACTCTGTGACTTGGACATTGGTGTAGAAATTGCAGTTTAACACACAGCTACAGAAACATTAAGTAGAAACTGATTTTAAATAGTACCACTGCTTTTTAAGGGGTTTCAGAGATCCAGCATAAGCAGAAAAGCTTGTTAATACTAAAGCTTAGAATGTGAGATCCCAGCCTGTCTCCATGCTGAAGGAAATCTTATGACTCAGCTTCTTTCCCTGGTGTGCTGTTTAGAGTTACCCCACCCATCCATTTCCCCACAAACCTCACTGCTGTATTGCAATATGGTATACAGACAGGCATGTGAATGCCTCATCCATTCCTTGGAAAGTATATTTAAAAATTAATAAAAACAATAATAATCCTACCATCACAAAAAGCAACTACTGTCTGTAGCACACTGTGCACAACCAACCAAAAACTTACCTGAAGCTTCAAGGAAAGTTGTCAGACAATATGCCCATGTCTGCCCAGGCAGAAGCTGAAACAATTTTCTCTGAACACATGACTGGTATCCAGTCAATCCTCTGCTGGCTCAGCCACCTGTACTGCATCATCACAAACCCCAGAATATTTGTTCTATGACAAAAAATGCTGCAATTCTGTGCGTACCATTCTACTCACCCTTGGAAGCAAAAATGCAAAGCAAGAATCTCCTTTGTAACTATTTCTAGTCCTTTTCATATATTATTCCCATTCCTTTCCAGAGGTTCACTTTGTACCAGATTTTCTGATATACATCTAAGGGTCAATTCTGGGAGTGAAGTACTGGCAAAAGTGGAGGCAGAAGGACACTGCAGTTTCATTTCTGATTTATTTCAATTTCTGAAATATGGCCTAGAGTTCACACATTCCAATAACTCAAATCAGCTGAGTGTGAGAAACCCACCAGGTGAAGGACAGAAAGACAGCACAACACACAACATCAGCACTGAGCCCAAACCAGAAACCCGGGGCAATGGGCAGGGGGAAAACATCACTTTAACATGAGTTGGCCACATAAGGAAGGAGGGTGAGACTCCCAAGTACCAGCACAACGGAAGCACATGTGCCCTTTCAGTGTGTTTTGTTTTGAACACAAGTTGAGAACAATTAAACTGCAAGAACTGGTCTGGGGCTGCTCCAGCCACAATCTTCTAAGGCGCAATTTTCTTTAGAGGATATTCTCTCAAACAAAAACCTACACTCAGTAAAGCCATTCTCTAGCAGCACAAATTCACAGAATCACCAGGTTGGAAGAGACCCTCAAGATCATGGAGTCCAACCCAGCCCCAACATCTCAACTAAACCCTGGCACCCAGTGCCACATCCAGGCTGTTTTAAACACACCCAGAGATGGTGACTCCACCACCTCCCCGGGCAGCCATTCCAGTAATGTATCACTCTTTCTGTGAAAAACTTATTCCTAATACCCAACCTATATTTCCCCTGACACAGCTTAAGGCTGTGTCCTCTCGTTCTGTCAGTCGCTGCTTGGAGAAAGAGACCAACCCCACCCAAGACCACCTCTCAGGAAATAACAAAATTAGGAAAGAAAAAAAAATCATAATTAATAAAGTATTTACCCAAATACAATTTCAATAAGAAGTGTATCACTTTTAAAACTAACTTTAAAGAAATTCAACAATATTTTCCCATGCTTTCTTTGGAGACCATATTCTGTGGCCTGCTACTGACCTCTAATGCTCCACTTAGGTTTATTAAAGTTTAACACAACATAACTCTTCATCTAATTTACCTTAAGATCAACACATTTTTAACAATCATAACCTACAAAATAAGATCACTTAAAGAACAACAATATTCAAGCACTAATATTATGGGCAGTATAACAGTGACTTGACTGTTCCTGATAGCTCAGAAACATCCTAACATCCTAAAAACATTGATTTAGGAACTGGGAAGACACACCAAGGAGTATCCCTCTTCCCATAGTGATTACTACTGGCCTCTGCTATAGGCAGTATGAACTCCATCCACCTCTGCATGAGAAGGATCCCCTTCCAAAATAATCCATTTGGGAGCTCACAGTAAGACTATGAGTTCACCTCAGCTCTATAAGCTTTACAAACCACCTGGGATGACAGGTAATCAAGCACAGCTTAACTGCTTGGGCTCACTTTTGTGCATCAGCTGGGCAGAAGCAGGGCTGAAACTGAAACCCAACAAGCACAGCAAGCTGCACACAGAGCTGGTCACAGTCCACAGGGGTGGCTGAGACCTCAGCTGACTCCTCCATTCTGCCACTGTCACCTCAACTCGAGGTCTCACTAGTGTGACACAAAGATTAAAATGTAAATCACCGGGAGATCAATTCTCCTGAATCCAAGCTGATTCTCACCACACAAAACCAAGACAATTTGGTGCATGATCCAATGATCCGTATTTCCTCTACAAAAGGGAGTTCCTGACAAATAACCTATGGGAGTTATGTACTGACTCACAGAGAAAGCAGGAGAGGGCAATCAATAAATGGCTGAGAATCATGACACCACCATTACTTGCAATCTTTTCCCTCTAGTTCATTACATCCTCATTCAGTAAAGGAAAAGAGTTTTTCAGGGCTTTTTCCTTTGAATTATCTCTGACCTAGTAGTAGGAGCTGAAGCACAGGCAATATCTGTGCTGATCCACACGTCATTATTCAGCTGACAAATCTGCTTTCTGTCTCGCTGGTTTTTTTTGCCATGGTCCCTGGCACTTAAAAGACAGTTTTGATGACAGTACAAAGGGTTTACTGACACAGCTCTGCTAGCAAATCCTACCAGTGCAGATACAGCTTAGATTAGTAAAAACCACAACCTCTGACCATGGTAACTGCAACTGTGCCAGGGCTTTACTAGTTAAGTACTTTTTATAAAGAGTGCTCCTTCCTTCACACTGCCAGCCAGGATCAGTACATGATAAATCAAGTATCCAATTTTCCCAAGCTAGCTGTGTGGGGATGCTTTTTAGCACAGAACTCTCAAACACCTCATCCTCAGATAGAACTCCCTGCTTCCTCTTGGGTATGCAGTACCAAGGACAGTGTGGCAAAGGGGAACACATCACAAAGAACAGCAAAATCAGAGGATCGTCAGGAGAAATTCTCCCCTAATTACTCAAGAGCAAGATTTCATGGGCATCACTTGAAAGACAAAAGAAAAAAAAATCAATGCATTACAGGCCACAACACATCTGTGATATTCAGATGCACATCTATCTCATTGCTACCAAGACATCAAAGTGAGAAATGAACTCAAGAGCGGCAGCTGGCTAAAATCCAGCCTGATATCCAGGGTTCAGGAAAGAGGCACACTTTGATAATATATTACCCCCACAAGGAGTGGTGTTCCCCAGTGGTCACAAGTGGCACTGCTCAGAAGTGTGGGATTGAGCACATTCTCAGCAAGGGCTGCTGATCACACGGGGCTGTGTGGTGCAGCCAGCACACTGCAGGGAAGGGATGCCATCCACAGGGTGTGCACAGGGTGAGATGTGGGCTAATGCAGACCTCCTGAAGCTCAAGGAGCACAGCAACTGCAAGAGCCTGCCTGAGGGACAGGGCAATCCCGAGCATGACCACAGCCTGCGCAGAGAATGGACTGAGTGCATCCCTGTCCAGAAGGACTCGAGGGTGGTGACTGGTGAGAAGCTCAACATGACATGGCAGTGTGCACTGTAGCCCAGAAAAGCAATCACAACCTGGGCTGCATCACGAGCACAGTGGCCAGCAGGGTGAGGGAGGGGATTGTGCCCCTCTGCTCCACCCTGGTGAGACCCCCACCTGCAGTGCTGCACACAGGGCTGGGCCCCCAGCATATGAGGAACATGGACCTGCTACAGCCAGTCCAGAGGAGGCTGAAACGGTGATCAGAGGGCTGGAGCACCTCTGCAATGGAGACAGGAGGAGAGAGCTAGGGCTGCTCAGCCTGGAGAAGAGAAGGCTCTGGGGAGACCTTAAAGTACCTTCCAGTCCCCAAAGGGGCTACAAGAGAGCTATAGAATGGCTTCTGACAAGGGGGAATGGCTTCAAACTGAGAGCAATCAGGGTTGGATTAGGTATTAGGAATTAACTCTTCCCTGTAAGGGTGGAGAGGCCTTGGCACAGGCTGCCCAGAGAAACTGTGGATGCCCCATCCCTGGAAGTGTCCAAGGCCAGGATGGATGGGGCTCAGAGCAACCCGGTCTGGTGAAAGCTGTCCCTGCCCATGGCAGGAGGATTGGAGCTGGACAGTCCTCAAGGTCTTTTACCAATCCAAACCATTAAATGATTCTATGATAAAATTATCTCCCTTTAAAACTAAACAAAAAACCACTGCTGAATAAGTGACCAGTTTTTGTGCCAAGATAAAATACAAGCAAGCAAAAAACCTAGACCTTAAAGGATAATTCACTTTGTTCTCCCAAGAAAAGAACCAGCCATTGCGATACAGAAATTTCACATAAATAATTTCAACATCACAATATACCTTAAGTAGCTGTAGGAAAGTGTACTTGCACAGTTCCCCTAAATCACCTCTCTTTTTTCTGCCAGTTTAAAATGTTTGGTCTAAGTCTTCAAAGTCACTAATGGAATTCAGTTCCTGATATGTAAACCACACCACACCTCATCTGCCAAGATAGGTGTGCTCCTTTGGGGCAACACAGAGCATAGAAAGATGTATTTAATGGCAGAGGTGATGCATCCCAGGATTAAGAGAGGTATCCAAGTCACAAACCTTCAGGAGAGATGAGGTGAGAGTCACAACTTTTAACACCATGCCATTGTATTTTATAGATTTTGAGGCAGAGGGAGAAGAGTTTCAGCTAACCCATTAACTCCATGTTATGAATGCTCTGCAGCACAGGAATCAAAAAGGGGGAATTATCTAGATTGCTCCCAAAATGTGCTCAAGCTCTTGCCATGGCAACCTTATTAAGAGTCCTCCTGATGACTCTCAGAAGACACCAGTCCAAAGATCTATATTACAGCAGGATACTTGTGCATATGCACTCTGAAAAGCCAGCCATTCCTGAAAAACCCAGGGCAAAATCCTTTTCCCTCCTGACACCACCTGAGAGTTTCAGTTACTCAAAGTTATTGTATATTAATGAAAACAGAAGATAAACAATATGTTAGATGTCTGTGCTGATACATAGTACTTTTCCTCTGTCTCCCCCTTTTTGGGGACACTTTGAGTTCTCTTTCCAGGTAGACCACATCACGCTAAGCACATCTCTGCTTCCATGAGAGCAAAAAATACAAGAAAAGGACAACCTCGGAACAGACAGGTAAAAAGCCTTCAGAAAAGGTTTAACATCTAAATTTACTCCAGTCAAAACTCACAAGATAGTACCTTACAGTTCCTGCTTGCTGTTGACCAAAAGTTTCTAAAAGTGTGCTTGCATTTAAAGAAGGAGGCTGGAGGGAATCACACAGCAGAAAGACACCCTTCCAAAAGAAAGCCTTCCCAACTGATTGGACTTCAAAGCAACTTGCTGCTGCAGATAGGACTATCCAAAGCAGAAGAGCCCTGAGGGTTCACAAATGTGACAAACCAGCACTGCTGACCTGCCCATAAAGGAGTCAGCACCTGCCCTGACACACACAGACAGGGTCACCGATGAAAAACTGGCTGAGAGCTACCTGGCTGCAGACGGCACATTAAAAACAAGGTTTGGAACAAGATGTGACTAATATTAGGTCAACTAACATGGGGGGAAGCACCTCTGAGGGACAGTTCCCTTAATTAATCTGCTAAGAAGAGCTGGACTGGAAAAGGGAACGATCAAATTGTTTCACAATACTAAAAGAACTCACACTTTTCCTCTAACACAATTACTGTGCAATGCTACCAAGACAAACTTGAACACTACAAAAGAAGTTTCCATCTCTACAAGTTTACCCAAGGAATGATCACACATCGTACCTGAAATGACTGAAAAAAAAAAACATTCTGCAGGACAGCAGTTCCTCTAAAGGGCGGACACCAAGCTACAGCTAACACTGTGCATTTTTACTTATTTCAGCTATGTCAGTATCCTTACGGCTATGTGGAAAAACAAAACAAAAACCCCACAACCCTTGAAATTATTAATTGGTGCACCAGCTTAACATAATTTAATTAGGGATTATAAAAATTAGTTAAATAGGAGTACAACAGTACAATATCATCACTTTCTATGTCACTAAGAGGCTTCAATCAAACAAGGTCTTAAATCAAAGGATGTCAAGAAATCAAAACTCCCTCCCTGGCCCTGCTGTCCTCACTGCTTGTGATGCAGCCCATAAACCGTAATGCAACCTTTACATTCCCCAGAAATTACAAAAATAAAAGGCATGCAGTGACAATTTTGGAATCTGACCAACAATTTGTTATAAAGAGAAGTAAGTAAGGGGATTTCACAGAATTCAGATGTACTGAAATCTAATAAAGTAATTCTTTGCTACTAAGTAAAACAAAATTTAAATAAACAATGTGAGAGACAATGTAATTTATGGATTTTCAAACAATCCCTTTTAGTTCCTAAAATACAGATTTTAGTGTTCCCTTCACAGTCATTTTGAAATTAGTTTAGCTTGGTTATCTAATTTAGAGACTTGCTCAAAGTCTGAATTTTCTGAGTTTTGGTATAAATCTCAGAGGCATCAATCCACAATACTGTAAGTCAGAGTACCATAATGAATACAAGACAAAGTGCAGAAACTTCTGTTGTGCTTACCAACATTTCTGAATGCTTTCTAATAATTCTGAAAGTTAAAAACAGCCCATTTTGAGATAAAAGCTTCTGTATATCTGGCCAAAAAATCATTCTCCTTATTCACTAAAGAGCTCAAGAACAGCTACTTCTGAAACACAGATTTGACATTTCTTCCAAGATTTGATAGTGTTAAATCTTCAACCTGCATCAACACAAGGAGTGACTGCCAGTGCTAAAGTGAGAGCAGAGCTACTCAGACTCCAACAACTCTGAGACCCTGCCCAGTACAGTTCCTAAGGGAGGCAAAGAGCATTGCATGGTCAGCCTCAAAACAAAAATCTAAACAATCTTTGTTGGATGTTAACTATAAATCCAGCCCCAAGTGGATGTTAACATTTTTTTTTTTACATATCAACAAACACATATAAGTTCTCAAGCAAGAAGGAAAACTCACTACACAGCTTATTTCTCTTTCTGAGAGGGGGAAAAAAACTATATACAGGCAGGTAGTAATAACTACAATCACAAATTAAGAAGCTGGGGACTTGAAGTCTGTTTTTTTCCAGGTTAAAAGAATGAAGAAAATTAGCATGCAATTCTCTCAGAGAATTTAAAACTTAAATACATTCGTAAGTTTGTCAGCATGCACAAATGCCCTGAAGTTTTTGTGACTTTTGGGGAAAATATTCCATAACCCTGTAATGAAGAAGCTTTTTTGGATCTAATGATGTTAAACCTGTCACCAGTCAGACAGCACAGCTGTGCCAGGATTCTGCCCAAAATGCTCTGTGAATGGATGCAGCTTCTCAGAGAGAAATTGTTTACTCCAGCTCCACCCTATTACAGAGTCAGTAGAGTTAGGATATTGCTCAATGTCAATTACAGACATAAAACGGAACTATATTAGTCAATTCTGATGAGTCAATCTACTGCTTTTTTTAGAGATTACAAATCTAAATAATCACCTCCAGAACAGTGCTTGTTTAGCCAACATATACTATTTTCAAGAAGCTGTCTTTGCTGTCAATCATTACCTCTGTAATGCATGGAAAAAGACTATTTGCCCTGTTGACTGGAGCTTGTGTTTGCTTTCAATCGTATTTTAAGACAAGCTGAACTTCCTCAGGTTCATATTTGAATCCTCAAATCCAACAGCCAAGACTTGATTTAAGGTTTTCCAATTCTCTTGATTATTTTTGTTTTCCTCAGCTGTACTTTCTTAAGAGAAGACTTCACTCATTCCACTGATAAACTATAGTAGACTACAAAATGAAAATTTCCATAGCAACTTTTCCTTTTTTAAAGCTGGAAAGCAGGCAACAAGGCACAGGGCAGCAAAACCAGGTCTCCTGGACAAGGCTTGGGCAGCAGAATTTGATCCCAACACATAACCCAGGTGCCTATAACATGGTCACTGCCTGAGTGTTCATTCTCTTCAGGAAGGCCAAAATGAGATTCCAAGGCTAACAACCAATATCACAGCATCAGTTCAGGTGCCTGATGGACCAACACCGCTGTGAATGCTCTCCAACAGCACAGCTCGTCTCCAACTGCCCTTTCAGAAAATCATAAACCTCCAGGGCAGGGGCCTTGGAGTACCTAAAATAAAACCAGATAGCTATGTTCAGGCAACTGCATTTCACATCACAATTGGGTGTCACTGGAAAAAAGTTTAGGAAGTGTGTGTTTCACAAGTGCTCCACCAGACAACATGCACAAGAAACATCACAAACTCAAAGAGAGGAGGAAATGCTCTGTGAGTGAGCATCATTCCCTGGAAAAAGCAGAGAGAAGCACCATGCTACTGAAGAACACTCTGGAATGTACGGTCGTGAGTATCTGTCAACCAAAGAAAAACCCCAAGGACCTGGATCCTCCTGTCTTCTTTTGCAGTAAAGCAAAAACCAAATACACTGCAACTAAACAAGTACAAAGGATGTTATGTGCACCGAGCTGAAAAAACCCGGAAACAATCACATAAGGTTTTTGTACTAAATCAATATAAGCAAAGCAAGGTTTGGGATATGTGCTAATTTTTGAGAGATTAACTTTGCTTTTTTAACATTTGTCTAATATAGTACCAAGCATATACAAAGTCTTTACCAAGAATCGTGCCTCAAGTGACCTCCTCCAAGGTTATCTCTTTAAATTCTCCTGAGAAGTTTCTCCATCACTACCAAACTCCAGTCGGAAGAAACTTCGGACTTGAATAGCAGGTGTGACAGGTTAGAAGAGCCAGGCATTCATAAATCGTGTGGGAGCAACTTCTCAGGCATCCCTGTGTTAGACTCTGTGCATGGCTGCATCATTAAGGTCTCTTACAATAAAACCCCCATTTTCTTTGCCAAAATTTTGCATCTCTGTGAACTGACTTTGCTCGTGCTTATTCTTTGTCTGTAGATGATATTCAGTAAAGCCAAAATGTTATGTGGTCATTAATTTAGTGGTTAATTTTATAAATTATTGCAATACATCAAACAAAAAAAATTAAATCTTCTCACATCTGTTACAAGAAGTATCATCTGCCAGAGTAGTATCATGACATGTAACAGTCAGAAGTAAAATATAACGACCAATAACTTTTGCCTCATTTCTTCAACACCTCCTGAAACTGCTTAGCCAGGGGAAGAGCTCAGAGCTCCACTGCAGCAGGATGCTCTGAATGGGTGTGATCAGCACACACATCTACTCCATACAGGCTGTTACTCCTAACTCGGTGCCTACACACTTTTTCTCAAAGCAAGCTCCTCAGCAGATGAGCTGAGAAGCTGCTGTGGCTCTGAATGAGTATTTTGAAAAATGTATCTATCCATGAGGAGCTTCCCAGGTGCACCTGGCCAGAAGGTAAACAGAAAATGACAGAGAAAGTTGCACAGTCGAAGCAACACTGGCTGTAAAAGCCAGCTGGGGTGTGAGAGGGACCTTCTACAACTCTGTGCAGCTGCCTTTCCTCCCAAATCTATGCACTGACACGCTCCACACAAAAGTCAGTAAATAAAACAATGAAAACTATTCAGAAAGATGTTTCTTGAGATGTCAAGCTGTTTGCCTGGGCAGCTTTAGCAGCCAGAAAAAGATCACACATTCCACATTTCTGGAAGTGCTTCTCCATTTTTTCATTCTGTGTTTAAACACAGATAAACTTCAAAGGAGATAAGGCATTTCACACATGAGTGACTGAACATAAGTACTGTTCTCACAGTCACATACATTCAACTCCCTGAAAAGCTGACAAATTAATCCTCTTTAATTTATAGCCAAGTTCTATCTTAGCTATTTTTAAGTTTCATGTTTCAAATCTTGTAGGGTTTGCAGTTAAAACAATTTGTTACATTCTCTTAGTAAGAAAAAACAAATTGTTATCAATAAAGACTGACTAAAAAAATACACAACAGGGCAAGTATCAAAAGCAGCACACAGTAATTTTTCACTGATGCAGCCATTTCTTACACTTGGCAGTATACCTGAATGTTTTAAAATATCCAATGTTTTAAACATCTACTTAGTAACTCACAAATATCTTCATCGAAAGATGTTTGTGAACTTAGAAAACATCTTACACTAATACTACAGTTCTGTGCTAGTTGTAACTTGCCAGTTTTTGAACTGTCTTGCCATATTTAAGTTTTTGGTGAAGAATTCTCTGAGTGTTTAAAGGGGAGGAAAGGATTACAGAGGAAATGGATCTTTAGAAAGGAACTTGAACTTTAACTACAAGTAGTAATAAACAGAAAGATTAACTATAACATTCTGTAATATCCCCCAGAATTTTATGCCCTTGTGCATATTGTTAATATTTGCTTCCTTTTAGCAAATTTGAAGTCAACAGTCAGGAACTTTTTGTAGTGTCTTTTGATTATATCAAGCATAGCTAGAATGCTCAGACCAAGGGAGTTAGAAAGCAAATTGCAGTTGTTTATTTAAACCTAAGCCATTTACTTCCTAAATTAACACTGTCCGAAAAAAAAAAGAGGCCACGAAGGCTGTTGAGGAATGACCACAGTTATTCCTGTAAACACACAGAATTTTGGCTGCTTCGAGTTTGGATCAATCCTGAATTCAAGCCTTTCTAAGGAGTATTTAAATAGGGGCAAATGAATGTGTTATTTTATCACAAGGTGCAATAAGAAAAGCACATTAACTCTGCTCAGGCTAAAGAAAGCCCAAACTCACATGACACCAGGGTAAGCCTTAGGTACTCCTGATCGGGCATTTAACAGCCCAGCTCAAGTCCTTTAAAATAATTCAAGACAGCCTCATCTTCTAATTTAACCTTTGTGTTTGCACTTGGGGGGTGGGGAGGATTTCAGCATAAAGTTTCAGTTTCTCACTGGAGACATTCAGCTTCCCTTTGGCTCACACCTCAGCACCTCGTGGTGCCTGAAGCATGGTATGGAGAGAAAACACTGGCAGAGAGAATTACACATACAAAATTTCAGCTGTACAATGAAAAATATTCAACTCACATTCTTGCTTTGCACTTTATTTACATAAATAGCTGCAGGCTGTTATGGAACTATTAATTTTGAAAGAGCAGATGAGTCAAATCTTATTTTTGATAGGTAACTGCAAGATGCCTCCAATTAGACTAAGATAATCATACTTTAATAGCTGCTCTTGTAATTAAACACAGTGTCACAAATACAGAAAAGCAGGGCCAGAAGGGAATTCAAAAGGCCACCAGGCTTCTTCCTGCCCCCTGCTTCCAAGCAGCACCAGCTATTTCTGAAACTCCACAAAAAAAGCATTATTTTAGCAAGTGTCTAAAGCCTCTAAAGCACATATAGAGATTATCAGCTTTCAGAAGTATTTTACACAAAAAAAAACCAGGCTGCAAACAATTCATATAAACAAATCTGCAAAACTGAACAAAGAAATTATTCAGAAGGGAAGACACTGGCTAGTAGTTCTCATATTCACCAAAATTCCATAAAAAACCTTAGGAAGTGCAGCACATACAGGCCAACAGTCAAGTCTCATTCAACCACCAGCCATTAATTAATAAGAGCTACACGACAGAATGCAAAAAAAAATAGACACCATTCCCTCCTGAATAAGCCAATCAAGGAATTCCAAGAGGTATAGTTTTAATATTATCACACCCCACTGGGAATATACATTTGTCTGGGCTTGATAATACCCAGTGTAATTATCTCTCAAAGACATACTGTCACAAAGTATTACTCAACCGCTGCTTTTATTTGTAAACACACCTATTTTTACAAATACCAATCCTGTTTTACACAACTGTGCACTCAACACACACAGAACACATCAAAATTTCAGAACTTTGTGTCAACATAAAGAATAGAATGTCATTAAATTTAAGAGAAAAAAATCAATGCTATCAGCATTCAGAAAAACTCAGCAGCATGCTAGTCCATATGTACAAACTCACATTCTAAGACTATTCTGCTTGGTCCCAACACCACCAGGCACGACTTCCTCCTGTCCCAAGGTGCTTCTGTCTGACCAAGGAAAGCCCCAACAACAGGTATGTTACACTAGTAATGAGATCCACATCAAATACAAATAAATTTAAGTCAAGTGCATCCTAGCTGGCTGACCCAATTGCTTCTCACACCACACAAAAACAATGAAGCTAACTGTGAAATACAATATTCTTGTACAGCCAGTCCACGGCAGGCAGAAACCAATCATGGCATCATCATGCCACTTACAGATCACGCGAGGTGCCATCTTCTACAGGACAACTAAAAACAACAAAAAAATGAACTTACTCCTGAGCCCAGAATAGCTTATTCTACTTCACAAAATATTTTGTGGCCCTTTTCTTCTTCTGCAGTTAAAGGCATGTGACACATCAATAAGTACTAGGTAATAGCTATCAATTAAAGGCACACAGCGTTTTAAATAGTAAAAAATTATTATTTAAAAGCTTCGATACCAAGGTGCAAGCTCAGGATGTTAAATTTCCTCTGACTACATGAGCTCTAGGTGTTAAAAAGGAAGACGCACTTCCTGATAAACCACACTGCTAAGGATCTTGAATTAAGAGTTTCTGACATGTAAGTATAAAAAAAAAACCCACGTGCAGACAAAACTTTACAAAATTTTGATGTTAATCAAATTTAATTTCTGATCTACACTGAAACTGTTCTTCCACGCATTGTTATTTGCCTCACTGAAACTGAAGAGCCTAGGTCATGTAATTTAATCTTTGACTCATCATGCAAATTAAATCACACTATTCCCACAAGACAGCATATAGGTTTTAAATAAATCCTGGGCACCTACATGATCCCTCACCAGAAATTAAAATTTAATTTTTTTTTTAAATAGCAAAACCGGATACATCCTAATTTCAGTACCGGCGGCATTCCACCGATTTGCAGGGAAAAAAAAACAGTGATAAAACTTTTCTTATAGTACGGAGCAGCGAGATCCCGCAGCGCTAGCTGTCTGCGGAGCAGTCTGCAGAGCAAACAGGCTCGGAGCAGCCCTCCCGCACGGCTGCCGCTGCCGAGGCCTATCGGGGCTACCCACACAGCAACAATTGTAGGAAGAGGCCTCAGGGCCGGACCCCGAGAGGCCGCGCAGGCAGCGCCGGCCCGCAGCTCCGGCCGCTCGTGCGGCCAGGCCGCAACAAAGAGCGGCGGTCGGCCCGGGGCCGGCGCTGCCCCTCCGCCCTCCTCGGGAGCGGCCCGGCGCTGCGGCTCGCTCCGGGCCGAGCCGGGCGCGGCGTTACGTCGAGGGTTCCCCGGCTCGGGCACCGGGGCGCTGCCGCACGGGAAGCGCAGCCCCGGCCGTGCCCTTCCCCTCGGGCTGCCCGGCTGCGCCGCACGGCACTCCCGGCGCGGCGGCTGCTATCGCCGGACCTGCCCTCCGCCCGGGCCGGCGGGACGCGGCCGCTCCCTCCCGGCGCCGAGCGGACAAACGGGCCCGGAGCGCGGCGGGCACCGGCCGGGCCGCGCTACCCGCGGCCCGCAGGGCACGGCCCGGCCCCGCGCCGGACAATGCCCACGGCTCTCGCCCCCCGCGGCCCCGGCCGCCCCAGTACCTGCGCGTCCGGCGGGCCCCGCCCGCCCGCTGGCGGCTCTCGGCTCCGGCGCTGCGGCTGCGGCAGAGGCGGCGCGGCCCCGGCTCGCCCGGCCCGTCCCCCCCGCCCCGCGCTCACGGCGTCGCACCGGCCCGGCCCTCCCGCCCGCGCTTCCGTCCGCGCCGCCGCGCCGCAGCGCCCCCTGCCGCCGCGGAGGACCGAGGGCGCCGCCTGGCCCGCCTGGCGGTGCGGTCATTTCCTCGCGGTATTGTTCACGGCGCTTCTCGTCCTTGCGAGAGCCGCAGGCCGCCAGGGCGGGAAGAGACCTTCCAGAGCATCCGCTCCAAGCATCCACCCGCTGCCACTGCGCCCCTAAGCCACCCAGCCACATCACCCAGCCCCAGGGGGAGACGCCTGCTGAGCACCTCCAGGGTGGGCACTCCACCAGCTCCCTGGCAACCTGCTCTGATGCCTGACCTCTTGAACAGGAAAAAATATGTTTCTAATATTTAATCTGATTCTCCCGCCCCAGCTTAAAGCCATTTCCTCTGTCCTCTCACTGCAGATGTGGCAGAAGAGACTGGCCTCATCTCACTACAGCCTCCTGCCAGGGAGCTGTACAGAGCAAGGAGGTCCCTCCTGAGCTCCTGGAGACTGAACAACCCCGGCTCCTTCAGCCACTCCTCATAAGACAAGTGTTCTAAACCTCTCTAAACCTCTAAAGCTTGGTGCCCTTCACTGGACATGCTCCAGCACCTCAATGTCCTTTTTAAAGTGAGGGTCCAAAACATGCACACAGAACTCGAGGTGCAATTTATTCCTTTATTCTTTATTTGTAGTTAACTGTGTTTGTAATTACTATTTAAATTTTATTTATTGGTATTTATTCATCTGTTATTTGTACTTACCATTCTTTTTATCATTTTTACCCCCCTCTGCCCTGCCCTTTTGCAGACCCTTCACACCTTCTGTAGTGTCACTAAACTTCTTTTCCCTGCCATGACCCTCAGGGCTTCAGTATGGGGCTGGAACTCAGCATCGTGGCTTGGACATGGTCTGATTGTCCTGCTGCATCAGGTGCTGGTGATTTACAACCTGGAGATTTTCTGCAGTCCCCACATGGCATGGAAGCACTCCAGACTGGTTTTCTGTCCCTGTATGTAATACTCATCTATTACTGGCACTGTGACAAATGCAAATCAGACTGGATGGAGAAAAGCCCACACCTCTCCCAGCATAGATCAAGTTGATATTGTCCATTAGTGCGATATAGTACATTTAAAGCAGAAAATACATTTTTAATGGGACAAGTCATGAATTTCTTACAAGCCACGAGGTGAAACCTTGCCTCAGGAGATCTGATGCAGCACCAGCATGCAGCCACGTGGGACCTGCTTTCCCAAAATGCCCATAAGCTTCTAGTGAGCCGACAACTTCTATCTTCAGCTTCTTCTTGATTACGTGTGTCCACATCCCTCTGCTGCACTTCCCTGTCTCACTCCTGGGGAGGGTTTGGGTTGGGTTTCTGTGTTCAGAGCGTGCTGCTGCTCTGAACTCCACACTTCACAGTTCGCTGGCTGGTGAACCTCAGATGTCAGTGGGCAGAGCAGCCTCTTGACCTCTTGGGGAGTCTTCATCAGCTGTGTGCTACAGCTCAGACATGGAAAAATGCATCTGAGCACACTTGCAGCCACCCCAGCATTCGACAGCAGGGGAGCACAGAGGGGCAGGCACTGGGTGGTGGCATTGGGCGTCTGCAGCAGCAGTGGTTCCACGGGATACTTCCCTGGACAGGTACCACAGGCTCCAGGTCCAGCCTAGCACCATGCTGGAGCCACGGGAGGCTGCCCCAGCCAATCCTGCCACGCTCAGCACCCCTGGCACAGGACATGGGCATATAAACAAGCGTGTGTGCATGCATAGCATTTATTTATATCTACCTCCTAATATTTATTATATTTATTTATTAGTATTTATTACATTTATTCCTAATATTTATTCTATTTACCTCTTATATAATTTATATCTACCTCAAATATTTACTTGCTGTTGTAGGAAGATGTAAGAGATGTAGCAGCACTGGACCTGAATCAGGAAGGGTCATGGTGCCTGTACAAGATGATGGGACCTCGACTCACATCGTGTGGTCAAAATTTGGGCAGCTCATATATCCCACTTGTGAGCTGGGAATAGTTGATTTCAAAGCCAGCAGGAAAAGGGTGTGTATATCTGAGTTCAAATGGTTAACCCATACTTAGGCTAAAAGCATTCAAGTTTAAACGTAATAATCAGGGTACTGAGGAGAGATGAGGAGGAGCTAAAGGCAAGCACTGTTAAAGGGATTCAATGTCAGCTCCTGGAGAATAGACACTACTGTTCTACAAATGACCACTGAAAAAGAGATCACACCAGAAATGGGTTCAGTGCAATTGCCATCCCTGCACACTGCAGAGAAATCCCTGAGCAGAGAGGGCATAATTTTCCTAAGCTCTTAGAAGCAGGGATTAAATACAGCATGTGGGAGAACTACTTGCACACTAATGATTTGATAATTCACAGCCATTACTGAGAGATCCATTGTGAATTAATTAATCCTTGCAAGTTAGGAAGTGAGTAAACATTAAAAAAATCCAAGTTACTCCACTGGGGGGGAAAGAAAAAGGTATTTAGAAAGGCAAGCATGCAGGTGCTTTGCTTAGGAGGGATAGAGCTGAATGGGATCCTGGGGCTTTCTGCTGCTGATGGGAGGCCCAGGGAACCCTACAACTCAGCTCTAACTTCTCCCATCACCATCCCACACCAAAAAACAGCAAAACTGGAGAAAAACAATATGTCAGCCTGTGAAATTAACCATCCTTCAAGCAGCTCAGTTTTGCTGCCCTCTTTTCTCCTTTCAGCCCATACCTCACACACAGGGCAGCTGTTCCCTCCTGGAGTGCCATGGCAGCTCTGCCCTGGGCTCTCCACAAGGCCCTGTAGCCATTTCCTGCTCTGTCTGCTCTTTTCCATGGCACACACGAGCCATTCCCCTCGTGGCTTCCCCTCCTGTCCCCATTGTCCTGCTGGCAGCAAACCCCAAGTACCTCTTGTGTCCCACACAGGTGTCCCACGCAGGTGTCCCATACACTGTGCCCCACACAGAGTGTCCCACAAGTGTCCCACACAGCATGTCCCACACAGCATGTCTCACACAGGTGTCCCACACACTGTGCCCCACACAGCATGTCCCACACAGCATGTCCCACGTGCTAGTCCCACACAGGTGTCCCACACAGGTGTCCCACACAGGTTTCCCATACACTGTGCCCCACAAGTGTCCCAC